>JAOANR010000337.1:0-144780 GCA_030278955.1 Hygrophila difformis | reverse complement strand
CACTGACACAGCCTCATCTTTGGATTTTAAAAAATCAACCCAAGTATAACGAGAGAAATCATCAACGCATACAAAGATGTACCTCTTACCACCTAGGCTTGGCACTTCTGTTGGTCCCATCAAATCCATGTGCAACAGCTCAAGGCACCTTGTGGTCTGAATGGTATCCACTACTTTGTGAGATGAGTGAATTTGTTTACCCTTAGCGCAAGCACCACAGACTACCTTGGCTTTGCTCTGTAGTTTGGGCAACCCTCGAACAACGCCAGACTTACTAAGTTGAATAAGAGATTTGTAGTTCATATGCCCACACCTTTGATGCCACAGCTTTGCTGTTTCAACCTGAGACAAAAAGACTGATTCCACAGCAGGCTTTAAGACATAACAATTGTTAGATGATCGAACTCCTTTAATAACACAATTGTAGGCGGGATCAATAACCATGCAATCCGCATCAGTGAAACCCACAAAAAATTTCTCATCACAAAGTTGACTTATGGAAATAAGGTTTGTAGATAGATCAGCAACATAGTACACAGTAGTTAAGAACCCCATGTTTGCACCTTTTGCTTTCCCATATCCACAAATTTTGCTACGAGCTCCATTTCCATAGAGTACTTCCCCACAATCAGATTCAACATAGTCAAGGAGAAAATCCTTTTTACCTGTCATATGTCGAGAGCAGCCACTGTCAAAGTACCACTTACTATCATTGGGTCCTTTCTGAGCCGAGAGTACAACAAGACACATCTTGGGGACGATCTTGGATTTAGGAATCCACATCATAGTAAGTTTGACCTGCTTCTGTAGTTCCAGCGATGGCCAAACAACCGGGCGACCACCAAGAAGATCTTGGGTAAGTCTTTGACAGAGTTGAACAGGATGACCCTGAAATTTACAATAAGGGCAGTCTTTGCTCTTCTTGGGGGACTCTGGACAATCAACTTTCTCAGGTGCTTTGGATGAGCTGGTCTCAAGTGTACCTGCACGCACAAAGGTAGGTGCACTTTCTTGTTAGGTCTAGAATTGCGCTTGTATCCAATACCTTCTCTATTGGATGGCGATTTCCCTTGACTAATGATCTCATCCAGCTTGTCTTTGCCTTTAACCATGTTATCTATTTTCTGGGTCTTGGCAAGCAATGCAGTGTTTTCCTCCAATAGAGTATTTCTCTCAGTAGTCACAGTAACCAAAGATTCCTTGAGACTTGTGATTTCAGCATCCTTCTCATCGATAAGAACCAGTAGATCTCCCTTCTGATCAAGCAATTTCTTGTTCTCTGCAACAGTAACAGCATGATCTTCTTTCACCGATTCATAACCTGCAAGAAGTTCATCGTAGTCATATCTACTAGCATCACTGTCGGATTCATGAGACTCTGTATCAGACAAATGTTTGGATAGAGTGTCATCGGTTGTTAGAACAACATCTTTCACAGTAAAGGCTATCATCTCCTCATCCTCGCTGTCATCTCCTTCCTCCTTGGAAGAACAACTGACCTCACCATCACTTAAGGTAGCTTGAAGAGCTTTTCCAACCCTTCTCTTAGCAGTAGGGCATTCAGAGGCTTTATGGCCAACACCTTCACAATCGTAACACTTTAAATTCTTGAAAGTTTCAGGTAATTCCATCTTCTTATAACCCTTCCTCTTATCATAGGAGTTGTCTGACTTATGCTTGGAAGGTTGTTCACGGGATGATGAAACACCTCGCTGATAACATCCTTTATCATCTTTCTTGTAGTTCAGCTTCTTGGCTCTCTTGTCCTGTAACATCCTTGCCAACTTCTTGGTTAGGTAAGCCTTCTCTTCTTTGTCGATACACTGAATCTCATCTTCAACTTTGAAAGCTAGATTACGTGTAGGCTCCTCTTCCAAGTAGTTCATTTCAAAAGTCTGAAGTGAACCAACCAATGCTTCAAGAGTAAAGGATTTGGTCTTCTCAAGTTCTTCAAGAGTGGACACCTTAGATTGATATCTACGAGTAACTGTCCTCAGCATCTTCCTAACTAGCTTTGCATCATCATACTTCAACCCAAAAGACTGAGCTTCATTTACTAATTTCTTGAACCGAGCATGATAGGCAGCAATATTCTCATCTTCTTGCATCCGAATACTATCAAAAGCAGATTCTATTCTCTGAAGCTTTAAGGCTTGAACATCAGCAGATTCTTCATAGGCTGCTTCCAAAGCAGTCCAGGCTTCATAAGCTGTCTCACAGTTCGAAATGATGTGATATTGTGATTCATCCACAGAATTGAATAGACAATTCAACGCCGTGTTGTTCCCTTGTTCCTTGTTCTTCTGAGCAGCTGACATTTCTTCTTGAGTAGCAGGGACAAAAGTAGTAATGGCAGCAGAGGTTTCAGTAGCAGGCGTGCGGACCTCTTTCATAGGTTGTTCCCAGGGTGTTATAATAGCTTTCCAGACATCTACACCAGTGTGCTTAAGAAATATCCTCATTCGATTCTTCCAGAATGGATAATTCGAACCATCAAACAGAGGAGGTCTCGAGACAGAGCCACCTTCTCTATTCATATTGGACCGGACTCAGCTAAACGTTAGAGCCCCGCTCTGATACCAATTGACAGGCCCAATCAGAATACGTAAACCCTGTAAGAGTTGTTTGAGCAATGTCTCAACAACCAGCAAATCACAACCAGAGGCAATCACAAGAAACAGAGTGCGGAATGAAAATAAGAACACAAGGAATTTGATCACCCAGTTCGATCCACTGATCTACATATGGGGGCACCAAGCCAGGGATTCCACTAGATCTCCACCAAACTGATTGAACAAGAGTCAACCACACCTTACATACCCTTACATTCCAATGAACTCTCCTATCTACCCAAATAGACTAGAAGAACACAAGGGAGCATCAACTATCTACCCAAATGCAAGCAATTCACCGGCAGGTATTAAGGTGGTGTTTGAGGAACCTAGCTAATCAATCAAATTAAGCTCAAAGGTGCTAAGACACCTACAATACACACCGATTGTGTTTACAAATCAATGATCTAAGAAATGCCTAAACACAATCCTAATTACCCCATAAAGAATGTAGAAGACACAACAGGTAAAGATATACCAGCAGCAGGATGATTGTTGGTGCCTTCTGCAAACAACGTAAACCAGGGGGTTTCTTCAGCAGCTCTCAATTCGCCATAATCACAGCTCTTGAAGCTGTTAATTCTCTGTAAAGTATACTGTGATTGCGGCTACACACTCTCATACACCCTCAAGGACGAAGACAGATATTTATATAGGTTTAAGGCCCATCTAAAACCCTCTAAGGCCTGCTAGGGGAAATGCCACGTCACTGTACTATCCTGTGCTTTTTCCAGTGAAGATAATAAAGCGTTGTTGACACGATGTTGCAACAACGGCCAAAATGACGAACATCTTCACAATACTAAAAAATATCCCTAACATTAGATAATATATTAAATTTAAATAAAAAATATTTTATAATAAAAAATTTATTTTTTTTAATTAATTAAAAAGACCACATGACCCGCAATCCGCCTGTGGGTTGGGCTGGGCCGAAGGCCCGCCCCTCTGTTGGCCAGTTGCCTAAAACCCCCAACTATTTTAAAATTGGATTAAAATATTTTAGAATAATAACAAATTAAAATATTTTAGAATAATCACAAATCACTATACCAATTAAAGAGTTGGAAAAAATAAATAACTAATTTAAATCATTCTCTATTCCCCAACTACTACTATTAAGTATTTAATAATCCAGTGTTTAAACTCATTCGTTGTGGATTTCAAAATTCAATTATAATAAGGCGGGTTTAAATGACAATGGTAGAAGATACTTCCTCCGTTCTCAAATAACTGAACCATTTACATAGTAATTATTATTTATTGAGTAACTTTGATTAATTTTTTTAACATAGTTATATTAGAAAAAGATAGTCAAGTGAGATATTGTTAAATTCATCTAATCACGTAGTTTCAGAATATAAAATTTTTATAATTTTTACTTATATATAATTAGAGTTATTAATGGTTAAAAATACGTCTTGGATTGCGTAAAATGTAGGAATGTTGCAGTTATTAAAAAACAGAGGTAGTATATATTATTAACTTAAAAAATACTTCATATATGATATGAATAATATCTTTAAATCATATATCTTAAAAGGTAATAAAAATACCATATATATATTCATAAAATTAAATATAAAAATAAATTTATATTACATCACTAATTAAAAGTAAAAAGAAAGTTAATTAATGCCAAATTAAGATTTCAACTTTAGCCGGATATTTAAGTTCTAATGGCTAATAAGGTATTTATTAATATTTTTAATTTTAATTAGTTGAATAAAATAATTTATGTTCTGCATACAAATCTTAATAATGAATTCCACATAAACTTCCATTTAAATTCTATGGATTGAATTTGAATTTTAATTAAAGCAGATATCAATTTGCCAAAATTTTTAAAAAATTATTATAATTATATTATTACCTAATTTAAATTTTGCAGGGTAAGTATTTAATTTATTGGATTATCTTCCCAATTTTTCCAATTCAATTAAATTGCTGTTGTTTTTATATTTTATAGTGAACTTAAATCAATACAAAAAAATATATAAAAATTGTATCCAAAAGACAAAATACCAAAATGTGAATAATCTATTCACAAAAGAAAAAAATACAACAAATAAATGGGAACATCTTCAAATTTACACTCTTCAATTTTTTTCACTATTTTCAAAACACGAATAAAGACAACAAACAAACAAAATAAAATCAATATAAAAAAAACTTTATGCTATAGAAATAATTTTGAGTAGTATCCAAATTAGAATGATAAAAACAAATTATAGAATATGACTTCATTGCAATCCTGCATTACAGCAACATGTAATCCTGCAAAAGATAATGGAAAAGCATTAAAAATATATATATTTAACATTACGTTTTAAAAAAAACTTATTAATATTATTCACACGCAGAGTAACAGAAAGAAAAAAAAAATTCTTACATGAATATAAAGATGAAGAATATTTTGCAACAAAAGAGAGAAAAATTAACCTGAAACAAAATAAATATTAGGAAAACATTGACGTGTGAAACAAAAAAAAATGTTAAAATATAAAATCAAAGTTAAGAAGACATAAGAAAATAATGGAGAATAAGAATAAAGAAATAAAATATGAGAGGGTAAGAACTTTAAGACCACCGTAAGATTAGGTAAATGAATGAAGTATTTATAGAGCAATAGTAGTGGTGGAATTGGATTTGATGTGATCATCTAAAATATATAATAATATAAATTAAAGATATTATAATATTTTATTAAGATTTTATTACGATATTATAGATATAAATATTATATATATATATATATTTATTTGATCTCAATGAGAATGAATTTTATGGTTTCAAATCTTAGAAGAATGGAAGTGATCTTTTAAAAATATGTAATATTATGGTTAAATATATTATCATATTACATTAAGATTTTATTAGGATAATATAGATACAAAATATATAAGAAAGTAAATATTAGATTTTTTCTTTTAGACTAAGAAATTGAATATTGGATTTAAATTCAAATCCCAAAATATATATCAGGATAATATATATTTTTTCTTCTGTTTAGACTAATAAATTAAATATAAGATTTTAGATTTCGAATTTTTTAGTTTAATTATTTTTATATATGATTTAGGTTGTTGAAAAGGGGAGAGAATAGGTGGATGAGTTGTTGAAAAAAGGGGGTGGGGAAGTGGGGGGGAAATTAGACTATATTACTTTTATATATATATATAGATTAGCCCCGCCCAATGGGCCGGAATTGCGAAAAATGTGAATAAAAAAATCGAATTTAACAAATAAAATTGTTCAATTTTATTATATCGATTACATTCTTCAAGCTCATTAAACTTTTTTAAGCATTACATGAATACATGTATACATTGTGCATTAACCGAGTAATATACAATATGCCACTACGAATAATTTATATATGAGTACAATTTAGTGCCTTGAAAAATTATTATACTACAAACAATAGCGTAAAAGGAGAAAAAAAAAACAAAAATAAAAGATAGAAAGACTTTCTACTAACGGCTCTAATGTAATACACAGGAAAATGAAGTACACAAAATCACAGTTGTACATGGTAATTGATATTGATATTGATTCATCTTAAAACCTTGAGAAATTAGAAATTTCATGAAGATGTAGATATTTCCAAATTAAATTAGAAAAAAATAAAAATTTTGTGAATGAATCCATTGATAAATTAAAATTTAGAAATGATTATGCAAAAAACGTTATTGAATGTACCAACATCACGAATTTCATATTGATATGATTTTGTGGGATGTATGACCATAGTTTGATCAACTTATTTTCGTATTGCAATTTAACTAATTTAGTTAATCTATCTTATACAAATATTTGTTATCCATTAATGAATATAATATGAATCTATAATTTATTTATTAATTTTCTTTTTATCATATTAAATACTCCCTCTGTTCCAGTTGAATTGTCTCGTTTGACTTTTCGATATTGTTCATTGTTCAACTTTGACTCAATATTAATGTAATTATATATTTTTAAAAAATAATCGAGTTTGGTCTTGTTAGATTCGTCTATTGGTATAGTAGAATATATATTTTATATAATTTTTAGTTATATATATTTTGAGATATTAATGATTAAAAAAGTACATTGGATTGTGTACATAAATGAAATAGGGCATTTTCAAGTGGGACAGAGGCAGTATAATTTCAACTAATGAAATAATTTTTTAAGAATAATAATAAATATTGAATTATATTAAATAATAAATATAATATTAACCCATAAAGTTTTTGCTATATATTTGGGAGTATTTATCCATATCAATAATGAAATTAAATTATCTAATGTGAATTTCCGCTCAAATTTGGTTCTACTAATGCTTTTATATATATACTTCATTTTTTGATAGTAAAATATGTCTGATCTTTGTTATTGTTTATTGTCCAACTTTGACTCGTGTTTGTACAACATCTATAAAAGAGAAAACATTGTACAACATCTATAAAAGAGAAAAATAGTCAAGTGGAATCTCGTTGGATTCGTCTCATCTTGTAGTTTTAAAATATCAAACTTTTAAAATTTTTACCTATACACATTTTGAGTTATTAAGCATTAAAAATGTATATTGAATTGCATGCAGAAAGTGAATAAAGATGAAATAGATATGTTACTGTCCATAAGGGGATTTTTATGAGAGATAATTGATAGGTTACTGTTACTTCATAAGGGTAGGTTACTGTTTATAAGCGATATTGTTTTTATATATTATATAGATAGATATAGATATAGATTTACCGAGGCTGAGAAATTACGACTATCATGAGATGAGATTTAGGGCTGTTACTGTTAGTTTATATAAGTGTTCTGTGGAAATAGCTATTTTACCTGTCATAAAATTTAATTTGATAGAAAAAATAATTAAATTGAAAAGTAGTTGTTGAAAGCTCCAAAAAAGCTATTTTGGGTAGCTTCTATTTATAGAGTTTCTCTGAGCTGCAACTCACAGCCACGGCCTTTAAAAGCTATTGTAAAAAATGAGGCTATTGTTTTGATATAAAATCTAAAGCTTCTCAAAAATTTCAAAAGCTTCCAAAAGTTACGTGTAGAACATACCTGTAATCGATTTATAGTAGAAACATTAATATGACAATCTATGTTTACATTTATCATATCATATGCGTTTAACCATGTATGGTGTTCGCTTACTTGTGCCTTTGGCGAATTATCATATTTTAAATTATTTTAAATCACAAGACTATAAAGGAACTATATATGAAGACAAAGGAACATAAGAATATAAAAGTGCAGTGGGAAGGGAATTGAAGAACTGTTAACCCCAATATTTTAGGCCCAATGAATTAATTTATCGGCCCAATGAACTTAGCACAGCCCATTTTTGAAAGGCCCGGTCCAAGTCCGAATCTATCCGGATAGACAATGGTGAGAAGCTGGCGCCATGAGAGAGAAGAGATCGTGCACACTGAAGGCACACTATCAGAAGGAGGAACACCAGGTATCATTAGTATCATGGACATTGAAGACGGGCGACATTAGAGGAGAAAGATCTTGGGACGTTACATGGGCGTTACCACTCACTGAAGGCTGAGGCTTCTCCTTATAAATAGGTTGGAGGTGGCATTACAGAAGGAACACACACAACTCCCTAGAGGAAATCGCACTTTTCATATCTTTACTTCCTGTCATTTTCTTTCTGCAAGTTATTTTTCAGTGTTCTTCAATTCTGCAATTTTCATTCCCTTTACAGCTTTCTTAAGTTTTTCTGTAATTCTCCTCAATTCTTGTAACCATCTTCAAACCATATTCAATCAAAAATTCTTGGTTAAAAAATTGGCACGCCCAGTGGGACTCGAGATTGAGACCATATCCGCTTAGGAGTGTATGCTACTTAGATCTGGACGAGTAGTAAGGGACTTGACTCAAAAATTTGAAGAAATGTCGCTACAAGAGAACACATGGGTTAGAATATCCTCTGAGAACGTCGATACTACGGCGAGCACTTCTCAACCACAACAGGGAACAATGCAAATCCCTACCCTATCTGAGCAAATGCGGCTATCGATGACTGAATCGATGGCCGAATTCATGCCTTTACTCACAAGGCACCTAATGGATGTGTTGCGGCCTGCCGTGGCCGATCAAATTGACAAAATATGTGGATCCTTGTGTACTCAACAAGATGGATCTGCTCCAGCAAATGGCACTATTGTGCCGCCATGTCCAGGGCCGTCTGGCGGCCCACAGCGGAGTTGGGGAACCACACTTGGCCAGCCGCCATTCCCGGAGTCCGGAGGCCTGGCCAATTTGCCCCCATTCCCATATCAGGCCACCTATGCTTTCACTCCTGTGGCACCTAGCATGCCGAACTTCAGTTATGCGGCACCTCCCGTGCCGATGTATGCTTCATCAAGCTGCTTGATGGCGGCCAGCGCTATACCAGGTTGTACGGCAATCCCCGATGCATCCGGCATGGCACCACGCCAAGCGACGGCGGTGCCCCTAAACCCTAGTTGGATGCCGCCGACGGAAAGGGGGCAGGCACCACAGCCATATAAAGTGGCTTTGACACCTTCCATGCCTCCCACATCTGCTATGCCTGTACCGACGCCCGCACCGAACCCTAGTTGGATGTCGCCGGCGCAAGGGAGGCAGGCATCACAACCATATGGAGTGGCTTTGACACCTTCTACGCCTCACACAGCCGCCATGCCAGTAGCGGCTCCCCCACCGAACCCTAGTCCGATGCCACCAACGCTAGGGGGGCAGGCGCCACAACTATGTGGAGTGGCCGCGACACCTGCCACACTTCCAGCTACCATGCTTCCTACACAGGCACCGGCGGTCTCGCCCGAGTTGCTGGCAGACGTAATGCAGCAACATTTTGGGATTCAACTAAGGCCGATGGAGCGGTCTACATACAGGAAGCCATACCCTGATTGGGTGGACACCATGCTGCCGTACCCCAGGGGCTTCAAGATGCCTGAGTTCACCACCTTCTCAGGGGATGATGGCAAGTCCACTGTAGAACATATGAGCAGATTCACAGCTCAGTGTGGTGAAGCGGCGGCCAACGACTGGCTGAAGTTGAGGCTGTTCAGTTCAGCCCTCACTGGACCTGCCTTTGCATGGTTTGCATCCTTGCGGCCTTACTCAATTCAAAACTGGGCCGATCTTGAACTGGCATTCCATGACAGGTTTTATACGCCACTGTCACGGGTGAGTCTCGCAGACCTTACTAATGTCAAACAGTTTGCCGATGAGGCGGCAAGCACCTTTATTAACCGACTACAGCGGATTAAGGGCCGATGTACAATGGCAGTCCCTGATAGGGAGATAGCCAATATTGCAGTGGCTAACATTTTGCCAAAATTGAAAGAGCATTTAATTGTGCAGGATTCCACTGATCTTGCCCGGCTGGCCGAGAAAGCGGCTCGCTTGGAAAAGTTCCTGGAGGAACAAGATAAGAAGCGTCTACCTACATACGGGACTCGTTTTGAGAAATTAAAACATAATAAAGAGGAAGACGAACCAATAGTGGTGGCCTATGCAATAACCTTGGGTGGTAAAAACCCTGGATAGTGGCCCTGGAATGCCATCAACAGCGGCTTTGGAGGCTGAATAGTTGGTGAATGAGGATGGCGCCTGGCTGAGGACGGCGGCCTAACTGAGGATGGCGCCCCGACACATGAGCACCGAGGTACGGACGAGCTCCGAGGCATGGCGGTTTGGACGTGAGTCGTGAAACTGGAGCAAGTGGCGGCCCCCGGAACAGGTTGAGATGGTGGCCCAGGGTGGAGCTGATGGCAGTCGGGAGCGGATCTGAAGGCGGCTCGGGCAACTCTAATGGCGGCTCAAGGCAAATGAGATGGCGGCCAAAGACGATGGTGGCGGCCCAAGGGTGTGCAGCGATCAAATGCTGGAGGCCAAGGCACGACAAGTGAGCAGACACTAATGGCGGCTCGTAGGTGGCGGCGCGGCATGAAAAAGTGAACATACAAGCAGGCGAAGAGATCGAACAAACCTGAAAAGCCGTGGCGCCAGACGACAAAGCCTGGCAAGGGAATGGCGGCCTGTCCCGGTGAAGGTGGTGGCTGGCGGCCCTAGGTGGCATCCCCAGCAAATGAAGATGGCGGCCTGGTGCATAGGAAGCTGGCGGCCTGAAGCTGGAGCTGGCGGCCGGAGAAGAGACTGGCGGCCTAGGCAGAGCAGATGGCGGCCTGGAGCTGGAGCTGGCGGCCAGGCAATGGCGGCGCTTAGAGGAGCTGGCGGCTGGTGGCTGGCGGCTGGCGGCGTTCAACACGTTGGCGGCCGGAGTGCGGAAGTCCGAGGCTGGCGGCGTCGCGATCTGGACGAGCGGCGAGTTGCTGGCGGCTGGCGGCCCGTTCTCGGCTGGCGGCCCGTGCTCGGCTGACGGCACTGAAGGAGATGGCGGCAGGGCTGCTGGCGGCGCAACACCGGATGGCGGCGTTCAAGACCGGGCTGCCGGCGGGCGACTCCGAGCTGGCGGCGAGCCAGGCTGTGGACGACCAAGGTTGTCGGCCCGATGGTTGGCGGCTGGTGGCCGAGGAGAGCTGGCGGCCCGTGCTCGTTGGCGGTGGCGGCCGAGGATGTCTTGGCGGCTTACTATGTTGGCGGCCCAAGGACTCCACTGGCGTCCTCGCGAGTTGGCGGCCGGAGCAAGATGGCGGCGACTGGACGGCTGGCGGCCGAGGCGCTGGCGGCAGGCTAGATGGCTGGCGGCCGGGGCGATGCTGGCAGCAAGCAAGTTGGCGGCCGGAGCGCGAAGCTGGCGGCGCTCGACCGAGGCTGGCGGCGCAAGTCGCTGGCGGCGTCCTCGAGTTGGCAGTGCTCCACACCCGAAGCTGGCGGCGTCTTCACCCAAAGCTGGAAGCTGGTTGGCGGCCAAGAGACAGGCGGCGATGCAGGGCTGGCGGCGCACGACTCCACACCCGAGCTTGGCGGCTGGCGGCCCGGGCTCCTATAGCGTTGGCATTGCAAAGGTGAGCAGGCTGGCGGCTTCCCCCGAAAAGGCTGGCGGCTCCCGGTGAGGTATGGCGGCACTCAAAGGATGATGATGGCGGTGACGGTGGATATGACCCGAACAAGATGGTGGTGCTGGCTCCTTCAACGCAGCGGTGCTCTTTTTTGCTGACCGGTACTGGCGACGTTGGATCGGAGGCGGCGGTCCACGGTGACCGGAATACTCCAAGACGGCAGCCAAGAGAAGGAGAGAGGTGGCAGAAAATTTGAAAAAATGTCCAAAAGTGTTGACCTATGGAGTAGAAGTGGCTTTTTAGGGCCAGACTTATGATTCAAACGCGCAGATCTGTCTTAAAATGCTAACCAGACAAATTGCGCGAGGGGGCATCTGTTAACCCCAATATTTTAGGCCCAATGAATTAATTTATCAGGCCCAATGAACTTAGCACAGCCCATTTTCGAAAGGCCCGGTCCAAGTCCTAATCTATCCGGATAGACAATGGTGAGAAGCTGGCGCCATGAGAGAGAAGAGATCGTGCACATTGAAGGCACACTATCAGAAGGAGGAAGACCAGGTATCATCAGTATCATGGACATTGAAGACGGGCGACATTAGAGGAGAAAGATCTTGGGACGTTACATAGGCGTTACCACTCACTGAAGGCTGAGAGGCTCCTCCTTATAAATAGGTTGGAGGTGGCATTACAGAAGGAACACACACAACTCCCCAGAGGAAATCGCACTTTTCATATCTTTACTTCCGGTCATTTTCTTTCTGCAAGTTATTTTTCAGTGTTCTTTAATTCTGCAATTTTCATTCCATTTACAGCTTTCTTAAGTTTTTCTGTAATTCTCCTCAATTCTTGTAACCATCTTCAAACCATATTCAATCAAAAATTCTTGGTTAACAAGAACAAGTGGAAAGATAGAGAGACGGGTAAGACAACCTTTTAGAATTTCAAATGCCCGTAATTTGGATACGTGTCCTAAAAGTGAACTCCAGAATTTTAAAAGATATTACTCCACCAGTTATGAAAATGAATTCTTACGTAACAGAGCATTATAGTTAATTAATGGTAAATTAGCTAATTTGTAATTGGTTTGTGCAATCTAAGTTTGGGCCTTATTCAAAGACCTATTCCAAAGCATTTTTTTTTTTTATTTTTGCCGGACAACCTATAAAGACTAAGAAAAAGGTCTATCCTGTATGGGCTCTAAATGAGTTTTGGTTATGACTAAATAATACCCTCTAGCTCATTGCCAAGCTTAGATATAGAATAAACACAGTATCCTAATCGCCAGTGTCAGTGTTTATGTATTTGCATGCAAGTAATTAATTACTAATGCCATCTTCAATTTTTGTTGGTTCAAAATAAAGATCAGAAAATAAAAATTGAGCAACATATAATTGCTTGTTTAGCAATACTGAGTCTTGATTCAGCAAGATTTTCATAATCCAAATTGCGGAATGTATTATGCATATTTAAAGAATAAGGTAAGCAACACAACAATATTAGTATATGGGAACGGCTACGGTGCTTCAAAATTTTTGGAAGTACGGTACGGACTTCAATCTCATCAGTTGAATTAAAATTTAACAGTTATAAATTAAAAAAGTTCAAATTGTCCAAAAAAAATGTGTAATAGTTTGTACATTTACCATGTCGCTGAATATACTATATTATGTCGCTGAGATATGCATAAATGTCGCTGAGATATGCATATATGTCGCTGAAATATTCTATAGCATGTCGCTGAGAAGTACTATAATACGTCGCTGAATTCTATAGGTCACGTCGCTGAATTGTGAAGGCTCCGTCGCTGAGATCCATTCAAATGCATAAAACCATGTCGTTGAAATGTATAAAATTGTGTCGGTGAAATGAATACAATAATGCCGTTGAATTGCATAAGCCATGTCGCTGAATTATATAGGCCATGTCGCTGAATTGTGAAGGCTCTGTCACTGAGATGCGTTTAAAATCCCAATGAACTTCAATGGCTCTAATTTCAAATGCCGCTGAAATGAATATAATAATGTCAATGAATGCTGAATTGCACAGGCCGCGTCGCTGAATTGGATTGGCACCGTCGCTAAGTTGAGTATGTCATGTCGCTGAATTGTATATCATATGTTGCGAATTCAACAAATTAAATACCTAACAAGTAAAATTACGAAATTAACTCTCCAAATGATTTCAACAGTTGGATGATAATATGGATCAACGATACACAATTGGATTCTGCATGGTACGGATAATTCTCATCCGCACAGCAACATATGCGATTAGTATATTATTAGTTGACACTTGACATTAATAAGTAATAAGTTGGGGGTTTGAATAGCATACTCAATTGGAAAAGTTCAGAGGTGCTACTGCTGACCTGATAAATACTTCGTACTGATTGCTAATAAGGTGTGTGGCGTGTTAGGTATTTAATGATGACTGTGGTTGAGAACTTGGCATTAATAGAAAGTGCTAATAAAGTGACTGTTTTTTTTTGTTTTTTTTTTTTTGGGTGAAGAAAGTGACTATTGTTGAGAACTTGGAATTACCGTAATTAATTTGGTAATTTGGTCATGTGACGTTGACGTGATTATCGCTGGTCCAGACTCCAGACAACATAAAAGCAATCCTGTAATAATTTAAGTTGGTTAGGTAAAGTTGGTGAATTTTGAAGCCTTTGCAGTCCTTAGTCTCATGTCTAAACCGCAATTCAAGGACTTTTGGCTCCTGCAATTACGAAATGGGATACTCACGCCATCTCCATCCAAGCTCCTCTAGTAACCACACCTTTTCATTGTACATCATTTTCTCTCTCTGTCGCATATCAAGCAACTTCACCCCATTTTTCATCTACAATAAAGCAACTCACTCTTTTCACATCACTAATCTTTTATTTAAAGCTAACCATTACAAATTATTTTTCTTTAATCAAAATATAAATAGTTTTCAATTTAAAACATTATAAATTAAATAAATTATTATTAAAATATATAAATTAAATATATTGAACATGACTAATTAATTTATAAAATTATACTCCCTCTGTCCCATTTAACTTGTCTTGTTTGACTTCTGTATACAATCCAATGCATTTTTCAACCGTTCATATCTCAAAATATATACAATGAAAAATTATGTAAAATATATATTATAAAACTACATGATTATACGATTCTAACAAGACCCAACTCGACTATTTTTTTTTCCAAATATAGACTTACAATAACATTGAGTCAAAGCTGAACAATAAACAGTGCCAAAAAGTCAAACATAATATGTTACGTGGGACGGACGGAGTAATATTTTATATTTTAATAATAATTATATATTTAAAATTTAAATATTTATTTAAATGAATAAATATAATTAGAAAATAAAAAATGTTATGATAGTTAAATGAATAAATTAAAAAAGAAAAGCAAAAAGATAAACTTTTTTTTAAAAAAAAAGAGTAAAAAGCTGCCGGGCACTCTAGCTGTGCCCGCAATCGCCACATCAGCATCTGATGTGGCAAGGGGAGGGTAGCTTGATTTAGTAGCTACCCGGCCTCATACTCCCGGACTCCTGGTATGCCACATAGGGTTCATGTCAAAACATTACGGGAATGTTTGGGAGTCAGCAGATCCGCTAACAGATCGCAGATTTGGAGAGAGAATTGTGAAAGAATATGCTGATTGAATCCGCTATATGCTCCTAAATATGCCGGCTTCCAAACAAGTCCTATCTAGTAAATATATTCACACCATTGTAATGTGGGGTTCATTGTGTTGGCATATGTTAGCCCATTTATTCAACCAAAATTTTCGGTTCATTTTACATTATTGATGTTGCTTTTTTAATATGATATTTTTATTTTATTTTTTCTGAATATCCTATAAAGTCAAGAAAAGGGTGGTGGAAGTCCATGGCACACAAATTATAAAAGAACAAAGAAAAAGAATATATGACTGATCGGGGAATCGAATCACAAGGGGCTTTGACTAATTGACCAAACCCTCATCCTCTATTCATATGAATAGGGGTTTAGGGTTGAATTGGAGATAAACTGATAAAAGGATAGTAATGGGTCCCATATTATGAATATTTTTGCATACCCTCACATGGAAGCCTTGAAAAAAGGTGTTGATTTGATGCCCCCACATATAACGCCTCTGAACTTCCGCCTCAATCCCCGCCACACTTTTTTTTTTCAATCCCATTATTTATATGAAGAAAGCCAAGGGTTCTCAGAATTAGTAGCCTCTTTGTAGTGAATTCTCTGCACATACATACACACACACACTCTCAAGATGGCTACAACATTCTTTGCTAACCCAAATCCATATTTCTTCACTCTTGTAGTAGTGCTGCTGCTACTGCTCCAACTCCAATGTCAGGCGGCTAGGAACTTCTTGCATGTGAAGAAAAATTATGACACATTCCCCACCAATACCATTCAAAACAAAGCTGTGACTGATGATTCCCAAACTCCAGCACCAGCTGCTGCTCCCACTATAAGCTATATTAGCAGCACCCCGGCCTCGTCCCCCGTCGAAGCAGCACCGGCACCTGCGCCTGCTGCTGATTATGAGACCACTTCCCAGTACTACTCTGCTCTAGATAATGAAGAGGGGGAGGAGGAGGAAGAATTTTCCAGTGACAAAGAAGAAATTGGGAACTTCAACGCCTACAAGGAGACAACAGATGAGGATTTCACCAACAATTATTCCAATGCTGAAACCAGCAGCCTTACCGGTGATGGTGATGGTGATGGTGATGGTGATGACGATGCCAACAATGCTTTCTGGACTACCCGCCGTGAAGGCTACAAGAGCCAGCCGCAAGGAATGAGCGACACCAGATTGGCAGGCAATTCCAATCTGTATAATAATAAATACAACTTGTACAATGAGAATGAGAATGAGAATGAGAATGCTCGGCTCCAGCCTGATGAAAACTACACCCCAACATGGAGTGGTAACCAGCTGGAACCTCAAGGTTATTACTCTACAGAGAGGCCACATGAGGGGCAGCACAGGTCGAGATTTGAATTCGATTCCATGGAGGAGTACGAGAAGCAGGAGGGATATACCAATGTCGATGTTCGCCAAGATGGTTTCTTCCCTTGAACATGCACCATTGCTGCTGGTCCTAGCAGCTACCAGTATAACCTAAAGTACAATACACACTGTGATACTCCAATATTTATTGCCTGCCGCAAGAAGCTTTTTAATTGCATGCTTTCTTGGGCTATATGTAATATGGTTTTGGTTGTCTCTCGTTTGAAGAGATTTTTAGCAGATCTGTAATTGGATGCGTCTGAAATTTGATGAATGGAGTGTAGATCTGCTTCTGATTTTCACAGTTTGAACAATAGATCAACCAATCACAAACCCAAATACAGTTGGCTTAAGTGGTTACGAGACCCAGGAAGCTTAAACAAAATTCTGCAGGAAACAGCATTAGAAGAGATTTTTCTAAACACAACATTAAGCTTGGCTTTGAGGCTCAAAGGGGCTTAATGAATCTTTGGGTCACCCAAAAGAAAATCAATTTTAACAACTTTTAGTACTACAGAACAATAGCCGTCGGATACTATCAGCCTCCAAAAATACATCTTCAATACAATTCAGGGAGATAGGTTGGAATTGATCTTCTGGGAAGCTTATATGATTCAAATTTCAAAGCAAGCAACTCATTTAAGCAAAATATCCAACTTTGGCCAAAGCAGGGCAAAATATAAACTACAATGGATGTATAATAAAGGGTAAGCAACACAAGGCACAAAAGTACAACATGAAGCCACGAGATGCAGAGATGAGAGTGGCACCAATGAAAGAAACGCACTAAACTTGTTCTAGACGAAGTGAGCCTTCATTGTCTATCCTTCTCTCCTTATTTTCAAACTTATTCCGTAAGTTTCCAAGGTTCCTGGGGAAAGAATGGCTTGCCAGCAATAAAAAGGCATACACACAAAGAAAGAATTTGACCATAATCCGGATATCACATTTTTCATATTCATATGTAAACCTCCTTGACATGTCAACTTGCAGGATGCAACTTGTCACAGATCGTCATTGCAAGCTGATTGATATAGATAAGAAATTAAATCAGTTGACTACATCCAAGGAATGGGCCACTAATACAAAAACATGGTGCATTTTACAGTCTTATAGTTTTAACATTGTATTGCAATTTGCAAAATTGAGAAAGAAACATGTAAATATTCCCTAGGTATGAAGAGAATGTGGGAGCCCTCTCTGGCTCAATTAAAACTTCAACATGATCCTCGATCAGTGTTAGACACAAGAGTTCGTAGATAAAGAGTTTCCTTGATTTCCCAAGTTCACACACCATCACAGCAAGCTGGTTAGATAAAAGATAAGAATGTAAGTCTCAATCTTATCCCCTTTTTTCAATTTATCTTCTAGATGTGATTCGACTAGAAAGGCAACAATAAAATCCTAAAAGGAAGTCATATTTAGGCTGTGAAACTCAAAACTACCATGTGCTTAGGTGATACAACTTACACAAGTAAAATTCAAGAATGCAAGTGACAAAAAAAATTAATCAGGCCTTCAAATCAAACCACATAGAAAAGAAAATAAAGCCAATGAATGGAAGTTCTATCAGCCTGTTCGTGCCAAGATAGAAGATAATTCTCACTCATTCTATTCAAGTTAAAGCACCATTATTGTTTAGAACAAAGTATAGAAAATTGGTTATACTTATACCTAATACAGTCTTGTCAATGCCTACAGAAACAAGAATGAGAACATGTTTATATCTAAACATCTGAAAATATAATTTGGAGTCTGACCAGCTTTTAATTATTACAAAAGGAATGAACATGACAGGACTTTGTTATGTATCACCAAGAAACACCGGAAAATAAAATAAAAATAAAATGACTGAAGGACGTAAAGCAGTGACTATCAAATAGTTAGGCTGATTTATTTCTCTAACAAACATTGTTTCAGCAAGTAGGACATCATCTAGAGAAACTACTCACCAGAATGACCGACATGGAGCAAAAGGGTGCTCTACAAACAGCACTAGATACCTAAATCAAGAATTAAAAACCCATTGATCAGCCAACCTATCAACATTTACTGAATTTAGTTCTTCCAGTGCAAAGCACGACCAAAGAATTCACTAATTGTAATTTGTGGAGAAAGATGGAGGAAGTAAAGGATACGGAAACACATGTAATGATAACCTTGTAAGTTTGCAATAAGAAAACAATTAATAGAAACATTTGGAAGACTCCTATAAAAGTACCTTCAAGTTTAAATGAACAAACACGAAGGAAAAAAGAGGTTGAAACTTGAAATTATGAGGGCAATATGATAGATGACTGATTGAAAACATTAACAAACAGTGAGCGAATGAATATCCTGTGACTAAGCAAAAACTAATGATTGATGTGTGACTTGCGTGTACATATTTCTGATGGAAATGTAATTCTGAAGTCACTCTTCTTTTATTGTTTCAAAAATTAAAACAAATTCTCAGCAGTACAAACACGGGAGTTCAGTTGCGTTCTATACTTTTAGCATGAAATGAAAGTGAAATTCCATTTGGTGGTATGCACGGAGGTACCAACATCAACCTCAAACCAACATTCTAATGCAAAAAACATAAAATTACGGAGCATTGCAAATGGTAAATACACACATAAGCAGAGACGAACCACAGAGAGATGTGTTAAAAATGAATGTCAAAAAGTCACATGGTAAGTGCACAAAGAAAACAAAGTCTCAAAATAGAAACATACAAGCTTAGTCGTGAACATTCCTACATTATTGAACCATTGAAGACCCATCTAATTCATGAAGTCTTGCATCAAATTATCTTGATTGTAATAACAAAACATAACTTGAGCATATCATAATTCGTAGATAATAGATATCCACCACGTTTGGAAAATAAAATTCGACAAGACACAATAAATTACAAGATAAACTTAAATTACGGAGCATTATTCCATTGTAACTGATAAATGATTTTATACAAAAGTGTAATTCAAAATTAACTCAATGGAAAAAATAGAGCAGTTTAAATTAAAAGCTAAACACCTTCAGGAAGCCAAGCATAACCACAGCGGGAGACTGTAAGCATGGAGGTCATCAGAGCAGAAGCTGTGGCTGTATGGTACGGTTGCATTGATTTCACGCACACACTCATTTCCACGGGAATCCTTAATCAACCAAAGTGGATTTCAGAACAAAATCTTAGATAATACGAAACCTGGAAATTGAGTAGGATCAAAAAAGGGGAAAAACATAGAAATTAGATACCCGAAAAATTGGCGAGAGAGCGGCGTAGTACCGGTGGGGAGGCGAAAGGAGGGGCGCGAGGGTTTTGGTTGGGGAGCAAGCCTGGCGGCGGTGCGGGCGGCGGAAGAACGGAAAACGGATCTGGCGGCTGCGAACATCATTTTCGACTTGAGAATTGAGATTGAACGGTACAGTGTGGTTTTCTGAAAGGGTTTTAACTTCCAAGGATCAAAAACCCTTGGAGAGGCACAGTATATGTCTCAGCTTGTTTAATTTGAACGCTAAATTGTTTAATTTGTCTTGGGGTAGGTAGTCTTATTCATACAAGGTTAATCACATTTTTACTCAGGGCCCTTGAGTTAATGAACTAATTCAAATGATAATTAATGTGATTTAGAGGTTCCCAGAATGTAAGTACATTTTAAAAGTGACTATCTGATGATTATATTTTGATGACGTATATCCAAACGCCCACTTAATCATATGATATGTGATGAGATCAAATTAGTACATTACATAGCATAACAATGGAATACATTTGTGTTCTCCATTGAAACAAGATATTCATATGTGTGAAATTTGATGAAAAATATGAGGTTCAATGATTATTTTCAGTTAACTTAAGCGATTTCATAAGTTTTTTTTTTTTTAAGGTCCAAGAATAATCTTGAAATACTGAGGTCACTAGCCATAACATTTTGATTTTGTAACACTTTTTGCGACACATTTTTATTTCTTTATATGCATTTTCCGACGTGAACCGTTGCTTTAAGCAAAGAAAAAATTGTAGCGAGAAGTCACCGTACTGCAAGCTTTAATATTCTTTTTTTTGCTGACACATTTATAGTATTTCTTTAAGTATTTTATTATGATGTGCAGCGTTGTTTCTAGCAAAATAATTTGTATCAAGAAACCACTGTGGAAACTTTAATTTTCTAGACAAGTTACTTCAAAAATCAAATATAAGATCCATCAATTCCATTAGGGTGCGATTGATGCTTTTGACTTGATGTGCTGCGGTCAATCGCAGCCATTGAATCACTTTATAAATTGATGGTTGAGATCAACTTAAAGGTTAAAATAGTAAATTTGCTATATTTAGTTGTATTAACAAACAATCGCTCAATTCTGTATGCTCTTCAACTCTACTTTTTTTCTACGCATTTCAATACGTTCAATCGATCTTACCTTATACTCCAATTTGCTTATTTATGAAGCTATATAATATACATATTTGTTCGTGAAAAAGTACATCAAATGTTTCTATATTGAGTCGCTGAATTGTTGATGGGAATGTATATGCCAACATCGCTGAAATGTATATGGTAACATCGCTGAAATGTATATGCCAACATCGCTGAAATGTATATGCTAACATCGCTGAAATGTATATGCCAACATCGCTGAATTCCTTTAGGTAAGGTCACTGAAATATTTTTTTATAGCATCACCGAATTATTTTTTAAAACATCGCTGAATTGTATATGGTAGCATCGCTGAATTCTTCTTGTTATTGTCGCTGAATTCGTCTGAGAGTAGTCGATGCATTCCTTTAGGTAGGGTCTGAAATATTTTTTTGTAGCATCATTGAATTATTTTTTGTAACATCGCTGAATGATATTTGGTAGCATCGCTGAATTGTATATGCCAACATCGCTGAAATGGATATGCCAACATCGCTGAATTCTTCAAAGTGGTGTCGTTGAATTCTTCCATGTTGGGCCGCTGAAAATATTTTAAGAGCATCACATAATTATTTTTGGTAGCATCGTTTCCCCTCTTTAATAAGGATTTTTGATCGTAGATATCGATTAGATTACCAAATATTTGATATGATTTACCAAATATTAGATTGATAACATACTAAATATAGGATTATATATTTGATATGATTTACCAAATATTATAATGATATTTGGTAGCATCGCTGAATTGTATATGCCAACATCGCTGAAATGTATATGCCAACATCGCTGAAATGTATATGCCAACCTCGCTGAATTCTTCAAATTGGTGTCGCTGAATTCTTCAATGTTGGGCCGCTGGAAATATTTTTGAGAGCATCACATAATTATTTTTGGTAGCATCGTTTCCCCTCTTTAATAAGGATTTTTGATCGTAGATATAAATTAGATTACCAAATATTTGATATGATTTACCAAATATTAGATTGATAACATACTAAATATAGGATTATATATTCCTCCATCAAGAGTGAAGTTTGGCTTTATGACAATTATACCCTTTTGCATTTACAACCCTTGGATTTTAATTGGACGCTCAAGATCTTTGCCTTGATGTGCTGTGGGATTGTGCAATCGCACCCTAACAGATCCCTAAGATCCATTATTTGCCTAAAAATAAAACCATATGAAGCATCCAATTTCATAGAAAGCGTCCTTTTATTTATACCCAACATATATAAGGGAAATAATCTTTTAATCCAAAATGTGGCCAAGCATAATATTGTTGGGGTTTAAGAATGTCCAAATGCTCACTTATTCATGTTCAACAATGGATGAAAATAAGTAAACAATAGAGTAGCTCCGGATAACCTACCTTGAACCTTGACATAATCTTGGTGCTCGCGGTCCTTAGCTTGACGGAATATCCTATCGTTGATCAAGCTTTCACGATTTCATAAAAATAAAAATAAAAAATTACTAGAAATGATGAATTTATTATAGCTTGCTTGCTTAAAATCAGATCATTTAATTCTAAATTACATTTTGTTCATAATAATAATGATGAGAATCAACTCAGGGAATCAAATCAAGAATTATATTTCCAATTATCAAATCTGTGATTGTGAATGCAGTGTTTTTGAGCATACAATGAATACGCTAATGAAGGATTCAAAGCATTCGTGGAAAGGTAAGCCGAAAAAGAGGTGAATGAAAGTTATTTACTACTACTATATTTTCCTCTAAAGGATGTTGTTACTCTCAATATTTGTCCTTTTTGTTGTGATTTGTTCTTTTGTTGAATCAATTATCCACACAGCATTGTAGAAGAATTGAGTTCTGTGTAAAAATTTATTGTAACAAACTGAAATATAAATAGCACATCATTGCGGAACAAATGAACAAAAATCTGGACTGTATCTTATCCCTCAATCAGTAGTCAAACAACAGTTCTCAACCACAACATAGAACGTCGACACATTTTCCTCACAAAGGACAACTTTTCAAAGCAACAAAACATTTTAATCAAACTGTAAAAGTAGAAAAATGTGTCGCTGCCTACAGATGGATGTCAAGCTGGTAGAACAAGCCAACAAATTTGCACATGTTATGTGGGGTTCATCACATTCAGTTTCTACAGAGTCCGCCAAGGGCAAAAGAATATTGCGAGTGTGTTTCTACAAATAAGATAGCTGACCTGAGATGGCATAAAATGACTTATGTTGCTCAGACTCGGGTACGGTATTTGACACGGATGTGAGGATATGTGGCGGATATTTACCATTTAGAAAAATAGAGTTAATGATAATTTTATGCCACTATAAGGAGTGGTTTCCGTTTTTGGGCCATAATAAGTTTGAATTATGATTTTCGGCCATTACAAACTCATTTTGTTCAATTTTAGGCCATTCAAACTTTTTGAAATTATACTTGACCCTACCAACTTTTGCCTATTTATACTTTTGACCCCATCAGTTGACTTCAACTTTTGCCCAATTATACTTTGACCCCCATCTTATATTTTTCATTGAATATAGTCCAATTAAAGCCCATCATGCTTCCGATAATTAAATTAAGCCTTTAAACTTCATACATTGGGTTTGACCGTTTTGCTGCCGGGTTTCCTAAGCTCCGGGATTTTACGGACTTCCTCCAACCACGCAGCCGCGACCGATGGTTCACCGATTCTTGGCTCATTCAGCAACAAACAGCACAGCTCTATTTCATTTCCTACCTTAGGGCGTAACAAGATATAGGTAAAGGTTTTTAAATATGTTATCGGAATATTTGGAATACTGGAAGCCTGGATTTTATTGAAGAAATATTAAAAATATTACAGAAATATTTTTCTCCTAGTGGAGAAGACGGACACTTAGCTCCTCATATATGAGGATGCTTGACTCTGGGGGACTGACCCCATATGAAAAACAAATACATGGAAGTTTTGCAGAAAGGAAATACAACTTATTATTTTGAAGAGTTGGGAGGATTTCCGATGCCTTCCACCTGCTTCAATCTCCTCTATTTATAGGCGTCCGCGGACCAATCACGGACTCCAAACAAACTCTAATTTCTTGTGACGAACACAGTGACGTCACTTGCTTTGGATTCCAGCCTACATTATTATTCTGCCAGAATTATTGCTAGTGGGCTCCTTTGTCAACTCGTCACATGCCCTTGCCAACTGCCCCACTCTACTTTGTCGGCCATTATTGAAGGGTCTTTGCCGACACTTCTTTTTATCTTACATCCAGCTGTCTTCACTTGGACTTGTGAAAGTTTTTTGGACGTTTCTTCCCTTTATCTTGTCCAGATTCGGCTTTCTTTTGGGTTACCCGAATCTTTGTATGGGCATATGTGATTATACCATTGCCCAACATGCATCATGTTGCATGCCTTTCTTCTGGTAGACTAAGTTGCTGACAACTTATTTTCCCAGATGAGTAACCTTTTCTTTTCAAAAGAGGTTTCCGTAAACTCCGTGTTTTTCCCTGTTAAATAATTAACCAGGAACGATCCATTTAAATTATTGGAAAAGATTTTAAATGGATATTTGACCTTTTCCATCTCTGTGAGACAGACCCAGAATCCCCATGCTCGTCTGGTGGAGATCTCATCTTCACTGATGGAAGATACCAATGGTGCCTTGTCATCAATGGACTTGACTCTGTTGAAAGCTATCATATCAGGCCTTTGTAATTTAATAAAATGAAAGACCGGGTATGAACCTTTTCCAATGATTTCTGGTGATGCTGAGATAAACTTGAGTTCCAGAATATCTCCTCTTTGAAGGTGCGGGTTGTTCTGCCATGATTCATGCACCGCACTACTTATCCATCCCGGAAGTTTTTTCTATCTCCGGGAACCCTGGTGATGTAGTATGAACAGATGCTAATGATCCAAAATCATACCACTTTCGGACATCTTCTGGCTTCGATCCCTCGAGCATCTAGACCCTGTTGTATTTTCCGGATGTTTCGATCACCGTCTTGTTGGGGTTAATTCTCTTTTTGGAAACCAGTTGTTCCCATTTTCCTTGGTAGTCCAACCAGGCTGTAGAAATGACCTTCTCTTCTGAATTAACCTTAGAGGTGCCTGTCATTGGCCTAAGGTTAATTTCTTCCTATTTTACCCCAGAGGCAGTGGGTTGACTTGAACTTTCGGAAATGTCACTTTCCTCTTGCTCAACATTTTTGTCGGTATCCGACAATGGTTCCTTTGAAGCAGTGCTTGAATCTGCTTCTTCATATGTGACCACTTTATCTTTTTGGGCACATTTCTCTTTGTTTACCAGGGAAGCTAACGCTTTCCTGATTGGCTCTAATACTGTTTCCCATAGTGCTGTCATTGCTATATGGGAGGTTCGTATATTGTTGCGGACCATGTCCACATCGCTTTGTTGTATTTGGCCAGCTGCTCGTGCATTGATCTCGAGCTGTCCAAAAAGCTTTGATAGCTCCTCTAGGTTTTCTCTGAGGTGCATGAATCTTGTTATCATGGAATCTGCTTCAAATACTTCCATCTCTCGTTAAGAAATCTGCAAGAATATTTTCATGAGATTTTATAGCATCAATATCATAAGTATAATATTGACATCCAGCTTGCCATCTGATAATACGAGCTTTTTCAATTTTTGATTCAAGTTTATTTCTTAAAAAAGCCCTAACATTAGTATTATCAACCTTTAATACAAATTTCTTTGCAAGTAAGAATAAAGGCCATTTTTTAAATATTTTCCATACTGCAAGGAATTCCTTTTCGTTAATATACCAAAGTTTGGCTTGTTGTTCAGTGAACAACTCTCCTGTGTATCTACATGGTTCTTGACCCGTAGTTGTTTTCTCATGAGCACTCCCGCCCATCGAAAGTCATTGGCGTCCGTATAGACTACCAGCTCATCCTCATCTTTAGGTATCGCGAGTTTTGGCAAGCTATTACAAACTTGCTTTAGTTCGCGAATTCTCTTTGTATGGATTTCTTCCCATTTCCATCTGGAGCTTTCAGTCTCTTTTAGGAGTGGTCTAAAATCCTTTCTATATTTTGCAAGGTCTTTTATAAACATACCTGCAAATTTTACAACTCCTAAGAAACTCTGGAGTTGTTTCTTGTCCTTTAATATATCAGGAAAATTGTGGATTTTCTCCACAATGTGTTCCTGTAACTCTACCCCTGCTTCATCAATTTGAACTCCTAATAATTCAATTTTGTTAGCAGCGATGGTAGCATTTTTCTCAGAGAGAACAAGACCTTCCTTGTGACATGCATCTGAAAATATTTCAAGGAGTTTAATATGCTCTTTAATATTTCGAGATACAATCAGAATGTCATCTATGTAGACGAACATAAACTCTAGATAATCTTTAAATAGATTATCCATCTTTCTTTGGAATATTTGAGGGGCATTAGAAAGCCCCATTGGTATAACATTCCAAATATATTGCCCTTGTGGGGTGGAGAATGCTGTGAATTTCTTCGACTCACTCTCCATCTTAATCTGATAGAAACCAGATTTGCAATCAAATTTAGAAAACACTTTAAAACCTTTGATGCAATCAATTAAGTGTTCTCTACTCGGAATGTAATAACCATCAAACTGTATTATTTTAAATAAGGTTGTTTATATAAAAAAATACAATTAAGTGTTCTTTACTCGGAATGCAATCAATTAAGTGTTCTTTATTTGGAATGTAATATCAATTTTCAAGCGCGTTGGGTGTTGTTTATTTAATGAAAAATTAGGTATATAGAGAAATTGTAATACCCCAGATTTTTATCAACGTCCAAAAGAATAAAATTTATTCCGATCAATGTCGAAATATCTCCGAGAAGAAGAAAATAATTTATCACAATAAATTATTGCTCGGAAATGAAACGCCGATAGATTCAAAATTCAAAATGGAATAAAAGAGGGAAAGGAAGCCTGAAGACATTCCATGAAATGAGTCAAAATAATTGGAATTAAATTCAAGAAGGAAAATAATTCTAATTCCAAGAACCCGTGAAGTCGGAAGAAATTTAATTACACAAGTTATTGCACGGGAGTCAAAAGACGACGAATTGGAAGCCGACGAACCCGAGACCGACGGACTTAAGATTTCAAACATGAAATTCATTTGAATCGAGATAAGTTTAAGATAAGAATTTATGATCCGAGAATGACCCGAAAAATCGAGCCCGAAAACGTAGGAGGACAGAAGTCCGAAAGAGAGGAGAAAAGGCCCGACGGGATCGCACGGCCCAGTCCGGACGCACGGCCCAGACCAGGCCACGCGCCCTCCGGGCGGGGTTTGGCTATAAACCGCGCCAACCCCGCGCCAGTGCAGCAGTGGCTGCCAAAGGACGCGTTTTGGCAATTTTCTTACCATATTTTCGTGTTCCGACTTTGGAAACCCAATCCCAGTCGGGGGAAAGGCTATAGGACGATCAATGACTGATTTTCACTCCCATAATCAGTCTCTCAAGTCTATCCATCACACTCAAACTCTCCCAAAACCGAAACACAAGTTCTTCACTTTCCGACGACTCTCCGATTACTTTCCGGCGACGAAAATCGACGAAGGAGGCGTGGAGAACAACATCTTTAGTGTCCCAGATTGTGGTAAGTCCTCCATGGTTTTTTGTTTAAGTTTTCGAGTCCGAAAACTCGATCTAACCCTAGATTTTTACTTTCGGTTTTGTTTCGGGGCCAATGGAGAAGAGACGGAGTAATTGGGACGTGTCCGTAGCAAGCGTGGACGCCCCGATCGATCCAGAGACGTCCTAGACATCATCCCCACTGTAAGTTAATGCTTACTTGGTTTTGGGTGAATTAAAATGCAACCAAACATAGAGATTTAATAACTCTAAAATCTGTCAACACGAAAAACCTTCGGCGCAACAATTTGGTGTGAATTTTTCGAACACTTAAACCTGCTCAAACGGAAAAACTTAAAACACGAAAAATGTTCTTAAGACATAGATCTAGTTCATGTAAAATTTTCATAATTTTTCATTGTGTGTTGATATCCGAAAACGGCCTCCAACGAATCTGCCTTGAGAGTCGAACTTGAAACTATGACAGATTTGAAATCGGACCAAAACCCCTATTTTGAGAGTTCAAAACGTAAAACTCAAAACTATACTTTTAATCCTAACACATTAATCTAGGTTGTGTAAAACTTTCAGACATTTTCGTTGATGTTTGCTATTTCAAATCGCATCGAACA
Source organism: Hygrophila difformis (assembly GCA_030278955.1). NCBI lineage: Eukaryota > Viridiplantae > Streptophyta > Magnoliopsida > Lamiales > Acanthaceae > Hygrophila > Hygrophila difformis. The sequence goes on along the minus strand of JAOANR010000337.1, from coordinate 116,570 downwards.
TAAACTGTTTTGACAAAACGTTTTCGAAATCTGCCGGTGAATATGTCCGAACTTGATGAACCTGTTTCTATATTTTCTAAACCGATTGGATCCTTGCAATCTAAATGAAAGTTGTAGAGAATTATGTCTAGTATGTGCATATAAAAGTTCAGAAATTTTGGAGTCCATTTCGTGTGTCAAAATGTCGATTTTCCATACTGTGATAAACCTGAATTCTGACAGTGTACATGTTGTGCAATAAACTCGATTTTTGACATGCTTCCTCAACTTATTTCGAAATCTTTAAAACATGAAAGTTGTTCGTTAGGGTGTTTTTGATAAACTATGAAAATTTCAGATTTTTCGGACTTGAAATGAATTTTTAAATTAAAAAGGCGTAAACTGTGACGCCGAACGACTTTTAAATCGAGAGATTTTGAAATTTCGAAACAAACGGCCGAAGGCTTGAAATACGATACATCTATACTTTTGAAAAATCCCGTTATACTAAATCGAAATGTTATTGAGATACTTTGGTGGAGGGCGAGTGCCCTGCAGGGTGCCCCTCTAGCCTTCTTGGCGTGCCTATAATGGACGTTAGATACTTGCATGAAAAACTTGTGAAATTTTGCAAAACTTGTCCTTACCTTGCGGGTTCGACTCCCCAAGGCGTATTTTTTCCTGCGGGTTCGATTCCCTAGGATGTGTGTTGATTCCTATGGGTTTAATTCCCTATGATGTATTTGAGTTCTTGCGGGTTCGATTCCCCAAGGGCGATTGTATGTTTTCCTGCGGGTTCGATTCCCCAGGATGTGTGTTGATTCCTATGGGTTCAATTCCCTAGGATGTACTTGAGTTCTTGCGGGTTCGATTCCCCAAGGGCGATCGTTTGTCTTCCTGCGGGTTCGATTCCCCAGGACGTGTGTTAATTCCTACGGGTTCAATTCCCTAGGAAGCGTTTAAATTCTTGCAGGTTTGTTTCCCCAAGATCAAATCATATAAAATCATATTGAACAAAAGTGAAAGAATAAAAATCCTGAAATACCTAATCGTGAAGTAACGGAAAAATTTTAAGACGTGAATGTTTTCCTTATTTAAGTTATTCCTTTAAATTATGTCTTGCAATTATTTTACCATGTAATTTGAATTATGATCACGTGAAATCCTTGGGTTAAATTATGCCATTTATTTATATTTATTAGAGGATGATTAACTCAATTTGTGAATTACCTACAAGCATGTTTTTATTAAATTTAAATAAAGGCTTTGAAACCCCTGGATCATATTAGGTGTTAACTTACTCAGCACGCTTTTGCTGACCAAACCACATTTTCCCTTTTTCTTTCAGAGTATGAGGATTATGCATCATCATATGCATACATGGGAACATTCGGGAAAAACTCTATTTTAAATTCCGGCATTTAATTACAACTTGCATGAACGGGCCTGTTTAACCCGTGTTTTGGCCGTGTTGGCCCAGTATTTAAATTTCCGCTGCATTACAATTATATATGTAAATATTACATTCCGCTGCAACTTTGATATTATTATTTTTTTAAATTATATTATAATGGGCTGTTTGAATGATTTAAATTCTGAAAAACCATAGCCTTGCATCTCTTTAGCAAGCTCGGAGAAACCGTGTCTTGCTAGGGAGGTGTGGCGGTGACATCCCGGCCTGGGTTATCGAATCCGGGGTGTTACAAAGTGGTATCAAAGCCCGGATTGTTTTTAAAACTAGTATTATTGTTTTTAAACTATTATTATTTTTAAACTAGTATTATATTTAAAAATCCATTATTATTTTTAAGCTAACATTTTTTAGCCCAAATTTTTTTTCTAAGCCCTAACTTTTAGCCCAAATTTATTATTTTAAATCCCAAAACTTTTGAGCCCTAAGTTTATTTTTCCTAGCCCAAATCTTTAGCCCAATATTTAATTACTATGTTGGCCCAATTATTTTGGCTCAATAACTTTGTTTTTACTTAAAGCCCAAATAATTTATTTCTTTCGGCCCAATATAGTGGCCCAAATCTTTTATCCTTATTTTAATCTATCCATGGAATAAATTTATTTTTAAAACCCATGGATAAATAAATGAATGCATTAAATTTTTATTGGGGGGATTACATATGCATATGCATACATAAATATTTGTGCTAACCTTTTTATGTGAATCGTTTGTGATACATAACCTTCTCACTCTAATGTTCGACTTGACCTTGAGTCTTCACTTAGAAGCGCTAACTTGAGACTAAACTTTGTCTTAGTCCTAGATCTTGATCACTTAGAAACTCATTCGCGCGCTTAATAACAGAAAATGGCACCTAAAAGAAAACTGAGGAAGGTAAGCCCAAACGACACTAACGCTGACCTCCCAAACGCACCTAACAACAATGAGGTTCCTCCGAACGTAGGAGATCGATCGCCTTCTATACCCAACAACATGGAAGAACGTCTAAGGACTATGGAGGAGGTCCTTGTAGCATTAGGAAATGCTGAGGTGCATAGAGCACAAGCAACAGTACCCCCACCAGTAGCCCAAGTCAACTACTTGGCATTGGTAAACCCCTACAACCCACCACACTATGATGGGCAAGAGGATCCCGCCAAACTAGAGGGGTGGATCCGTACCTTTGATAAACTTTTGGATGCTATCAAATGCCCTGACGAGGAGAAGATATACATGGCAACCTACTACTTAGGAGGTGAAGCCGATGAGTGGTGGCAAAACCTTCAAGCGAATTCAGAGGAAGACGAAGAAGCCTACACTTGGGAAGGACTTAAGGAAGCCTTGAGAGAAAGATTCTACTCACTGAGCACCAAGACCGCGAAATACGAGGAATTCATCAACTTGAAGCAAGGTGCACAAACAGTGCAAGAGTACTACACCAAATTCAAGGAGCTAGTACGATTTGCTACGAGGATAGTACCAACCGATTCTGACAAGGCTCAGAAATTCGAGATGGGTCTGAACCTTAGTATCCGGGAGATACTTGCAGTAGGACAATTCACAAACCTACAGACGATATGTGATCGCGCTGTAGCAATTGCTCGAATCCAGCAACTGAAGCGTAAAGGAAATGGGGAGTCGAGCAAGGACTCGCAAGAATTTGAGACAAAGAATCGAAACAATAACAATGACAATTTTTTGAGGAACAATGGTCAAGCTGGGTTCAATGAGCCAAAGGAGAATAAGAATAAAGGTTTCAATAATGGGAGAAATGGCATACGTCGTACAACCATACCACGTTGCCCATAGTGCCACCAAGCCCATCTGGTGCGTGAATGCCCAAGACGCGGGACTTGTTATAGATGCGGTGGAGAAGACCACATGATTAGAGAATGCAATGTTCGTGCGGAGATGATTGAGAAAAGGCTAGATTTGGCAAACCCTCAACAAGGAGATCAAGGAAGAGCTGTAGGACGATGGAATGCTGTAGACCAAGCGGACTTGCTAGCTCAGTGAGAAATGATTGTATACGACGTTACCCAACCCTGAGTCAAACCGATCCAACAACAGTTATGGGGACATAACTGTAATCTTAAGGGGGGAGGATGTAACAACCCGAATATTTTGTATCCCCAAATCAATAAATAAACAAATTCAAATTTGTTTTGAACTACGTCATGGCTTGATCCCTTCACAGGGTACGTAGGCAACTCGGAAATTTCAATTCTGGGTTCAGTCAAACAATAATCAAACATCAAACAATCAACAATCGAACTGTAATTCAATAACACAATATCGCAAAATAATAAAATGAACAAAAGGACCCCAACTCTTAGCGCGAGAAAAGCCGAAATACAACTTCGAGGACGAAGTTGATTCTTAAGGGGGGTAGACTGTAATACCCCAGATTTTTATCAACGCCCAAAGGAATAAAATTTATTCCGATCAATGTCGAAATATCTCCGAGAAGAAGAAAATAATTTATCACAATAAATTATTGCTCGGAAATGAAACGCCGATAGATTCAAAATTCAAAATGGAATAAAAGAGGGAAAGGAAGCCCGAAGACATTCCATGAAATGAGTCAAAATAATTGGAATTAAATTCAAGAAGGAAAATAATTCTAATTCCAAGAACCCGTGAAGTCGGAAGAAATTTAATTACACAAGTTATTGCACGGGAGTCAAAAGACGACGAATTGGAAGCCGACGAACCCGAGACCGACGGACTTAAGATTTCAAACATGAAATTCATTTGAATCGAGATAAGTTTAAGATAAGAATTTATGATCCGAGAATGACCCGAAAAATCGAGCCCGAAAACGTAGGAGGACAGAAGTCCGAAAGAGAGGAGAAAAGGCCCGACGGGATCGCACGGCCCAGACCAGGCCGCGCGCCCTCCGGGCGGGGTTTGGCTATAAACCGCGCCAACCCCGCGCCAGTGCAGCAGTGGCTGCCAAAGGACGCGTTTTGGCGATTTTCTTACCATATTTTCGTGTCCCGACTTTGGAAACCCAATCCCAGTCGGGGGAAAGACTATAGGACGATCAATGACTGATTTTCACTCCCATAATCAGTCTCTCAAGTCTATCCATCACCCTCAAACTCTCCCAAAACCGAAACACAAGTTCTTCACTTTCCGACGACTCTCCGATTACTTTCCGGCGACGAAAATCGACGAAGGAGGCGTGGAGAACAACATCTTTAGTGTCCCAGATTGTGGTAAGTCCTCCATGGTTTTTCGTTTAAGTTTTCGAGTCCGAAAACTCGATCTAACCCTAGATTTTTACTTTCGGTTTCGTTTCGGGGCCAATGGAGAAGAGACGGAGTAATTGGGACGTGTCCGTAGCAAGCGTGGACGCCCCGATCGATCCAGAGACGTCCTAAACATCATCCCCACTGTAAGTTAATGCTTACTTGGTTTTGGGTGACTTAAAATGCAACCAAACATGGAGATTTAATAACTCTAAAATCTGTCAACACGAAAAACCCTCGGCGCAACAATTTGTTGTGAATTTTTCGAACACTTAAACCTGCTCAAACGGAAAAACTTAAAACACGAAAAATGTTCCTAAGACATAGGTCTAGTTCGTGTAAAATTTTCATAATTTTTCATTGCGTGTTGATATCCGAAAACAGCCTCCAACGAACCTGCCTTGAGAGTCGAACTTGAAACTATGACAGATTTGAAATCGGACCAAAACCCCTATTTCGAGAGTTCAAACCGTAAAACTCAAAACTAGACTTTTAATCCTAACACATTAATCTAGGTTGTGTAAAAATTTCAGACATTTTCGTTGATGTTTGCTATTTCAAATCGCATCGAACATAAACTGTTTTGACAAAACGTTTTCGAAATCTGCCGGTGAATATGTCCGAAATTGATGAACCTGTTTCTATATTTTCTAAACCGATTGGATCCTTGCAATCTAAATGAAAGTTGTAGATAATTATTTCTAGTATGTGCATATAAAATATCAGAAATTTTGGAGTCCATTTGGTGTGTCAAAATGTCGATTTTCCATACTGTGATAAACCTGAATTCTGACAGTGTACATGTTGTGCAATAAACTCGATTTTTGACATGCTTCCTCAACTTATTTCAAAATCTTTAAAACACGAAAGTTGTTCGTTAGGGTGTTTTTGATAAACTGTGAAAATTTCAGATTTTTCGGGCTTGAAATGAATTTTTAAATTAAAAAGGCGTAAATTGTGACGCCGAACGACTTTTAAATCGAGAGATTTTGAAATTTCGAAACAAACGGCCGAAGGCTTGAAATACGATACATCTATACTATTGAAAAATCCCGTTATACTAAATCGAAATGTTATTGAGATACTTTGGTGGAGGGCGAGTGCCCTGCAGGGTGCCCCTCTAGCCTTCTTGGCGTGCCTATAATGGACGTTAGATACTTGCATGAAAAACTTGTGAAATTTTGCAAAACTTGTCCTTACCTTGCGGGTTCGACTCCCCAAGGCGTATGTTTTCCTGCGGGTTTGATTCCCCAGGATGTGTGTTGATTCCTATGGGTTCAATTCCCTAGGATGTATTTGAGTTCTTGCGGGTTCGATTCCCCAAGGGCGATTGTATGTTTTCCTGCGGGTTCGATTCCCCAGGATGTGTGTTGATTCCTATGGGTTCAATTCCCTAGGATGTACTTGAGTTCTTGTGGGTTCGATTCCCCAAGGACGTGTATTAATTCCTACGGGTTCAATTCCCTAGGAAGCATTTAAATTCTTGCGGGTTTGTTTCCCCAAGATCAAATCATATAAAATCATATTGAACAAAAGTGAAAGAATAAAAATCCTGAAATACCTAATCGTGAAGTAACGGAAAAATTTTAAGACGTGAATGTTTTCCTTATTTAAGTTATTCCTTTAAATTATGCCTTGCAATTATTTTACCATATAATTTGAATTATGATCACGTGAAATCCTTGGGTTAAATTATGCCATTTATTTATTAGAGGATGATTAACTCAATTTGTGAATTACCTACAAGCATGTTTTTATTAAATTTAAATAAGGGCTTTGAAACCCCTGGATCATATTAGGTGTTAACTTACTCAGCACGTTTTTGCTGACCAAACCACATTTTCCCTTTTTCTTTCAGAGTATGAGGATTATGCATCATCATATGCATACATGGGAACATTCGGGAAAAACTCTATTTTAAATTCCGGCATTTAATTACAACTTGCATGAACGGGCCTGTTTAACCCGTGTTTTGGCCGTGGTGGCCCAGTATTTAAATTTTCGCTGCATTACAATTATATATGTAAATATTACATTCCGCTGCAACTTTGATATTATTATTTTTTTTAAATTATATTATAATGGGCTGTTTGAATGATTTAAATTCTGAAAAACCATAGCCTTGCATCTCTTTAGCAAGCTCGGAGAAACCGTGTCTTGCTAGGAAGGTGTGGCGGTGACATCCCGGCCTGGGTTATCAAATCCGGGGTGTTACAGAAATGACTAAAGTAAATAAGGTCAAACTTTTATGGGGTTGAAGTGAAAGAAAGGAAAAGTTGTTGGGATCATTTATTAATTTCAAATAGGTCATTTGGCCTGAATTTTTCAAAACTGTGTTTATAATGGCCTATTTTCATAATTGCAATTTTTAGTGGCTAAAAAGCGGAATAGCCTCCTTTTGATGGCCTTTTAAAACATTAACCAAAAAAATAGGATACGGGAGCAAAAAAGGATCCGAAATTAGGACACAGGTGAGGAACACGTTTCAAACTTTTATTATATATATATATCATCAATACTAGATAAAAGACAACAATTTAGTAATGAAACCATATTGGTTCACAAAAATTTCAAACCAACAAGAACATCCAAGTATTTATCAAACTCCATATTGGTTGACAAAAACAACAAAATAATCATCCCAATCTCAAATTAGCCTAATCACCAAAGCAACAGCCCTAACAAAATAAGCATCCAAGTATTTAACAAAAACTTCCAAACTTGGAACAAAACCTCCAAAGAAAACATCAACAAAATATTTGACAATCTAACATCCGATCACAAAATATCTTTCCAATTGCGGATCACCGAGTGACAATTCTTCTAACTCCACAACCTCATTCTCTTCCAAAGTAGCTTTATCACCACCTACCAAATTCAACATCAAATAGTTCAAATTAATTTAAAAAAAATATGTACAATTTTAAACTACTAATAATTAAATAATTGAAGATTACTCACCCAAATCCCAATATTTTAGTTCTCCTTCATTTTCATTTCGTGATAGCAACCTTAAGTTGTAATGCACAGAACACAAGATCATCGAATCTACAATTTGTTCAATTTGATGCTTTGAATGAATGAGTATGTACTCCAATTTCTTTCACAACACGATGAAGATGTCGGTTGCAATAGTAGCTTAAAAGTTAAACTTTGTAAGAGAGGTGTCGATGTACCATAATTAGTCCACCATGATATTGGCTCTTCATAAAATTTTGCATCTATCACATGAGGTTCACTAAAATAACCCATCCCAATAGAAAGAGATCCAAATTCGGCATGAACTTTTCTTAAATCATTTGGATCTGGAAATAATTTCTTGAAACACTTGTTTCTATTCAAAGATACTTCATTATCCTCATGAGGCGCAATGCGTTCACTTCCATTTGTTCCAGTTTGAAGTCACAATACATGGTAATATTTAGGAACCAAAGAATACGCCTAGACGATTCTAACAAGATCACACTTGAATATTTTTATCTCTAATTAAATCGTTAAGATAATATTAAGTCAAAGTTAAACAATAAATAGTGTCAAAATTCATTAGAATTTTAAACACAAATATTTTTCTCACTCTAATCACTAAACTCCACCACCTGAATTAGATTTTTGTTATTTATTTATTCATTTTCAAAGATATATTAACGTGTATACAGAACTCTCAATTTTCAGTTTAAAAGATAGGAAATTTCCAACTCATGGAATTTTATTTTTTTTATTGTATAACATCAATTAATTCTAATTTATATACAATTCTCAATTTTCAGTTTTCTAAAAAAAAAAATGAAAATTTTCCATTCCAACATATTCAACTAAATCCTCTATTTCAAACTTTCAAATTTTATAAAACCAGTTTGGGACTCTATCTTCGAAAACCAATTTTTAGCCACGAATAGTTATTTGTTGCAATATACTAGAAAGAGTGAACTCGAAGTATTACTATGAAATTAAGGTGGATTAACTAAAAATACTATAAGATATGTTGTTTACTATGAAAGTTATATGACAGAAATTTGCAAAATGAATATATCATATGGTAATTGGTAAAGTTGATATTGATTTTGGAAATGTACAATTAGATCAAATGTACAATTAGATGTGATATTTCCAGATGATATTTTTATAAACTCTACAAGAGATCCAATAGCATCAATTGTTGAAATTACATATACAAATATAAATAGCACCACTTACTAATGAGATGATTGATACGATCAATGATTATATCGTGAAGCTTATGTCTGCAAATGAAAATGTATATACCAATTCTAACAATAGTTGTCATGATGAAAGCATAGATAATGCCAATGAATTATTTTCACTGGAATATCTAAACACGATCAAGTGTTCTGGATTACAGAACCATGAATATAGTTGAATGAGGGCTGCATAGTCATATTTTTTTTAGGAATATTGATCCATCAAATAAATATGCAATGGAAGTAGGTTGATAGTAGCCAAGATGGGAACCACATAATTGAGGTTAAATTAATTTTCGGGAAACCATGAAAGTAGAAAATTCTTGATTGGTAGAATAATTATGAGCCTGTTTTATTTAACTAAATTTCCCATTCGATTTCATATGAGAAAATTCTCACTTGCAGTTTGTTTTGCTATGATTATAAAAAAAAAAACTCAATGTCAATCTTTAAAGAAGGTTGAAATTTATCTTCCAAAACCAATTTTTAGCCATGAACAATTATGTTGCAATATTTCGTGTCACTAGCAAGTGTGGCTCAATTTTTATTTTTTTTTCGGGGGGAGGCTAAAAATTATTATGTAATTAAGATTGATTAACTCAAGATAACATAAGAAATGTTTACAATAAAATTTATACATGACCGAAAATTTACAAAATAGATACTTGATGAAGATGATGGTAAAGTTGATATTGATTTTGAAAATGTACAATAAGATGTGGCATTTCCGAATGATATTTTTATAAACTTTACGGGTGATCCTATAGCGGTAATTTTTTAGAGTACATATACAAATATAAACTGCACCACGTCAAATCCAGACAATTTCAAAGATAGTGTTATATTAGCCCCTATCAATGAGATTTTCAGCAATGAATTTTCAGCAAATTATGAGGGAAATTTTTATATTATCCTTAATTTATATTTAAATTTTGTTTTATTTTAATTTAAATTTTAAATTAAATAAAAATATTATTTTAATAATTATTTTAACTTATCTGTTAGGTTTGTTCAAGCCACAAAAGCTAAATAAGACAATATATAATTTCTTCGTTAGTTTTAAAAATAATTAGATTATATTATCATATAAACCATCATTCGAATATATATAAAATCATTACGCGTTTATCATTACTCAAAATATAATTTATTATTACTGCATATAATATGAGTATATATATATTATATTAAAATATATAATTATGCCCGTCGAGTCTCGACGGGTTACTTACTAGTTTCATTTAACATAGTTCACAACAGATCAATACCAGATATTTCAACATTTTCAACACAACATTAAGAAATTTCAACAATATCAAAACAAGAACACCCAAATGTCAAAATCTGAAAAAAAATAAAAAAATAAAAAAAAATTGGTAACCAAAATCTAAAAAAACCTTTGAACAATAAATCAACAAGCTAGTAACTACAAAAGGGGAGAGATAGTGGCGGAAGAGGACGATGAGCGGCACTATGTGCAGCTTTACCAACGGAAGGCTAGAAGGTGGACAACGGCTCTGTGCGGCACCGGAAAGCACTGGTAAAGAAACAGAGGGATTACCACTCTCGAATGGAAGGCCGGAAGGTGGAAGGCGGCTCTGTGCGCGCTGGAGTGGCGGTGTTGGAGGAACTGGAAAGATGAGAACAAAGGGATGAGAATGGCGTTGCCGCTGCTCGCTGGAGAGATGAGAGCGGCGCCGGACGGAGGGATGAGAAGAACAATTCCGGTGGATAGATGAGAGCAGAGGAGTGAGAATGGGTTGAACGGCGCCGAAGGATGAGAGAGTCTGGAGTGAAATTAGGGTTACAACTCTCTCTTTTATTTTTGGGGTATTTGAATTTGGATTTGAATTTGAATTTGAATTTGGAAGAAATAGGAGTATAAAATTATAAATATATACATATATATTTTTTATTTTAAAATTTAAAAATAATTTACGATTCGGTTCGGTTAACCGGGGGAAAAACTTCCTAAAAACTGTAACCAAACCGAACCGAACCGAGTTGAGGTATTTATATTCGAACCGAACGCCCCGGTTAGCCAAAAATTCGATTCGGTTTCAGTTCGAATCAACGGATCAACGGTTCGGTTCAAATTTTTTGTCCACCCTAAGATTTGGCATCACATATGGCAAGCCTGCAGGTACAGACCAAAAAGGATCTGTACCCTATCTTGATTGCATGGATAACCTCATGGATTAAGGAAAGACAATATAGTGGAGTAATAAAGAGATTGAGAAGGAGAAAGTCAAACATGATCCTTGTCTAAGGACAGCACCGGTGGGCGGCTGCTATGGTATGTGTTACTCAATCTGGCTCTTTGACTAGACAAAGTTGAAGGGTCCACCACTTGAACAACAGTATGATTTCCCGGGGGAGCGAGGACTGGATGGATCTTACTAAAGCTCCTGAAGGTTGGTTTTTCCAGGTAGGGGAAGAGTCTGGGTTGATTTGAAGGGTACTGGTAGAAGAAAGAGATGGAAATGCTGGTCTGTTAACCAGAAAAGGAGGCGGTCTGTGTCGCCGAGAACGATCATTGGGGCGGGGAGATGGAACCTCCATGGCTTCGGGTGAAGGATTATTTTCCGGCAATGTTATCGATGGCGGATGGCGGGTCATGGCGGAAAGCCAAAATACCGCCATAGGGTTATGGCGGATGGCGTGGCGGGGTTATGGCGGATTTCACAATATATTAAACTAAAATTAGTTTTAATGTTAAAAACTAATTAGAAAGAATAAACAATACAGAAAAGTAAATAAAAACATCCAAATAAAATTAATAAATTACTTAAAAGTCTCAAACAAACACAAACAAAATCTTAAACAAGCATAAAACACCCTTAAATAAAAAATCTACTCATCATCCTCATCATCAAGTCCAACATAATCATCCTCATGATGATCTAAAGCAGCGTAACCCTCCTCCTCTTCTTCTTCACTAGATATCTCATCAATTGAGTCTTCATCTTGGTCCTCTAAGTCATCCCTAGATGCAACAACAACAGCTTTTCGTTTTTTGCTCTTAGAACCACTCGCAGCACTTGGATCCTCTATCCTTTTCTTAGTGTTTGAGGCTTTCCTAGTGTAAATTCTTGGCTCACTAGCACCCGAAGCCTCATACACCGTATTCCAATCCAGTGTGTCATCATCAAACACCGGATCATTGGCACCATCTTCATCTTCATCGTCCACTTCTCCAACCAACCATTCGTTGCAATGATCTATATCATCAAGTGTGATCGGATCTAATTCATCTTTCTTTTGATGCCTCTCATGCAACTTTTGGTTATATTTAATATAAACCAAGTCATTCAGCTTCTTATGTTCGAGCCTATTTCTTTTTTTTGAATGAAGCTGTAATAGGCACAAGAAATTAATAATTATTTATGACATATTTAATTTAATATGATAAATCTACAATAAGATAAGTAAAGTATAAGATAAAAACTATTTACCTGCTCGAATACACTCCAATTGCGCTCGCATCCAGAAGCACTACATTTCAAGCTTAAAACTTTGACAGCAAAGTTTTGCAAATGTGGTGCAGATGACCCAAACATATCCCACCATTCAGCTACAAAATGACATATTATTATGTAATAATTTTTTTTAAAGAAAGTATTTATATTTATTTTTATTTTTAAAGTATCTTACCAGGTGATGTTCTTTTCCGTTGTCTTTCAGCAAAATCACTTCCAAAAAGGCCTTTCTTATTCTTGTAGAGAGATAACTCACTCATGATTTCATCTTGAATAGAAGTAACAGGCACCAACCGTCTTCTGCATTTGAAAAGTCCTTCAATGACTTCATTATCATATTGCATCTCATTATTCTCATAAAAGATGCCTGGATTTAAGTAATGACCAGCAGCATGCAACGGTTGATGGAGTTGGCAATTCCATCGTTTATCAATGATTGCAAATACCTCTTTGTACTTGCTTTCATTGTCTTGGAAGGAAGATATAATGGTTTCTTTTGCTTTCTCCATGGCTTCATAAATATAGCCCATGGCTGGCCTCTTATCACCATCAACAAGCCGTAGCACTCTCACAAAGGGAGACATCACTTTAAGAATGAACACAATATTCTTCCAAAATGAAGACATCATAACAGTCTTTGTTGCTTCTCTTCCCTTAGCTTCCTTGAACAACTTATTCTTCGTCCATTCATCAGAGATAAACATCTTTCGAATATTGCTCTTTTCTTGATGAATCCTTTTCACGGAAAGGAAAGATGTAGCAAATCTTGTAACTGCTGGCCTCACCAATTCCCTTTTCTTTGTGTACCTCCTCAACAAGCTCAAGGTACTTGTATGATTATAAATAAACCCTACCAAGCTCACAGCTCTTTGAATTGTCTTTTTGACATAGGGAATCTTTCCTATGTCTTCAAGCATTAAATCTATGCAGTGAGCAGCACACGGAGTCCAATAAAGGTGTTTTCTCTTCTCCATCAATAACTTTCCAGCTGCCACGTAATTGCTTCCATTGTCTGTCACAACTTGCACCACTTTTTCTTCCCCAATCTCCTCAATAATAGCATCAAGCATCTCAAAAATCCTTTCACCAGTTTTCACAACATTTGAAGCATCAACTGATTTCAAAAACACTGAACCAGAAGGAGAATTGACCAAGAAGTTTATAATTGTTCTTTGCTTTCTGTCTGTCCATCCATCAGACATCAAAGAACATCCAAATCTTGACCACTCATCTTTGTTGACCTTTAACAATTTCTCTGTGTGTTCTAACTCCTTCTACAACAGAGGAACTCTCATGGCATGATAACTCGGGGCTGGCAGATGACGGCCATATGCACCAACTGCATCAAGCATGTCTTGAAAGCTTGGTAGTTCCACCATGTTAAATGACAGGCCTGCTTGATAGAAAAACCGAGCAATGTACTGATGCACTCGGGTAATGGCCTCTTTGTCAGTTGCTTCTCTGATGCTCATCTGCCTTCCTTGCTTTTTTTGCCTTTGTCTGATTACTGCATCAGGGTCTCTCAAAAATAAATCCATAGGGCCTTTAGGATTAGATTTTGATGATTGTGAAGATTTTTTTGAAAATTTGTTGGAAGCTCCAATCTCTTCACAATCATCATCATCAAGTCCTAATCCAAGATCAACTCCCGTTCCCGAAGAATAATCTTTCTTCTCCTTCTCTTTGTACCATGTCCAAAGTTCTTCTCGAACTTCTTTCGGACACTTTGTACAAGGGGCAACCTTCCCCCTCTTGCCCATTAAATGTTCTTTACCTCTGGTGATTCCAGCTGTCATGATTTTATCACAAAATTTACACTGAACTCTGTTCGTTCCAGTACCCACTGCAGTACAATACTTCCAACCAGGATCATTCCTATTCAAATTATTTGCCATTGACTGTTCTTCTCCACTAGACATTTTATATCTATAATTGAGAGAATATAATAAAAAAACACCTAATAAGAATTATTATAGTATAAAACTAAATAAATAAATAAATACAAATTATCTGGCAGAATATACTTAGTACGTGGCATTGTTACACCAGTTAGATCTGTTCTAATACAGCAAGCTGTACAGACATACGATCCGACTGGTTTCCATCCTATATACCAGTATAAACTTTCAGATAGTAACATAGAAAAAATTAAACTACAAAACAGGAATAGAAAAAGACACGAAACAGACTTGCAAAGGAACATGTAAAAACTAAAATACTAAATAATTACCAAACAGAAACAGATAAAATAAACAAATAGAAGTCAGAAACAGCAGCATGTCAGGAATAAACAGACGCAATAGAGAGCAGAAGGAAAGAAGAAAAAATAGAGCCACGTCAGGAATAAAGTTTAGGGGTTTGAAAACAGAGAGCTACTATCTGAGAGGGAAAAAAACGAACAGAAACAGAGAGCAGAAAGAAGAACGAACAGAGAGACCAACGAAACAGAAACAAGAACCTGCTTCAATGCCGCCGTCGCTCGCCGGAGACACGCCGTCGCTCGCCGGAGATCCGCCGCTAGTCGCCGGAGGTTGGGTATGATTTGGGAAGAAACGGTATGAAATTTAAAGATTCCTAACCCTAATTTCTAACCCTAATTTCACTTTTAAAGCCGGATCTGGGCCGGACCTTCCCTAAATCTTTCTAAAATGACAACAAATCTCAGAAAGATCTTCGAATCTGGGCATATTTTCTGAAATTTCAAGAATCCCTCCAAATTCCGCCATGGCCGCCGCCACCGCCATGGGCCATGGCGGCCGCCATCCCCGCCACAGCTTACCTTGTGGCAGAACATGGTATATCGTGGCGGGGAGCCCAAATCCCGCCACCGCCACCCGCCATGGCGCCGCCATGGCGGCTTTTTAACAACACTGTTTTCCGGGTTGTCCTCGGTTACATCTTCTATTTCGCGTTGTTCCAAGAGAGATATGTTGCGGAAGTGTACCCAAATTAGCCAAATGCAGCAAAATAAATATACACAGGGAATTTACGTGGTTCGGTCAAATCGACCTACATCCACAGGCAAAAGGAGAAACAAATTTTACTATGAGGGGAAATATTACAAAAGGGTTTGGACAATAATTTCCGGACCCACAAAACCCACTCAACAAATGTAGACTCCTCACAAAAGAAAAAGCCTACCAAAACACCCTAAGACTCTCTGGGCCAAATTTGCCCACTAGATTCAGCAGGCAGAAGAAAGCTTTGAGGATTGTTGCTTCTGCTACTTGGTGTGTCTGGAATGAAAGCCTAACACTGCCTTTTATAGGCAAAGTGCGGGGATGGGAAGGCTGCGTATTAATTGCCTCCATCCTCTACCCTCCAACTACCATCCAACACCTCTTAAAAGCACCACCTAACAAATCTCCACCTTGGTGCGACTTAAGCATATTCGAATGATGAGCAGACTCCACCTTGATCTCAAACTCTCCCCGAAAACAAATGTACCATGCACACGTATGTGCCAAAAGGTACTACAACTCTTCTTTTGCCTCCAAATTTCCCACCATGGGAAAACAAAATGCCTCAGAGAGGCAATCAACAGCTCAAAACATTTAGCAAGTCCAAGCAATGTCGAAACTTGCTATGAGGTACAGGTTTAGTGAACATATCTGCAGGATTATCTGCCGTAGCAATCTTCTGTACTTTGATCCTTGATTCCGATCTCAGAAAATATCTCACGTCAATGTGTTTGGTTCTCTCATGATGAACATGATCCTTAGCTAAACATATTGCACTGAGGTTATCACAAAACACAACTCCTTGATCCTGATGTAGACCAAGATCGCCAACCAGTCCTTTTAACCAAATTCCCTCTTTGACAGCCTCTGTCAATGCCATGTATTCTGCCTCCGTGGTAGACAGTTACTGTAGCCTGCAAAGTTGCTTTTCAACTAACGACAGAGCCTCCAAGAGTGAAAACATAACAAGTCATTGATCTCCTGCTATCCATATCTCCAGCATAATCAGAATCAGAATACCCAACCACCGAACACTGCAAGTCACCTCCATAAATAAGACCAACATCAGATGTACCTCTCAAATAGCGAAAGATTCGCTTCACAGCAAGCCAATGCTCTTTTCCTGGGTTCGCCATGAATCGGCTAACCACGCTGACTGCCTGTGCCAAATCAGGTCTAGTGCACATCATGGCATACATCAAGCTGCCCACTGCACTAGAATATGGAACCTTTGCCATATACTCCTTCTCAGCTTCAGATTTAGGTGCAAAGGTAGCTGAGAGTTGTGTATTAGTAGCACATGGAGTATTCAAAGGTTTCGCCGAAGACATTCCAAACTTTGACAGAACCTTCTGGATGTAGCTTTTCTGTGACAAGAAAAGCTTCTTCCGATCTCTATCTCGATAGATCTCCATCCCCAGAATTTTCTGCGCTGCACCCAAATCCTTCATGTCGAACTCTGCACTCAGTAGACCCTTCAATTTCTGAATATCGGCCTTGTTCCGTGCAGCAATGAGCATGTCATCTACATACAGAAGCAAAAAGATGATCGACCATCTTCCAAATTCTTGTGATAAACACAACAATCATATGGACTTCTGTTGTAGCCAAGCTCAACCATATAGCTATCAAATCTTTTATACCACTGTCTCGGAGATTGATTCAGACCATATAATGGTCTCTTCAATTTGCAAACATGGTTTTCTTTTCCTGGTACAAGAAAACCTTCAGGCTGAGACATATAGATCTCCTCCTCCAATTCCCCATGAAGAAAGGCTGTCTTCGCATCTAGTTGTTCGAGCTCCAGATCCTGATGCGCTACCATAGCCAACAGGACGCGAATGGAAGTGTGTCTGACCACAGGTGAGAAAATCTCGTTGTAATCAACTCCTTCCCTCTGAGTAAATCCTCTAGCAACTAGTCTGGCTTTGTATCGTATGCCATCAGCTGGTGAAACACCTTCCTTTCTTTTGAAGATCCATTTGCAAGTAACAATCTTCCTTTCAGGTGGTTGTTTGACTAGCTCCCAAGTGTCGTTCTTATGTAACGACTCCATTTCATCTCCCATTGCAGCAAGCCACTGTACAGACTCGCCACATGATACGGCTTCTTTGTAAGTGGAGGGCTCAGAATAATTCAAATCTTCAGCTATTTGTAGAGCATAGCAGACAAAATCTTGATATCTGCTAGGAGGTTAGGCTCCCACCCTTCTAGAACGATCATAAGCAATTCCTTGCTTCGGCACATCAGCTAAACTCGATGGTAGGTTGGTTTCAGGTGGTTCAACTTCGGTTGATTGATTGGAATCCAAGTGCACTTCCTGCTCTTGCTCAACCTCTCGTTGTTCATCTGAATCATCAGGTGAAAGATGAAGCTCCACCTTACTGTCAGCACCCGAATTTTCTGAGACATTCACAACCTTCGTAGGCTGATTGAGGAAAGAATTCTCATCAAACACCACACTTCTGCTCAAGATAACTCTTTTCTCAGAAGGTGACCAAATTCTGAATCCTTTGACTCCATCTCCATACCCTACGAAAACGCCCTTCTTTGCTCTGGGCTCCAGTTTCCCATCGCTTACGTGATAATAAGCCGCACATCCAAAAGATTTCAAATTCGAGTAATCATAGGAATTACCCGACCAAAGCTCATAAGAAATCCGACAATCAATTCCAGTATGAGGTCCCCGATTGATCAGAAAGCAAGCAGTGTTAACTGCCTCTGCCCAAAAGCTCCTTGGCAATCCAGAATTTGAGAGCATGCAGCGTGCCCTCTCCAAAAGCGTCTGATTCATACGCTCTGCCACTCCATTCTGCTGTGGAGTGTTCCTGACTGTGTGATGTCGTGCAATTCCATTGTTCTTGCAGAACTCATTGAATTCCCTCGAACAAAATTCCAGACCATTATCAGTTCGAAGCCTTTTAATCTACTTGTTTGTCTGGTTCTCTACCAACGCCTTCCACTGCTTGAATTTCAAGAAAGCTTCGCCCTTTTCCTTCATCATGATTACCCAAGTCATCCTTGAATAATCATCGATAATAGACAAAAAATATCTGCTGCCCCCAAGCGACTCAACTCGTGAAGGACCCCAACAGTCAGAATGAATGTAATCCAACGTCGACTTCGTTCTGTGAGATGCCTTTCCAAATTTGGTACGATGTAATTTACCAAATGTGCAGTGCTCACAGAACCCAAACTCAGCTAACTTGTGACCTTAAAGAAGACCACGACTTGACAGGATCTACATTCCCCTCTGACTCATATGCCCAAGTCTAATATGCCATAGCTTGGACATATCAGAAGTATCAGCAACAACAGCTACAGAATCTACTACAGTAGATCCCTGCACAACATACAGAGATCCATGCAAGACTCCTTTCAAAACCACGGACGATCCCTTCATGATGTAGAGTTCTCCATGCTCCCCTTCGTATCTGAAACCCTTATTGTCAAGGACTCTTAAGGATATCAGATTCTTCTTCAGCTTTGGAACATGTCTGACATCGTGCAGAGTTGCAATTTCACCGGCATGTGTTCTAAGCTTGATAGAACCAATCCCAGTTGTCTTACAGACAAAATCATTTGCCATAAAAACATTTCCTCCATCGACTGGTTCGTAGCTCGAAAACCACTCTTTGTTAGGACACATGTGGTATGATGCTCCAGAATCAAGAACCCATACATCATCTTGCGATGGTTGCACGCTTGTGACCAAAGCCAAATGATCCTCTGGATCTGTATCGCCGTTGACCGCAACAGAGACAGACTCTTGTTGCATTCCCTGTTGTTGCTTCTTCATCATCTTGGGACACTGGGTCTTCCAATGTCCTTTCTCTTTACCATGGTTGCAGACATCACCTGGCTTAGGACCTTTAACAAAAGACTTTTTCTTCTTTTGTTTTACAGATTTTCCATGTCTCTTACCACTGCTAACAACAAGCCCAACAGCCTGATCATCTACATTACTCGAAGATGCCTTATGGCGTAATTCCCTACTATGCAGAGCAGCACGTACATCTTCTAAACTGACAGTATCTTTACCAACTATAAATGATTGTACAAAATTTTCAAATGATAGTGGTAAAGATACTAATAATATCGATGCAGCATCTTCATCTTCGATAACCACATCAATATTACGCAACTCCAGCAAGATACTACCTCCGTCTCAATATATTTGTTACGGATAGTTTTTTGACACTATTCACTGTTCAACTTTGATTTAGATTTTTATTATAATTATGTAAGAAAAAACATAGTCAAGTGAGATCTTGTTAGATTCGTCTAATCTTGTAGTTTTAGACAACTTTTTATAACTTTTCGTTGTACACAATTTAAGTTATTAACCGTTAAAAATGTGCATCGGCATACGTGCTGGGTGGGTCTGTAACAAAAATAGTGAGACAGAGGAAGTAGTATTTAATCTATCGAGATGGTCTCGAAGAGATGTACCTTCCTGCATCCGTAGGCTGAACAAGCGTTGCTTTAGTAGCAACTTATTGGTTAAAGACTTCGTCATGTAAAGACTTTCGAGTTTTAACCATAAACCAGACGCCTTTGTCTCCGTTGCAACTTCGGTAATAACATCATTTGCCAAGCACAGTAAGATGGTTGAATGAGCCTTCTCCTCCAGGCTCACCATCTCAGCATTATCTGGATCTACCTTTTCTTTTAATGGAGCCTACAGGCCTTGTTGCTTTAACAAAGCCCGCATTTTGATTTGCCATAGGCTAAAACTATTTCTCCCCGTGAACTTGTCAACCTTAATATTTATGGGCGACATTTTGCTAACAAGAGGCACAAACAAGGCTCACAAAAGGGTAGCTTAACCGAGATGCGTTTCTGATGTGGAAGATCAGATTAACTGCGACCACAGAGCATACTACGCAATCAGGGCTCTGATACCAGTTTGTTGCGGAAGTGTGCCCAAATTAGCCAAATGCAGCAAAATAAATAGACACAGGGAATTTACGTGGTTCGGTCAAATCGACCTACATCCACAGGCAAAAGGAGAAACAAATTTTACTATGAGGGGAAATATTACAAAAGGGTTTGGACAATAATTTCCGGACCCACAAAACCCACTCAACAAATGTAGACTCCTCACAAAAGAAAAAGCCTACCAAAACACCCTAAGACTCTCTGGGCCAAATTTGCCCACTAGATTCAGCAGGCAGAAGAAAGCTTTGAGGATTGCTGCTTCTGCTGCTTGGTGTGTCTGGAATGAAAGCCTAACACTGCCTTTTATAGGCAAAGTGCGGGGATGGGAAGGCTGCGTATTAATTGCCTCCATCCTCTACCCTCCAACTACCATCCAACACCTCTTAAAAGCACCACCTAACAAGACACAAAACGATTTTGTGTACGGAGACATGGGGAAGGAGGGTTTTCTTTGTTAGTTGGCGGATTCCTCTGCAACGATTGCGAGCCATCATCCAGGGACCATACACGGGGCCACCTTCTTCTATGGATTGTCTTCGGCTGGAGGGGTTCTCTTGGTTCATCGGTATAGGCTTCGAGGCGGCAGTCCAGTCGTCCACCATCACGCACGCTGGACTTGAGAGGGTTTGCGACTTCGATCCTAACAGCAATCCGCTCGTACTGTCCTCGTGAAGCCTTATTAGTGTTGAAGTCAATACTAACAACCTCCCCCAAATCAGATGTGAATAATCTTTCTGTTATACAGATAGAGAGGAAGATCAGGGACTCTGATCCACGCGACAATGGAAGAGATTTGATGTGTCGAAAGGGTTGAAATGTACTTCATCCCATCTCTGTACATGCATATAGCTACCTTGTAGCATCCATGGGCCACCAGTTAAAGTGTGTGCAGGGCGTCGTTCTCGGTTTGAAACTTGACTACAAAATACTCATTGCTTAAATCAATAAGGGGAACTGTGGAAGACGCCGGCCACAGCTTCTGAAGTCGAGATTTCAGGTACATCCTTTAAAATGACGGCATGGTGCCATTGGCGGAGGAGGCTACTAGCCTTGAAAGATGGGGAAAGGGTGAATTTGGTAACTCCATTCTCTACAGTCTTAGTGATATCGCTGGGGTCTCCATTCATATGCTCCTCTGCAATGTCCAATTGCACGTGCACAAATCCGGCACCTCTCCGGACCATTTTACTATACGAAGATCTCTTCGGGGCCTCTTAGTTCCTCTCGTATCCAGAGGATCTGGCGGAATACCTCTGTGGTCCTCCATAGTGGAGTCTTGCATCAAGAATTGTCGACGGAAGGGTGGGACTCGGCACTGCAGGTTTCTTGAAGAAAACTGCCTCTCAACCCACCTCTTTTAGTCTTTCAAGTTTCTTAATCGCAACCCAATTAGTCAAATACATACAGTAGTTCATTAAGCCAATGAGCCACATGAACACGATTAATGATGTTGCGACCCGATCTATGTACACGTTGGCATTCCACGTGGCCCATAAAAACTACCATGGTCGGGTCAATCCAATACTCAAATAAACCTCCCGGCCGCTTCAATTAAATGCGGCTTCTTCCATATTCTCTCTATTTGGAAAAAAAGGTAAAAACGTCCTTTATCTTTCCAAAAATTTCAAATCCGTCCTTTTTCTATTTTATTACCGATTTAGTCCGCTACAAATGCTAATTATGTTCAAATCAGTCCTTTTTTCACTAATTATATTCTAATTGCTGACGTGGCAAGGGTTTTAATTTAAACCTGACACGTGTGCATAATATTAGTCATTTTTCTTTTATCTTTTGCCAATTCAGTCCTAAACTTTTATTTTGTTCTATTTAGTCCTCTACCCCAATCACTCATTTTTACATTAATTGGCCTCAAACCTTTCAAATTATTTCATTTTAGGCCCAGAACCTTAAATTTTTTATTATTACTAATACATTTATCAAATAAATGCCCAACATACTTCCGTAAATAAAATTAAATACCAAACCTCATACATTGGGTTTGACCGCCTTGTTACCGGGTCTTTGAAGTTCCGAATTTTACGGACTCTCTCTAACCACCCGACCGTAACGATTGTTCATTGGTTCTGGTTTCCTTCAGCAACAATCAGCACAATCATACTTTGTGGACAATAAAATTCAGGCTATTTTTTTAATATTTTTAATAATATTAATATTTTTCAATAAAACCAAGGCTTCCTGTATCCATAACCTTCCAAAACCAATGAACAATCTGTTGCGGTCGAGTGGTTATTAGAGAGAGTCCGTAAAATTCCGGTACTTGAAAGACCCGATAACAAAGCAGTCGAACCCAATATATGAGGTTTGGTGTTTAATTTTATTTATGGAAGTATGTTGTGCATTTATTTGATAAATGGATTAGTAATAATAAAAAATTTAAGGTTCTGGGCCTAAAATGAAATAATTTGAAAGATTTGAGGCCAATTAATATAAAAATGAGTGATTGGGGTAGAGGACTAAATAGAACAAAATAAAAGTTTAGGACTGAATTGGCAAAAGATAAAAGAAAAAGGACTAATATTATGCACACGTGTCAGGTTTAAATTAAAACCCTTCCCACGTCAGCGATTAGAATATAATTATTGAAAAAATGACTGATTTGAACATAATTAGCATTTGTAGCGGACTAAATCGGTAATAAAATAGAAAAAGGATGGATTTGAAATTTTTGGAAAGATAAAGGACGTTTTTACCTTTTTTTTTCCCTCTCTATTTTCTCTGTGTTGCGACTTCCTCTCTCTCTCTCTTTGTATCGCGACTTTCTCCTTTATGGTTTCCTCTATTTAATGTTTCATCATTTCCAATTCAGCTAAGGTTACTTGGGGTAATGATCCATGAGTACGGCCGCACAACAGTACTATGAGGAACAAGTGACATTTAATTCAAGATGAAGGGTTTTTTTGGATAACGTACACATATATGGGGCCCCAATATATTTGATTTTATCCAGGTGGCTGATTGGCTTAATTAAATATGAATACTAATTGGGTTGGGATTGAAAAACCTGAAGGACGAAAACAATGCCAGAATAACAAAAAGAGGATGGATTTACTTTAAAAAAAAAAAATGAAATAAAAGACTAATTAGAGGGTGTTTGGATTGGCTTCTACCATGGTGCTTTTGGTTTTTGCTTCTGCCAAAAGCACTTTTGGGGAAAAAGAAACGTTTGGTTTGGCTTTTTTAAAAAAGCAGAAGCACCTCGAAAAGCTACAAAAGTGCTTCTGGGTGAAGCAGCCCAGGGGTGCTTCTCCGAAAAGCAGAAGCCAAAAGCACTTCGTAAATTGTGCAAAGACTTAAATACCCTCATTACTTAATATAAATTACACTATAAATATATCTTATTACCATATTAAGTAGCATGTCCTTTTTGATAATTTATACATTTAAAAAGCACTTTTCATTTTTACACATCCAAACACACTTTTGAAAAAAAAACTGCTTTTCAAACATTCCATTCAAACACAAAAGTTACCCGCTTCTGCTTTTGGCTTTCACTTCTGCTTCTGCTTTTGGCTTCTACTTTTTTCAAAAGCCAATCCAAACGGGCCCTTAGCCTACTTTGCTGTTGTTTGGCTATCTAGAAGCACTTAATTGGTTGTTTATTACGATTGTAGTAGTATCTGTTAGCTTTCAAAATGTCAAATAAATAGTCTAATCGGTAATTAATTGAAAGAGTCTGCTAAAACCTGTCAGAGTGCCACGCGTACAAAATATAATACTGTAGGTAGGAATCAAATGTTGGTAGTACAAGACTCCAAAGTCATGAAATGAATGAATGAGATACTACTAAATGGAGTGGGTGGTTGTCAACAAACACTGAAATTTCAACTCGATCTGTGCATTGAATAGATTAAATACTATTAGTATATTAATAGCGTGCCATATATTTCCAAGCAAAGATTAATCATTATCATTATGTAAAGTATAAATAAACATGAAAAATCAAGAACAGATGTCAGTAGGAGCTTGGCCTGTTGAAAAATCAAATTACTCATCCGTCCAAGACTTGAACTTGTACAATATGTATTTAGCTAATTCAATTAGTGTATAGTATTTCTATAGGTCAAGTGTAGTACATCTGTATTTCAAGCAAATTAAGTATAGCATTTTCGGCATAATTATAGTAACTTGTTTAATTCCCTTTGATATCTGCTCTGAATATGAAGATGCTGCTATACGACGACATAATAATAGCCCTAATTTGTTGTGCATTTCTGTCGTTGCTAATCAACTTGTCATTCGGACGAGTGGATAATACACTCTTTCCAAACCAAACTATTGTTCCAGGCCAGACTTTGATTTCCCCAAACCATGTTTTCCAGATGGGGTTTTTCTCATCATCATCCAACAACAATAATACTACTAATAGTAGAACATCCTTCTTCTTCTTGGGAATATGGTACACAGCCACCCCAGATGTGGTTGTTTGGGTTGCAAACAGGGACACCCCTGCTGCTATTACAAATTCATCAGATCTTTTTCTGGCCATCGGAACAGGAACTCCTGCTGCTATAACTATAACCACTTCTGGAACCACTGTTTGGTCGTCGTCACCAATAATTATTGCAAATGCATCATATACCATTCCCCATCCAGTTTCACTCCAGCTCCTGGATACTGGAAACCTGGTCCTTCTTGAGGCCACAAGTAGTAATCATAATCTTCCATTCCAAAGCCGTTACACGTGGCAGAGCTTCGATCATCCAACGGACACCTTATTACCCGGAATGGAGCTCGTTAGCGCCGATATTGATGGCGGAGGCAACACCACCACCATGGGGAGATATTTGACATCATGGAAATCTTCCGACGATCCCTCCCGAGGAGATTTCGTCTTTAAGATCGTCAATCAGGGCTTGCCCGACATGGTGCTTTTCAGAGGGACAAACAAAGTGTACCGAACTGGAGCTTGGAACGGTGCTTATTTCAATGGATTGCGATCTTTTCCCACTCCAGTTTTCAAACCCAAACTGGTTTTCGACAGAGAGAGGTTGGTTTCCTTCTCTATGGTTTACGACAAGTCGATTCTTACAAGAGCGGTAGTGGAGCCATCTGGCTCCATGCGGTACTTGATATTGAAGGCCACAACGGGTGAGTGGCAAACTTTGACATCGAATGGGGAAGAAAATTGCAGCAAGTATGGTATGTGTGGTCCTTTTGCTGTATGCACGAGTGGGACGTACACAAAGTGTCGGTGCCTGACCGGATACGTTCCCAAATTTCAGCACGATTGGATGCTTGAAGATTGGTCGGGCGGATGCACTAGAAGTGCGCCAATGAACTGTGGTCGGATTGAGGAGGATCATGGTTTTGTTGAGATTAGAGGAGTCAAGACCCCTGATATGTTGCAGTATTCTTTAACTAGTAACATAAGCAGCCTCAGCGAATGCAGAGCGTTGTGTTTGGGAAACTGCAGCTGCAAAGCATATGCTAATCCATACATAAACACAACCACTAACGATGGAAGAAGTACCTGTTTGATGTGGTTTGGCGACCTCATTGATATCAAATACGTTCCTAGAACGGACGACCAGCAAAAGTTTTATGTCAGGGTGCTCAAATCAGAACTAGGTAATACACAGCGTTAAACGGGTAAATTTTTACATTCATCAATCTCGGAAAATACAAAGACGTGCAACCTCAATGACTCGACGAGGTTACAATTGGTTTCTGGTACTGTGTAGCATGGGGGTGGTACTCTTAGGTACATTTATGTGGTAACCGTCGAAGCACATATGTGGTACTCTCACATGCACATATGTGGTAACATACTTTGTGCATGTCTGGTAAACCATGGTATTAGGTGGTAACCTTAATGGTCATACATAGTACCCTTACATGCATCCATGTGTTAATCTGATAATTACACATATGGTGCCCCAAGATGGCTCAATATGGTAATACACAGTTTTAGGCACGAAATTTTTCACATTTTCTCATCAATGTAACTTTGTAATTTCCCTGCAGATTCAGATTCCACAACAGACACAGCCATACAGAAAGGGAAGAAGAATCGGCCATTCATGCTAATAGTGATTGGAATTGTTTCTGGAGTTGTTTTCACATGCTTGATTAATGGAGGAAGAAATTACTTGACAAGACCAAGCTGGCGAGGTATATATCTGCAGTTAACTTAATTACATCTAACCAAAAATTCCAACATTGAATAATGAGTGAATAGAATATATGGGAGCAATGAAGTTGGAAAAATTGACATTTTCCTTTCCTTGTACATTATAGAAGAAACGAAAAATGATGGTCTCGAATTACCTTTGTACAAATTGTCAACAATAATGATGGCAACAAACAATTTCTCTAGTGAACACTTGCTTGGTGAAGGAGGCTTTGGTCCTGTTTATAGGGTAATTCCTCCATCTTATGATCAATGAATATAATATCAATTTGTACATTAGTTAACCACCGCGTTGTCTGCACGTATGTATATATGAGCGAGCAGGCCAACTTGTTGGTCGGTGGGGAAGAAGGAGAAGTAGCGGTGAAAAGATTGTCCAGAAATTCCAGACAAGGTATGGAAGAGTTCAAAAATGAAGTCATGCTGATTGCTAAACTTCAACACAGAAACCTGGTCAGGCTTCTGGGGTGTTGCTCTGAAAGCGACGAAAGGATTCTGGTCTATGAATATCTACCCAACAAGAGCCTAGACACTTTAATTTTTGGTAATTCCCAACAGATCTTACCTGAGTGACAGCTTCTTAATTCATCTTACTCCATGTATTATAATTTGTAGATCAAAGTGGCAGTCGAACTAGAGTCGTTTTAACATGGCCCCAGCGATTCAACATTATCCTGGGAATTGGAAGAGGTCTACTCTACCTCCACCATGATTCAAGGCTCAAAATAATCCATCGAGATCTCAAAACCAGCAACATCTTGTTAGATTCAAATTTAAATCCAAAAATTTCTGATTTTGGATTAGCCCGAACAATTGAAGAGGACAAGTCCGCTATCAGAACAACAAGAGTTGCTGGTACATAGTGCGTAAGCTTTCTTTGATCGATCATCACCATCGATCTGATCTCTCAAGAAAATTTTAAATTGGCTAAAAAGTGTAATAATAGTGTGTATTATAACTTGTTTTGCTGCAGTGGGTATATGTCTCCAGAATATGCTATGGCTGGTAAATTTTCAACAAAGTCTGATGTTTTTAGCTTCGGAGTGGTGCTATTGGAGATAGTGAGTGGAAAGAAGAACCGAAACTTCATTGACTGCTATCATCATCATCATCATCATCATCATCAGTATTATAGCCTTTTGGAATATGTACATTATTACTGTACTTTCTACTACAACCTAATAAAGACTGACTTTATATATATATATAGTTTGAACATTGAATTTCTGTATTTTGGCAGGCTTGGTTACTTTGGAAACAGAATGAGATGCTAAAACTAATGGATGAACGTTTGCTGAATGGTACTAATACAGCAGAGTATATTGGATGTGATCATCATCATCATCATCATCAAGTGGAGAGATGTATACAGATTGGGTTATTGTGTGTTCAGACAAGTGTGGAAGATAGACCAGACATGATATCTGTGTGTTCCATGTTGTCAAGTGCTGGTAATGGCAATGTTGAGGTGATGATGCAGCTTCAACCTCCAAAGGAGCCTGGATTCTTTATCCAAAGGAGTTCCAATAATCATGTTAAAAGTTGTCATCACTCTGTAGGTGAGAAGTTTCAGAAAGGAACAATGACCATCTCTGATTTGGAGGCACGATGATGATGACAATGCAAGCAGCAGCTGTCAACTGGTTTCCAGGAAGACCCGACCCGGTTAACTCATTATGTTTGGTATAATTGTCTATTGTACTATGGCTGTTTGATCTCACACTAGGCGGTAGGCACTACCTATCTACTGGTTATTTAATACTTCCTCCGTCTCACTTATTTTGTTACGTTTGATTTTTTTGACACTATTCACTGTTTAAGTTTGATTCGTATTTTTATCTTAGTTATGTAAGAAAAAACATAGTCAAGTGAGATCTTGTTAGATTCGTCTAATCTTGTAGTTTTAGAATATCAAATTTTTATAATTTTTTATTGTACACAATTTAAGTTATTAACCGTTAAAAATGTGTATCGACATACGTGTCAGGTGAGTCCGTAACAATTATAATGAGACGGAGGTAGTACTAATAATCAATTTAATTTTATGTGCTGACGGTTTTTATATAACCTAATCACCATTAAAATACACCGCACATGCTTCATTAGCATTCAGCACGAACACACCAGCACTTAAATCAACTTTTCCAATTTATCACGCTAACCAAATCCAAAACTGATTTTAATACCCACGAAATTTTGACTAATTACTAAATTCAGTCCCACCAAAGAAAAGAAAATAAATAAAATCCAATGGCGCGGCTGAATCATCAACCCTATTTTAAAGAAGCGAAATTCCCCAATCAATCCAGAACAGAATCAAGTTAAAAAAAGAAAAAGAACAAAGAAAATGTTAACAAGATTCAAACGAACTCACTCGCAAAAAGAGAGAATTTTTCCAGACCGGTTTGTTGAACCACCTTCAAGAACGGAAATTTCCAGAAACAACAGCAGCAGAGAAATCGATCTTAGCTAGCGCCACCATTTCCAATCTCCTTCGCGGCCCAAAATGTTTGATTGGAATAATTTACAGGACTAAAAAATAGAATTGTTCCCACAAGCATGTTTGTTTGTTTGTTTGTCATATTAAAGATAGATAGACTGTTCCGGTTGCCACCACACTTTCCACAGTTTTAACGGTTTTAATTATTTATAGCAGGTCTTATCTCAAGCATGTTTAAAAAGTAGTAGTAGTATGTTTTTTACCTGGAGGACTTGATCAGACTGACGAACATGGGTTTCATCTTGTCTTCTTCTTGCAAGTTGTAATGCCTTCATACTGCTGCTAATAATATGCTTTAGTACTGTCCCGTACGGAAAGCATTCCCTGCAAATATAATGGTGGATCCAAGGAGAAGAAGAATGGATTGGAAGGTACTGTACTATATACAATCACACTCTACATCTTCAAATTTAGACAGCAACTACTCCAAATAATTAAACAAAAAGGAAGAAGGAAAAAAGAGAACCGTCACTCATCTCTCATCCACTAGATAACATAGTCCAATCCCTATACCAACCTTATCCCCTGCGTAATACGATATGTTGTGAAGTCCAATAATGCATAACTAATTTTCGATCCAACTCGCAGAAGAGTTGGCAGGCCAGGGAAAGGTTTTGGGCTACGGCCCACGTAATTTCGGCCCATTTAAGTTCGACTTTCTTGGGTCCAGAGTTTTGTAGTTATTTAAACCCATTTTGTGTCATTGTAAACTGTATCTGAAAAAATAAAAAAATAAAAATAAAAATTCTGGCTTGCCCTAGATATAAGAGAAATCCGAACTGCATAACTAATTTTTTGTGTGTTTTGATTACGTTTTTCATTATTTTTTATAACATAGCATGTTTGGGAATTAACTGTTAGCTGTTAACTGATTATGTAAGTAATTTGAGTAATAAATTAGTTAAAATTAGTTGTTTGGCTGTTTCGAGGCAAATTTCTTGCCTATAATAAGCTAATTTCAAAAAGCAGCAATTTGTTGATGTTTCAAAATAAGCTCATTGAACACTATTTTAAATTATTTTTTATTTTTAAATAAGCTAACTTATCTTAAATTGAATAAAATAAGCTAATTTTGTTTAGCTTATTTGCCTAACACCCCCACTGTAAATGCAAAGCATAAAACAAGAACTGCAAATTCTGAAATTTAATATCCAGTTGATTCAAACATACTCCATTCCTATCCAAGAAAATAACATCCAAAACGAGGTTAACCAAACAAACCCACTTCATTAGGAAAAACCAAGATTATCTTCATATCATTTAAAACATCAATTTTACCAATTTTAAAATGTTTTATAGTATTAAGTTTTGGAGAAGAGCTTTGAAGAGAATCGACTTTAGAAATCGAACTTATTTGAAGAGATTTTTGGGACTAAAGTTTTTTCATATACTTCCTCCGTTTTTTAAAGATAGCTACGGACCCACTCAGCACGCAGTCCAATGCACATTTTAAACCATTAATAATTCAAATTCGGTACATGTAAAAATTCTAAAAATTTGATATTTAAAATCTACAAGACGAGACGAATCTAACAAGATCACACTTGGTCATATTTTAATTTGTATAACTATGAGAAAACTTTAAGTCAAAGTATATAAGTGAACAGTACCCATTAGTCAACAGTATCTAACAAAAAAAAAACGGAGGGAGTATTAGGGATAGAATCAAGGGAAGTCTACACCATATCAAATCTGTGAATTTTTTAATCATTGGAAATAATAATGTAAAGAATTTTAAAAGATAATATTTAAATGAGTTAAAAGAAGCCTACACCGATATCAAATATTATATTAATATTTAAATGAGTTAAAGATTTAGTTGTCAGTTTAGATTTAGTTTAGATTTATTTGATAGTCAGATTTATCTTGTGTACTTATAAAATATGACATTTTTTATGTAATTAGTAGAAGACTAGATTTATCGAAAATAAAAATATTTGTGAGTCTTTTCCCATTTTCCATTCATTTTTTTTTCCTACATTAATATCCCAATTTTTCTGACTTTTTAAAATACATATTGAAAGTATAAGTTTGAATGTAATGCGGCAGCCGGCAGTTTCCATGTAGTATAAGTGTTAAAATCGGACCTACATACCTAACTTTTACTTCAAGTTTCGGTTTCGTATATTCACATATATTTTCTTACCTTTTTTATTTCCCACAAACAATAAATGCGCTCTAAATAAACACTATCATAAGATACTATATATATATATATATATATATATATTAGGGTAACAATGCTGCTGCTAATTCTTCAATTCCTTCCAGGTTCCAGCCGACACACAAGGTTTCATTGTTCTAACAATGGCCTCCCAAGAACTTCCTTCAGACATGATTTTCGAGATTCTGAGTCGAACAACGTTACAAACGTTGGACAGAAGCAAGTGTGTCTGCAAAGATTGGAAGCACCAAATAGACGACGATCCCAACTTCCTGCCCATATATTATCAACGAACCAACAACATATCCGGCTTCTTCATCCAGGATGTAAAGCCCGACGGCCACATATCCACATTTGCCTCTGTTCATCAACCAGCTGGTACGTCGTCGTCGTCCATTGGATGCTTGCCACATGGCACGAGGATCCTCGCCTCGTCCGATCAAGGGATTATGTGCTGTGTGAGATCCCACAAGAATCGTAATGACCGGTACTATGCACACAAGCCGAGTACACGACAATGGCAAGCGTTGCCTAACCCTAAGCTCCGGTATTGGACTGTCGCGGTGGGTATGGTGGTTTCATCTTCGAATCCTCTGCGCTTCAAGATTGTAAGATTATCAAAAAAAGGCTTTACAAAGTGAGTATATATAGTGTACTATACTTCCATATATTGCTTCTTTTCCTTATTTGGTCTTTAAACACATTCCTAATAAATAATTTGGCAACATATGTAGGTCACTCGAATACTACCAATATAGATGTGAAATATTCGACTCAATGACATGGAAATGGAAGGAAACACAAATGCAGACGCTAGAACTTCCATGTTCGGAGCACATAGACTCCCCAACCCTATCCATGCCGGGGAAAGGCACGTTTCATTGGCTAACGACGAGAAACAACGTTGTTACCTTTCGTGAGGCCACGGAATCATTCCACCCCTTGTCTTTGCCTGAGGCCATGCTTGATGACGGCAATGTCTATCAGCACAAGAATCTTGTGGAGTATGAGGGGAAGCTCGGGCTGAGCTGCGCTACGGAAGAAGGGAAGGTGGAGCTATGGACGATGGAGGGCGACCGGATCGAAGGAAATCGGGTCGAATGGAGGAAGCATAAGAGTGTTGATATTGGGAGGCTTGAAGAGAGATTTACTTACCCTTATCCAGTGGGGTTTTACAAAGGTGGGATTTTGTTGTTGAAGGCGTTCACTGAATTGGTGTTTTATAGGGTTGAAGATGGCAATTTTAGTGTGGTTAAGTTGGGCTTTAAGTTTGGAAGTGCACTTGAGATTTTTCAGTTTAGATCTGATCTGGATCAAGTCTGTTTTAGGGCTGTCAGCAAATAGTTGAGATGATGACGACAAAATTTTTGTATACTTCATTTATTTACTAATTATTTGTCATGGAATGAGAATTGGTGTAATAAACTGCAATATCTAATTAAGCGAAATTAGTTACGAAACAATTGAGTAAATTTCCCTAGCTTTGAATTATTTTAGTCTCCAATTGGTACTCTGTTTCCCACCTAGTCTGCACTGGTGACTGCTGCTGAACATATTTCCTACCGCATATTATTACACTAATCTTCCTATTTTTATGCATAATTGCTTCAACTATTTCAAAATCAATTTTTAGTCAGTCATAATTGTCACAGATTAATCTTGATTGATGTCCAGTTTAGTGCTCATATAACAAACAAATTAAAGCCCTTATTCCCCTTCAATCAAACAATTTATAGTTTTATGGGTAGTCCCTAGTGCTGCAATGCACCATGAATTAAACAAATCTCAAAGTTCATTAAACAATTGTTGAAGAAGATGCATATTCCATTGAAATTAAACAAGTCCCAACATGTGTTAATGAAGAATGAAAGACGTTTTACAAATACATAAATGACAGATATATTTAACATTTTCGGACTATTGTTTAATGTGTGGTTGATTTTTGTTTAATATGAATACAAATGGTTGAATAGATTTCTGATCACTATAGTAACCAAAATTGGAGGAAAATACTAGTACTAATAAAAATATGCTCTAGAGTAAACAATAGTATCTGAAACTGGACAAATCTGAAATCATATCTAATTTTTATGAAACAGACAGAGTTGATGGAGTAATATTTTTTATAAAAAAAAAAATTAAAAAAAAAAAAATAAAATCGGGCTCCTATAATAAAATAAGGAAAACCCAATTACTGTTAATTGTTAGTACATGGGTTCTATAGGTGCCCAATTCTAGCTCAGAGACTAGCTAAGACAACAAAACTACACACAACACAAGTCTCAAGTGGGACAAGAGAGGTGTAAAAACTCAAAAACGTGTACACTGCTCCAGAAACTAATGAATGCAATATGAAGAAACTGAAATGACTCGCCACTTTTCAGACACTCCTAAATCCAAATTAAGACAAGAGAGAGCCCCTTGCTAAATGTGGCAAGGAATACCAGTACAGAGCTGCTCCCTCGCATCCAAAAAGATGACCCAATTCGTATAAAAGGAAGGTCAGTCGGCCAACCCCCCATGGATCAATGCAATGACAATGCAACCACCCATCATCATCATCATCCACCCAACAATTACACCACACCAAAACCCTCTTTCAACATACACACCATTCTGCAAGAAAAGAACTCAACCATAAAACAAAAACACATTTACAGTAAACATGAAGTGCTACTTTGTCTCAGACCAAATTATATATACACATATATATACCCCTTTCTTCTTCTTTTTTTCTTTTTTTTTCAAGTACACTGTTTTAGCTATGAAATACTGTGAGTATCGAATCAGATCAAGCAAGTAATTGACAAAAAAGGGACTGCTAATGTGGGATTGGGGTTGTTAAATTACACATCTAGAAAAAGTTTCAGAGAAAGAAAAAAACATGAAATTGATGGATCAATCTTCAATCAATCGATAAAGATTGAATCTTTTTTTTTGATCCTGGTTGGTTTCTAATCAAAATCGGGAGGGGGAATTGAAATTGGGTCGTGGCTCCGTCTCCTGAAGAGTGCGAAGTAGCCCAGAACAGCGCAGACGGCGGCGACGACGTTCCCTTCCTTGATCAAAACCCTAAGAACAAACCCAGTAATCTCAGCCGTCAATTTCTTGCCCTCAACGACGAGGGTTTTTCTGGGCTTACCGCAGAAGGTGAGGAGGACGAGGACGGTTATCCAGGTGACGAGGGTGGCGGGGACGGCGACGGCGAGCGCGGCGACCATGGAGAGGAGGCCGAAGGAGACGCCGAGGAGGACGGAGGCGTAGAGGGCGGGCCAGGCGGAGGAGGAGGCGGACTCGATTTGGTACCAGGAGAGGAGGGATTTGAGGAGGTTCCAGGAGAGGGAAAGGAGGAGAGTGTAGACGGAGACGAAGAGGCAAACCCAAGTTCTTCTTTTGGACATGAGGCGGAGGAGAAGCATTGAGGAATAATTGGGGTGTTCGGAATTGGGGGAGAAAGGGTGGTGGTGGAGGTGATGTTCTTCAATGGCGTCTTCTTCGGCCATGAATTTGTCAGAAAAGATTGAATTTTCCGAGGTGGGGGTTTGATTCTTCTGCTGCCTTAGCTGAGGGGTTTGGGTTTTGCTGTGCTGTGCTTTCTCTTTTTCCTCTGCTCTGCTCGCTTTCCTTCGGGTTTCCTTTTCTTCTTTTTCCTTATTGCATCTTTGATGATTCTTTCTTTGGGTTTGGGACCTTGGGCACTTTGGTGGTGTGGGGGACTCATAAGCTTACTTCCCACGCGCTTTTGTGGCGCGTGTGCTTTTGTTTTTGGGTTTTTGTAATTTTCTTTTACGGTTGGATTATGATTATTAGGGGTGGGCACGGTTTGGTTAACCTGAATTTTTCAGGTATTTATATTTGTATTTGAACCAAGCAAATACTCTCAGTATTTTTATTTGTAACCGGAATCATCGGTTAACCGGGGGTTCGGTTTCGATTAAATTTAGCGGTTAAACGATTCGGTTCGAATATTTAAAAATCTACGAAACTCAAAGATTTAACAAATGAAAACTTGATTATACATTTTAAGAGGGTCGTACGAGGTTATTACACTAAAAAAAAATATAACTATGGAATCAAATGGTTCTTTTCAATGTAATCAAAATATGTTAGTATAATTTTTAGTGTTATTCTGAATATTGAGTATTCAATTCATTTAAAGAATGACTAGGGTTTGCTCTCCACGTGCGACTTCCTCGGCGACTTCCTTTGCCACGGCGGCGACCGCGCCTACCCATGATCCGGGGGGAAAGGTTCGATCTTTTGCGGATATTTTGGACGGGGACAGGATGGCGACTGATCCGCCGGTGACGCGGAGGGACCTTATCGCGGAAAACCTTGTTAAGATAGGGTGTGTTGATGGTAACCCTAATATTCCAGATTTTGTGATTGCTGAAGAAATCGATGCGGATGCAGGCAAGGCTTGGGAGTCGGCTCTGGTGGTCAAGGCTTTGGTACGTATGTGCCGTATCATATCATGAGGGATAGGCTCGCTCGGATGTGGGGGGTTAAGGGCGAGCTTCAGTTGATTGACGTCGGGCATGGCTGCTTCATAGCGAAGTTTGGGTTGCCGGAGGATAAGGAGGTGGTGGTTAATGGTGGTCCATGGATGCTTTTTGATCACTATCTCGCCATCATGCCATGGACACGAGAGTTTAATCCGAGAACAACGAAGGTTAATAAGACGCTAGTTTGGGCGAGACTGATGGATCTGCCTATGCATCGGTATCGGGAAGATATTTTGTGGGCTGTGGCTTCTGGCTTGGGTGAGGTGTTCAAGTGTGATACATGTACGCGAGTCACCTCTCGGGGCAGGTACGCACGGGTGTGCGTTGCATTGGACTTGACGAAGCCTGTCAAGGGCCGGATGCGAGTGAATGGCTGGTGGGTTCAGGTGGCGTATGAGGGTTTGCACCTCCTCTGCACTAAATGTGGTTGTTATGGTCATATTGATCGGAATTGCACGTCGGAGGGACCTCCGAAAGAGACAGAGACAAACTCGGAGGTGGGGGGAAAGACGCGGCCTGGGCAGGAAGCTGGTCATCCTTCGGGGGACACGGATGTGAGGAAGGCCAACAAGGAGACAGAAGGGCCGAGGCAGCAGGGCACTGGTGAGCAGGCCTTTGGGGATTGGATGTTGGTTGGCCGTCGTCGCAACAAACCTCTACGCAAGAAAGCGGAGGGGGGTGTGACAGAGGGTGATAGTGGGAGCAAAGGTGTTGTTGGGGAGCAAGAGAAGAAGGCGCAAGGGCCGCGAGGGGTGCCAGAGCGTCGCCCGGGGAAGCAAGTGGTTGGGGATGTTGAAGTGGATAAGTCGGATGTGGGGATGGGAGATATAGGTAAGGGTCAATTGGTTCTATATCAGCCTATCAGAGAGGCGAGGGGGGGTTATGTGAGTTCCCTCTCGGAGAGTTCATTGAAACGACCGAGGAGGGCTCCGGGTGATGGTGAGTCCAGTACGAGCGGAGGGAGGTTTGCTTTGTTGCATGGCCTGCATGGGGATGGAATGGAATTTGTTGGGGAGACGCAGGGTGAGGTGGGACAGGAT
Organism: Hygrophila difformis; assembly: GCA_030278955.1. NCBI lineage: Eukaryota > Viridiplantae > Streptophyta > Magnoliopsida > Lamiales > Acanthaceae > Hygrophila > Hygrophila difformis. The sequence goes on along the minus strand of JAOANR010000337.1, from coordinate 79,945 downwards.
TCGGCTCAGTGGGGGGATGAGGAATCTCATGGGGTTCAGTAGGTCGGGGATGGTCGGCCTTCAAAAATTTTCTTTTTATTTATGTCTATGGATTTTAGGGATTTCACAATAATATCGTGGAATGTGTGTGGTATTATGAGCAAGACCGCCCAACGTTGGGTGGGTGATTTGATTCGGTTGCATCGGCCGAGCATCTTGTGCCTGATGGAGCCAAGAGGTGGATTTGAACGAGTAAGGGTTTTCTTCTTGAGGATGGGTTATGTTGCGCTACAAATTAATGAGGCGGTTGGTATGGGGGGTGGTCTTTGGATATTAATGGAGGCCCAGCTCCCTTGCCAAGTAAGTGTGGTGGATTGTCGACCAAGGATGATTACGGTGGAACTGAGGCAGGGTCTGACACGCTGGTCAGTCACGGATATTTACGCAGACCCCAATTATCAACGGCGGCGGCTTAATTGGGAGGAGATGAAACTGATATCAGCATTGGTGGATGGGCCTTGGATGGTTATGGGAGATCTAAATGAGATAATAGAGGGCTCGGAAGTGCATGGAGGAGTGTTTCTCGCTGATCGGGCAGAAGAGCTGCGCTCGATTTTGGATCATTGCCGTTTGGTTGGTATTCCTACGTTTGGTCCTGGGCACACATGGTCACGCATGGTTAGCAGCCGACGTATAAGTAAGACGCTAGACCGAGGGGTTGCGAATTTTGATTGGCTTAATTTGTTTGGGGAGGGGCGTGTCTATCATCTCCCTAGGATTGGGTCGGATCATTGTCCGTTGAAGCTGGTATGTGGGGACAGTCAGAGGCGGAATGATCCAAGGCCTTTCCGCTGGGAAGCGGCATGGAAGGTTCATCCCGACTATTTGGAGGTGGTGAAAGGGTGTGTAGGTGAGGGGAGTCATTCTTTACCTGACCTGTTGTCCCGAGTGAGCTCGGCCTCGCTGGATTTTAACGTTACAACATTCGGGAACATTCGGGATCGGAAACGTAAGCTTAAGAATCGTATTCTTGGTGTTCAGAAGCAGCTTGCACGATGGGATTCTGCTTGGTACACTAGGTTGGAGGCGGAGCTGAAAGCGGAGTTGGAACAAGTCCTTATACAAGAAGAGTTACTTTGGCATCAAAAGTCCCGGGATAGATGGGTGGAGGCCGGTGATCGGAACACGAGATATTTCCATGCGAAAACCAAGGTGCATAGGAAGCGCAGTCGGATTTATGGGCTTCAATTGGAGGATGGACGGTGGGAGGAACATCCGGCGGCGCTCCATGAAATTGCGATAGAGTATTTTGGAGGAATGTTCGCCGAGCATGTTGAGCAGCATTTGGGCGACGAGTTGCCAGTCCTGGCCGCGTTGCCGGAGAGGCATGTCGAGGCTCTTGAACACCCGGTGCAGGGGGAAGAGGTTGAGAAAGCCCTCGCATCGATGCGGTCATTAGCGGCGCCGGGACCAGATGGGTTTCCGGCTTTGTTCTTCAAAGAATACTGGCATGTGCTGGGGGATCAAGTTAAGTCGCATGTCATTAATATCATGCATTCTCGGTAGTTACCTGAGGGGTTTGCACATGCTTATTTATGTCTGCTTCCGAAGATTGCTATGCCCTCTACTCTTGCTCATTATAGGCCCCTGATGTTGTGCAATGTGGCGTTCAAGTTGGTGACGAAGGTGCTTGTCCGTCGGCTGAGGGGCATCCTGTGTGAGATCATAAGTCCGTTTCAGTCCGCGTTTCTGCCTGGGAGGGGTACGGCGGATAATGGAGTCCTGTTACAGGAGATCGTGTCCTCGATTGAGGCTGAGAGGGGGCGGCGGAAGGATGTGGTAATTAAGATTGATCTTGCTAAGGCTTATGACACGGTCCAATGGGAGTTCTTGGATGCATGTCTACAAGAGTTGAGTATACCGCTGGCGTGTCGGGAATTAATCATGACATGCGTGTCATCGTCTACCTTCTCGATTTTATGGAACGGATCTCCTATTGGAAATGTGAGCGCTGGGAGGGGGCTGCGTCAGGGTGACCCACTGTCACCCTATTTGTTTGTGATAGTTATGGAAAAACTCTCGAAGACGATCTTGGAGGCGGTCTCGAACGGAAGTTGGAAACCAATTGTCCTTAGTTCTGGAGGAGTGGCTATCTCACACTTGATGTTCGCGGACGATTTGATCTTTTGTTCCGAGTTGGATGTTCAAAGTATTACTTGCATGGGAAGGGTGTTAGAGCGGTTTGGGAGTCGCTCAGGGCTTCACATGAACCCGGCTAAGTCTGGAGCTTTTTGCTCGCCTCGGGCGTCTGGGGTGGAGAAAGGATGGATTACTCAAATGTTGCAAATTCCGGTAGTGGCGGACCTTGGTAGATATCTCGGGTTCCCCATAATCCATGGCCGGGTTAAGATAAGTCACTTTGATAGTTTGGTAAAGAGGATTGAGGAGAAGCTTGCTACTTGGGAGGGGTTTCTTCTTAATAAAGCTGGTCGGATTACGAAAGCTCGGGCCATTCTTGCTGCTATTCCAGTGTATACCATGCAAGTACACTTGTTGCCGGCGGGGGTTTGTACTAAAATTGACAAGATAATTAGGCGGTGGATTTGGAAGGGTGCGGATGGTAAGGGGTTGCATCTTGTCAATTGGGCTGCTGTCACGCGTTCTCGTCGCAATGGAAGGCTGGGTATTCGTGCAGCTAGGGCCATGAACTCGGCTCTTTTGGGCAAGCTAGTTGCGGAGCTTGTCGGGCACTCGGAGAAGTTATGGGTTCAAGTTTTTCGGGCGAAATATGGGGTGGCGCCGGGCATGTTCCCGAGCTCGCATTATCGTGGTACGAAGATGTGGAAGGCTTTGTGCAAGGTGAGTGCTCAAGTGGTTACTGGGTTTGGTATTCGTATTGGGGATGGAGGAAGTTCGTTGTGGTATGCCCCGTGGTGGAAAGGGGAGTGTTTGGCGGATAAAGTCCCTTTCGTCCACTTTAATGACTTGGCGTACAGAATTAAAGATGTTGTGGGTGAGGGAGGTTGGTTGTTGGAGAAGTTGTATTCTTGGTTACCGCCGGATGTGCTTCTAGCGATAAAGGATTCGCCGCTGCCTATTTTGTCTCCGATCAGCCCGGATATGATGCATTGGCGACTGACTACTTCCGGGATATATTCTGTCCGTTCGGCGTACGAGTGGCTGACCAAAGATGATGCTGGGGCAGTAAGTTGGCGATGGATTTGGCGTAAGGATATTCCGGAAAAGATGGGGGTCTTGTTATGGTTACTAGGGCATGGGGCGTTGCCGTGCAACAAGTTGCGTTATGATCGATCATTAGCCTCGTCGCCACTGTGTGGTATATGCGGGGAGCATGAGGAAGATTGGAAGCATGCGTTATTCACATGTAGGTGGGCGGAGGAAGTTTGGCGTAGAGGTGGATTCGATTGGATTGTAGTTGTACGTGGAGTGTCGGATCAAGATTGTTTGGCGTGGCTGCGGGAGGCTGTCAGGGCTGGCGGCGGTCGGTTTTTGGGGTTTCTGTGGAGTGTTTGGTTGGAGAGGAATAAGAGGGTGTTTGTGGGGGAGGTAACGTCGATTACTCGGCTCCTGTTCCAAGCTCATCATTTGGCACGGCAGCTGCATGTGGAAAAGAGGGCTGCGGTTCCGGAGGTGAGGTGGGTGTCGTGGAAGGAGGATGATGGTGAAGGGCCGGTGCTCCACACGGATGGGAGTGTGTTGGAGGGTGGCATGTCGGGGTTTGGAGCAGCGATCAGGGAGGGTAATGGTGTTTGGGTTGGAGGCTGTGGCGGCCAACTCGGGAATCGGCCTATTGTGGAAGTCGAACTCATTGCTATGGTGCGGGGGCTTCAGTTGGCGCAGAGGCTGGGAGTAGGATTGAAGCAATGTTATTGTGATTCGTTGGAAGTTGTTAGGTTGGTCAAGGAGCAAGTTGATCGTAGGCATATCTATTGGCCTTTGATACATGAGATTCGGATAGCGCTTCGGGGTATGCCGGGGTGTGTTCTTCGCTATGTTCTACGGGAGGGCAACCAAGTGGCGGATGCGCTTGCGAAGCTGGCAGTGTCTGGTGTGGATTCTTATGTTTGCTGGATGGCCCCTCCGGATATTATTCGGCCTTTGGTGGATAGAGATGCGAGAGGTGTTGCGGCGTTGAGGATCAAGTAGTGCGGCTTCGTGTATTTCGTCCTATTGCTTTTCATTTCATTGTTATTTTTGTTTTGTCTTCTTTTATTTTCCTTTGCTCGCCTTTTTAGGCTGTGTTACCAAAAAAAAATATGTTAGTATATGTAACAAATTTTAGTGTAGAGGTATATTTTAATAATAGAGTATTCTGAATGACAAAAATCAATATAGGCTTATTAATTATGGTGATGTACTTTGATAATTAACTCTTTAATTTTTTATATTTGTTTTATTATATACTTAAATAATTCAATAAATAATGATATATAATCATATTATTATCTATATAATTTTATACCATCAAATGTTTATAATATTTGCAATATATATAACTTTTAAAATAAAATAAATATATTCGGTTCAGTTCGGTTAACCGGGGAAAAAAATTAAAGTATTTGTATTTGTATTTGAACCGGACGAATACTGAAATATGATATTTGTATTTGCTCCGGGGTCCTCAGTTAACCGGAAATTCGGTTCGATTCAGCGGTTCAACGAATCGGTTCGAATATTTTGCCAAACCCTAATGATTATGCATGAACATAATTGTTGAAAATTGTCAACAAGCGTGAATGGATGTTTTATTGTTTTGTTTATGATGATGAGATAGAGAGAAACTTGAGAAAAGAAAGAACACAAGCCACCGATTCAACAATTTACCACTAAGGAAAAGCATAGCACACATGCCAAATTACCAACACAAGTGAGAATGGAATTATTGGCCAACAAAAATTGAAACCAGAATTGTTTGTAAGGGATATGATTTATTCCAATTTTTTCTTTAAAAAAAAAAAACACAAAAGAAGGAAAAGTTCATTTCCATTAGAAATTGAAATTTTTTGATCCGTTTTCCAATATTTGCAACATTGCAAATTATGGCACTATTCATTAGAGTGCTTTGGTTCCAATCTCTTTTATCATAGTTAAACAAGTTAAAATATAGTTAAGTGTGATCTTGTTAGATTTGTCTCGTCTTGTAGTTTTTAAATATCAAACTTTTAGAATTTTTATTTATACCGAACTTGAGTTATTGATGCTTTAAAATATGTATTGGACCGGTGCTGTATGTGTAGGTTCGTAGCAAATATTGAAAAACAGAAGAGGAAGTATATACTACTAATGCCGGCTTCCACACCCCATTATGGAGGGGCCCAAGCTCTTTCATCGCTAGCCATAGTTTGGCCGCTGCCTGCAAACAATATTACCATTTACTATTAAACTAACTACTCTAAGAACATCAAACTAACTACGGCTGGCCACAAAAATCTAATTTTCGGATATCAAGATCCGAGATCTTGCTTTTTGGATATTTTAGATCGGATATAGAATTTTTGCGGTATTTCATATATAATCGAATATATGTGGTTGCACATTCCTAAAACTAAGCAAACATTTTCAAGATCAAGTCATATCCTTGTCCTAAAGCTTAAGAAGTTATAGGGTCTGTTCTGCACGCAGCTTTTGGGAGCTTTTGAGAGCTTTTGATAGCTTTAGCTTTTATTTTAAAACAAAAGCCCCGTTCTGCACACTAGCTTTTAGGAGCTTATGGGAGCTTTTGGAAGCTTCTTTTTAGAAGCTACTTGCAGTAGCTTTAAAAAATAAGCTCCTAGCTTATTGTTGATCAATTACAATTTTATCCCAATAACCAACTCACTACCCAATAGTCTACATAAATGTTTGTCCTTTTATGTCATTTCATACATTTTTTGACAGCTACAGCTTGTTGTACAGAACACTTAAATAAAACTGACAGCTACAGCTTCCACAGCTCCCTACAGCTTCAGCTCCCTACAGCTCCAGCTCGCAGCTACAGCTCACAGCTACAGCTCTGCGTGCAGAACAGACCCATAATTATGATACCAATAGGACCCTAGAAAACTATGAACCTTATAATGCTAGAAAATTTTAGAATAAAAGGGTAATGGTATCCAATAGGGCGTAGGAAACTATGAAGCCTTGAAAATTCGTTGGGGACTTCGAGTCTAGAAATAACTTGCCCTATAAAGAGACCCGGTCAATTTAAGTGTCACACTTGAACAATTAAGCATAAAGATGGTACTCTCTTAGTACTTATCATTAAAAATCTTAAGGGTTAGTAAGTTAATCAACCAATAAGTGATAATATTATAAAAGAGAAAATGAAAACAAAGAGAGAGAGAGGGGAAAAGAGAGGAAAGCCACAGGAGGCAAGCCACCAAAATACACGGTGGAGAAAGGAAAAGGCCAGTGACCAAGGCCAAAAAGATAGCCGGGCAAGTGCCCAAAGATCCCCCCGCCGGCCTCGTTAAAACCCTTTCATGGTAAAACCCATTGGGAAAACCCATGAGAGGGAAAAAGAGTACCAAAGCAGAAAAGGAGATAAAAACTATCGTACACGATCCCACAGAAAATTACCTAGTGAAATCTATAGTAATCAGAGTGCATATCCTGGAATAGATGTTTGTGCAGAAACTGGGGAGCAGATGAGTACCATGTGAGATCGCCACCAATAGAGGAGAGGGCGTCGGCTGCGGTGTTGCCTTCCCGGAAAATGTGGGATATGCGAAAATTAATCTGATCCAAGATGTGCTTAGCTGCCTTCCATTGGCCATAAAAGCGTCAGGGAATGTCCGGACTGGGATTAGTGAATGCATGCACGACAAAAGTGGAGTCCGTTTCCATCCAAAGGTCGAACCAGCCATTAGCATGTGCAAATTCGAGTCCCAAGCAGGCGGTGACCAATTTTGCCTCGTAAGCAAAGCCAATGCCATAACCACCCGAGAAGCAACCTTTGGCAAAGCCTCTGGAGTTGCGAAAAATACCCCCGCCTGAAATCACACCAGGGGATCCCGAGGCGTGTCCATCCACATTGCATTTCGTCCAGCCAGGGAGAGGGGGTCGCCAACGAACACTATTGATTTTAGGTGATTTCCCCATGGAAACTCGGAGCCCAAAGAACTTAACAACACGGAGCTCATCCAAGGAGTTGTGCATACTACCCAAGTGAAGATGATCCGCTTCTTTCATCAAGGCCATGATGGTTGCCGTGAGCTTAGATGTCCGGATAGGGCCGTGGCATCCTGAGGAAGCATGCATGGCCTCATTCCAAGTAGTCCAGATGAGCCAGACATAGGAGACGAAGAACAGCCTCCATAGCGAATGAATTTGTTTGCTGGCCTTGATAGAAATGCTTTGCAGTAGGACTTCCATGATGCTACCATCAACATGAAGCCTATTCTGGAAACCAAATGCCTGGACAAAATGCAGCAGGACTTTGGATAAAACCTCACACTTAAGGAACAAGTGATCAAGACTCTCTTCGGCAGAACGATGATGGGTGATTTTCACTACTCATATTTTACCACAAGCGGATGGTTGTCATCAAGTAATAAAAACCGGTGAATACCAGGTCGAATCCACAGGAAATTTCAGAATATTATTTCATTCCGGAGAAATTTTAATTGTTCTTAAGTTCATTAATTATATTTAATATATTTAAAAAGATTTTGATTAATTCTACTGGTGATTTAATTAAAAATAGTGACGTTAAATTTAAAATAAAACAAATTAAAATTATATTTAATAAGGATATAAATGGGAGATGCTTGTAATATTTTAAATATTGCCATCTTTATATAAAATAGAAATTGCATATTGATTTAGCATTTTTCAATGTCTAAAAAGATCAATTTCTTAAAATTAATTATTTTATAAAGATTAAAATATTATAATCTGCTAATAATCAAATTATGCTTAAACAGATTTCATGGAAGTTGGTTAAATTATCTAACATTCTGCAATCATTATTCTAGGCTTAAATTTGAGTCTTTCCCAAGCTTACAAATTTTCCTATAACAATTAAAAGGCACTTTTCATTTCCAAAATCATTGTGCACATGCCATAATCCATTTATAATGTAATTTATTCCCAATTCCGGTACTAAAAATATTAATTCTACTTTTTATCTCCCGATTTAGCAAAGCAGAAATCACAGAATTGAATTCTAACATTTAATTATGCAGAACAGTGTAAATAATTTAACAATTATGGTAAAATAATAGCAACACATGGTAAACTGGATTTAATTAATATTATTAAAATGCAGATAAATTAGAATTAATGCCAGATTACTAAAAATAGGGAATTAAGATTGATCGATCATTTCAGGCTTTAGCAGATTAATAATTTGGATAGCAGATTTAGCAAAAACACAGAATGTCGATTAGTTTAATAGCATCTAACATATAATTCTGATACAGATTCTAACATCATAGCAGATTACTCCAATTTAATCGACCAAAAAGCAAACTAACAGCAAAACATGAATTTCACTTCTACCATTTATGCAGAATAGCGTTCAAACTAGATAAATCATAATCTGACATTTTAATCATAATTCCAGATTCCAATAGAAAACAACGACACATTATATTACTTCCACAAAAGATGAATTCGTACTTCAAAGTGATTCTGAACTCCCGTTCTAGAACACTTCTAACACGAACAATACAGAAATCCGTCTACAAATTAAAAACATGATAGCAGATTACATTTAGAGGCAAATTCAATTCATTACAAAGCAAGAAAAAGAAAGGCAACACCTATGATAAGAAGAACTCGATCAGAACATCATTCTGGCCAATTCCTCCGGCTTGATTTTGTGTTTCCGGCCTTTTTCTCCCATTTTCCAGATGTTTTCAGAGAGTTTCTGTCGATGAATGGTAAGTCTGGTCTGAAGAAATGAAGAAAAACGGACCTTAAAACCGTGTTCGGGAGGTTAGAAAACTGCTCAACCGCGACTGTGGCGCAAAAAGTGGCGCTTGAGGTTTTCGGCGCCACCAAGAAGCTGCGGCGCATACGGAGATTTTCCGAATTTTCGAAAATGGCGCAAAATGGCGCAGAAGAGCACTTTTAGGCGCCACCAAGCTATTGTGGCGCATCCTGAAGCTTTTTCCATCCGAAATTTTTCCAAGTGTTGAGGTGGCGCATAAAATGGCGCTGGAGAGCATTTTTATGCGCCGCCATGCCTATGTGGCGCATTCTGGAGCCTTCCAGTGTTGAAAATTCCGAATTTTGCATCCTTTGACCTCCGAACATCTTCTTTCTTCATTTTAATGCCTGAAACATCATTGCAATGTATTAGAATTGCCAAAGTCTTATTAAAAAGCATAAAACAAGGTAAATTGGGCTTGGATAAGCTCAATTTAACCGGTCTTATTAATATTTACATATTACATGAAATATACACTAAAAAGCAGTAAAATAAGGTCTCATGCATGCAATTTAGGTTCATTTTATCATAATTTAAGCTTATTTAAATGTGGTTTCACAGGGTGCATCAACATCCTCACACTTAAATATTGTTCGTCCCTTGAGCAATGAGATCAATTAGCACATCAACTTGCCAACCAAGATAATAAAGATAAAGTCTTTATAGTTCTGCCAAATCATAGATTTCAACAACAAAATGAGATAAGAGGGTTCAAAGTTTAATGTGCTAGAACTAGACAAATTGATATGCATCAGCTATTAGAACCAGATATCCAAAGCACTTACAATACATAAAACAGATTAATTATACCTAGCACTTAATATGGGAAAGTGAATAATGTAAATATGCTTTTCTATTCCAGTCTTTAAATATGCTCAATCTATGGCTAGGTTTCACTATATTCTAGACACTTTGGCTGAGTTGTAGACGGTTGAATTCCAAAAGCTACTCGTGTCACCGAATATGTGTCAGTCATCCAGTCAAGAGTTTATGAATTTTTATTTGATCACCCTTTTTTTTTAATCTTGCATTCTTTAATTTTTCTTTTCTTTTTCTTTTTGCAAGATAATTTGTTGTTTTTTTTTTCTTTTACAGGGTTCTCACTCTGACTTTATTTTAATTAAGCATTTAAAAAGACTTGGAACGAGCATATTTATTTATAAATAATGATAACTCTCCACATTTCAAATAACTAGTCTAATTAATCAAATAGTTTTCTGCAAGGCAAATAGAATTGTCATCAATAGCTCAAACAACTTGCATAACAATTTGACAAAGTCTAGAACTTTAAACTAAGAAACCTAACACTCATTAAATTGTAAAATCGGATTAAAGCAGAACATTTAGACTTATTTGGATTTTCTCCAGATTGGCAATGATGTGATAATCTCCAAATAATAGCACCACTGGGAAAACACAATTTAAATTCAAAATGACTAGTCATGCATGTACCATTTTATTCAAAGTATAGTAAATAGTAAAATAAACTAAAATTAAATCAACTCAAGCTCTTACCATATTCTTCATGCAAATTGATAACATATAACATGAAAAGATCACACCTGGAATATGTAGATCCTAGAAATTCTTTCACCGTACTGGATGTCCCCTTTTTGCTTGCTTTTCATGGCATATCCTGCTTCTTTATATATTTATATGGTATTTGCTCATACAAAAGATAATTGTTAGAACACATGGTAATTTATAGATTCAAACAATTAAAATTCTATCCATTATTTATTTAATTCAGATTTTTACTATTTTATTTTATAAATTTCAGATTTTTGATTTTTAGTAATTATTTTCATCCATTAAATAAACAAGGACAGATTTAATTAAAATATTAAATTCCATAAATTTACCAAAAGCAAAATACCACAAATTTTAGCAACTATTACATAAAGGTGCTAATTAAATAAGCAAAATAGTACCAAAATAATTCTAACTATTACAAATTAAACCAAAAAGGGAGCAATCCTATCTAATCAAAATCTAGATTTCTAAAGATCCATCCGAATCACCTACTTCATCTTCCCTAGGAACATCATCATTCCCTGTAGAGCTCGAACTAGTAGTAGGAGGAATATATCGATCACCTAGACTTTCAGACATGAAGAATTCAAGTCTATTGGAAAGTTGTGCAATTTGTGCTCGTGTACTATCCTCCTTCCTCTTCATCTCCTTTCTAAGCTGATGAATCTCATAGGTCATCCTATTGATTGCAATCTCTGCAGGCTCTACCTTAGTACCAGGTGTACTAGGTCTATCAGGATGACAAGTGGGTGTCCCACGAGATGTAGTAGGGTAACCAAGCTCTGCACACTTTACTCCAGGCTTATTATAGAAATTCTTGAAAGAGATAGGAGGCTTTGGCTTCACATCATGAGCATAGGCCGTCATATACACTCCAGCTCTCTCACAAAGTGTCCAGATCAGTGCAGGTAATACCAGCACAGTCCGTGCAGTGTCAGACGCCATTTTATCCAGCTCATATGCTATCATATCTCCAATATCAATAGGCAACCCGTTCTTCACACAATACACAAAATAAAGCTCCTCTGCATTTGGTTGTGAAGTGTGCGAAGTAGGAAACACCTTATGCTTGTAGAGCAAGTAGATCTGATAAAGCGGTGCAGCCATTAAAGTGGCAACAACATTCTCATTCTTCTCTCCTATGTAGGCAATTTTCTTTTGAGTTTCGAACATCTCTTTCAAGATTCTTTTCTCCAATTCTGGTCCTCCTTCCTCTTCATGAATAGGGTCATGAAAGTGCTTCTTCTACGTAGCTGGGCAAGAGACATCCACAGTACCATAAAGTTCATTGATTACTGCGGGACCATATGGCACAGGCACTCCCCTAATCCATGAAGTATAATGATCATACTGAGCATTGCACAAGAACTGTCTGGTAAGCTCCCAAGAATAAACTCCTTCCGGATGCGCAACAAATTTCATCCATCCTCGACTCATGAGAGCATCATGAACCGAAAATCGCTCCATGTCAGCTTCAGTGAACCCTTTGTCCGGAATAATCCATCTTTCCACCATCTTCTGATAATAAGAATATGCAGTTTGATTGATGAAAATAGCCGGATTAAAAGTATCTCCTGTTAATTCTTCCAGAGGGGTAGTATCATTCTTTCTATTGTGACTCTTTCTCTTGGTTTTAGAATCACGAGGAACTTCCGGTGAGATTTCCTCCGGGGATTCAGCGACATCTTCTTCTTGTTGTGGATCATCCTCTGTCGGTTGAGCAGAATTGAAAGAAGTATCGTAACCATTATACGAATCGGGAGCTACCAGATTGTTCACAAATATGTCTTCAGCACCCACAGCAGCCGGCTCCGGAATGGGTTCTCTAATTTCTGGTGTCTGTGATGGGGCAGGCTCTGTGGCTTTCAATTTCTTTCCACCAATGTTTCTTGGGTTATTCTTTCTCTTTGCTCTCATGGTGGCAGAATTTAGGAAGAAAGGATTGAGATTGGAATGCTAATTAAACTGGAAGAAGAGAAAAATTGACAGATTTGAGAATGAGAGTGATGACCGATCGGTCATGTCTCTTTTAAAGGTGGTGAAATCTTGCTTTTGTTGAGATATGGCGGGATTGATTTAATCTAGATCCTAATATACACTAAACATATGATTTGGAGCTAGTATAATGCTGTTTAGGATCCCAAAAATCGATTAGATATGATTTGAATATTTTGGATTCGCGAATTTTTGAAAAATTTGCGACGATGGCGCAAAAAGTGGCGCTGAAAGGGGATTTTATGCGCCACAAAGAAGGTGTGGCGCATCCTGAAGCAAACTTGGAAAAATTCTCATCCTGCGGCGCAAAAAGTGGCGCAGAAAGGTAGATTTAAGCGCCACCAAGCACGTGTGGCGCATCTTGGAAATACTTAGAAAAATTTCTAAGTTTTCTGGCGCATAAAGTGGCGCTTCAGGGCATTTTTAGGCGCCACAATGCCTATGTGATGCATTCTGTGCCAATTCGAGCAGATTGTGTTTTTCCTAAGTTCTTCCCCATGATGTCCAAAATCTCCAAATCACTTAACAATATCAATTTCACTCCATTTACACCTCAATCTAGTTCAAATAAACTTCATTGATCTTTTTACCAGTTCAAAACAACTCAATTTAGCATGCTATTGGTAAGAGCTACTTTATTGAATTTAAAAGCAACTAAAAACCTTATAATCTATATAAACACTATCTAATACTCCATAAAATCAAAAAAAAAACATGGATAATAGAAATAATATGTCTAAGATAGCAAAATAATAAAAGAAAATAGAGTTAGGACAACTACAACCCAAATGAAACTAACTAAAATGTAGCAAAATAGCAATAGAGTCAAATACATAGGCCTATCAATACATGTCATCTGTAACGATCACAAGCCTATCTATCGCTCATCTCTCGCTCAGTCAGAGTCCTCAGAATCATCATCATCATTGTCCCCCACTTCTTCAGATCCATCCCCAGCATCAGCATCCTCAGCATCATCATCTCCCTCATCGCTACCATCTCCAGAACCGACATAGTCCTCATCATCATCGTCCTCAGAAGGTGTCTGAGGAGCGACATACCGCTGTCCTAGGCTCTGGGACATAAAATACTCCAATCGGGCTGCATGATAAGCCTGGGCTCGAGCATTCTTTGCAATCTGATCGCTCAAAAAGTTTTGCCTCTGAGCTACCAACCTCATTCGCTCATCCATAGTGTTCATCCAATTTTGCTGGTTGGTCATCATCGTCTGCTGATCAATCCTCAATGCCCTAGCCCAATCAGGCTCTCCCTGATACTGCTGATGTGACTGCTGTGACTGCTGTGGCTGAGCTCTGCCACGTCCCCTACCTCTGCCTCTACCACCTCGTGTACCCCGGGTGAACTGCGAAGGAGCCTCAGAATGCTCCTGGCTAGCCTGTGAAGGTGCAGGTGGTGGTGACTGCCTGGGCAACTCCCTCGGGAGCATCATAGGCTTGCACCTTATGCCAGGCAGCTTGAAATTTCTCTTCCCAAATGGAATAGAGGGCCTCATCCTCCAGTCTCTATCAAACTGCCCCATATCCACTCCTGCCTGTGCACAAAGCTGCCATATCAAGCTGGGGAACATAAGAGCTGATCTCTTAGACACCCCTGGTGTCTGTCTCAACTCAAGTGATATGAGCTCTCCCATGTTAACCGGGCTCCCCACCTTGATGCAGTATGGGACATACATATCCAAGGCAGTAGGTCCAGAGGTGTGAGTCGAAGGACTCAATCTAGATCTGTAGAACATGAGAAGCTGGTACATAGGTGCATCCATATCAGGCCCATGTAGCCTACTCATGTCATCATCATCATATGTGAGGACATCCTCCTGACCCTCAAACATCGACATCAATACAAGCTTCTTAAACTCCTCCCTATCATCAGCTCTCATCACTGGCTCCCAAAAGTCTCTGCCATAAGGCACATCCACTACTCCAAAAAATTGGTTGATGTGCTGAGGAGTGATGGGTACTCTAACCCCGAAAATCCAAGAATCCTCCTCCTCAGCGTTGGCTAGAAACAGCCTAGTCAACTCCCATGAATATGATTCGGCTGGATGTCTAACGAATCTCTCCCAACCTCTGGATCTAATAGCATCACGGAGTAGATGGTGCTGTAAATCTCTATCTGAAAATCCCCTATTAGCAATAATCCTCTTCTTGTGAAACCTCTTGTATAGCTCGTAGGCTCTGGCACTCCTAAACACAGTGGCATCAAATATGCTCGGGCTGACATAAAACAAATCGGGGACATAAGCTCTAGGATCTTGCTTTTTCGGTCCTCCCCTATCCTGCTGCTCCTCCTGCTCCTCCTGATCAACTTCCTCCTCATCTTCTTCTCCTCCTACAGCCTCAGGGACAGGCTCCTGTATGACTAGTGCTGCAGATCTCCCTCTCCTAGGTCGAGAGGAAGTGGAACTCGTGACAGGTGCCTTCCCCCGAGAGGCTCTAGAGGGGGCCTGTGAATGATCGGACGTCTCAGGCTGAATAGGCTGATCAGGTTGGTCAGGCTGATTGACCTCCTGATGGTCATCAGCTGGTACTGTGGTATGTCTAGAAGATGCACCACTCTTGGACTTGTTCCTCCTAAAGTAGGAGAGAAGTCCCTTGGACTTGGAGGCACCTCCTGATCCCTGTGGATGATCCATCTGTACCAAATTTTTAGTGCGGAGTCTGCGAGTTTCAAAAATATGCTCATCAGGGATAGGAGTAGGAACGCTATCCGGTGACTGTGGATCATAAATCCCCATTCTTCCCTCGGGCATGGGTATATACCTATAACCCGATTTCTTAGGGAGGTTTGGAGGATTATACATTATTTCAGTACCTGGTTGTACAAAAACTCTGGGTTAGTATCATATATATGCATTGCCTCCCATCCTCACACTTAAGTTTAAACCAAGGGTTTAACTTAAGTGTTAAGTACAAAGCAAACATATACATCAACCTAGAATGTGGGATTTAAATAACTCCATGACCAAGATGTTGCAGTTTAAAAATTATGAATCATAAACTTTGTTTAAAAATATCATCCATTTTATTTTAAAGTTTAAAACTCATGTTTAACATGTCTTTTTAATAAAAACTCCCTATTTTTTTAAATTTTCAAATTTAAAAACTAAAACAACCTAAACTATCAAACTAATGCATTACAAATGGTTTAAATTAATATTTAAATCCATTCCAATTTATTCATATGATAAATTAACCTATTTAAATTAACTAAATTACAAATAAGAGAGTTTTTATCAAAACATGGTTCAATTATCTCACATTATGAAAAACATGGAATTTTTGACAAGAAAATAACTTTTTCAGATTTAAAAATTCTCAAAAATTCCAACTTTTAATGTTAATCCAAAAATTTCACATTATGCATTCAAACCATGTTCAACAACACTTGTTCATGCTAAAACTAGAATTTAGACAATCAAAATCAAATTTTATCCCACATTCTACAAAAATCTAAAATTCAAGTAACAACACCAATACCAAAATTAATGCATTCCAAAGCACTAGAATATGATAATAATTGAATTAGGATAGCCATTCTTACCTAAATTGAAGGATTGAAACACTTTGAAGAGGAATCCCCAAATTTGAAGAACTAGGGTTGAAGAACCCTAATTTGATTCAAACAAAACAAAATTTGGGTTTTGGAATGAGAATTTGAACAATGTAGATAAGAGTTGATAGGAAGAAACAAGAATTGGAAGAATTTTTACCAAAGTGGCGCAAATGTGTCGCTTGGAAGGAGAAGTGGCGCTCGGTTGAAGGCAATGGAGAAGAAGAGGAGTTCGGTCGAGTGGTTTTGAAAGAATGAGGAGAAAGAGCAATTTTTGGGAGTAAAATCCCGTTCTAGACCCGGGTCAGGGACCCAGACCCGCCGGGTCATGCGCCAAAATGGCGCTTGGAGGCATGTTTCGGCGCCACTCAGTTGATGTGGCGCCTAGGCTTTTTCCAAAAATTTCTAAGTCTAAAAATGGCGCATTAATTGGCGCTTCAGAGCAGTTTTATGCGCCACTCAGTGTATGTGGCGCAAAAACTGACTTAAAATTTTTCCAGGATTAAAAATGGCGCATATTATGGCGCCTGAGCATGGTTTTAGGCGCCACCAAGAAGGTGTGGCGCCTAAACTGAGTATGTGGCACTCGAATTTCAGCTCAAACTTCACCAAAATGATAGTCAATACACTCCCTAAGGTTAGCAAGTCAGATTTAGCATATATAGACTTTTAAATCCTCCCGGGTCGTAATTCTCCTCAATTAAACCAACTAGTCCATATAAATCCTCCTCCTTAACTCATCACCGAGTCAAAATACACATGTCAAGATCAATCCTCCAAGCACTCATGAATCCATCATTTTTCAACATTTTGCTACTTATTCCAATTCAAAAGCAATGTCCTACTCAATTTATTGAACACATGCAACTAACATAACATAAAATTTAAACAACATAATTAACTAAAAACAACATCTAACTTAAATTAAACAAGAGCAATAAAGCAGATAAAAGCACATAAACTATAAAATGCAAAATTTTTGTCTTTTTCTGTCATTTTATAATTTTTATTGTTTTTTATAAATTTAATAAGTAAAAACTCAACATAATTAAACATGCAATGCAAATACTTCAATAAGCAGATTTAAACAACCAAATGCTTAACATTAATTTGTTCGATGAATTTGACTTCATCTCCAAAATAATGTTTAAGTCTTTGACCATTTACAGTAAATTCCCTTTCATCTTCAGCTTTTAAAACTACTGCACCATTATCCAACACCTTAACAATCCTAAAAGGTCCTGACCATTTTGTCTTCAATTTACCAGGAAACAGTTTAAATCTAGAATTAAATAAAAGCACTAATTGTCCAGCTTCAAATACCTTAGGCCTAAGCATCTTATCATGATAAAACTTTGTTCTCTCCTTATAAATTAGAGCATTATCATAAGCTTGACGTCTAATTTCTTCTAATTCAGTAAGATCTATTTTCCTTTTTTCTTGAGCCTCTTTAAATTCAAAATTCAATTTCTTCATAGCCCAAAGTGATTTAAACTCAAGTTCAAAAGGTAAGTGACAAGCTTTACCATAAACTAATTTAAAAGGGGTCATACCTATAGGTGTTTTAAAAGCTGTCCTATAAGCCCATAATGCTTCATCTAACTTAAAAGCCCAATCTTTTCTAGATTTTCCTACCGTGGCTTCCTTGATCCTATTGAACGCCTCAATACACTCATCAGTAAAATCAAACTCAACATCTTTACATAGCAGCTTAAACAGAGGTAATGCAATTTTTGAAAAATCTTTTATGAACCTCCAATAAAATCCAGCATGTCCCAGGAAACTTCTCAAAGTTTTTAAATTATTAGGAGGTGGAATTTTTGCAATCACTTCTACTTTAGCCCTATCAACTTCGATGCCATTTTTAGAAATCCTATGTCCTAAGACAATACCTTCATTAACCATAAAATGACATTTTTCCCAATTAAGAACTAAATTTGACTCTTCACATCTAATCAGAACTTTTTCCAAGTTAATTAAGCATTTTTCAAAATCAGACCCGAATACAGAAAAATCATCCATAAATACCTCAATGCATGTCTCAATTAAAATCAGAAAATATATATATCATGCATCTCTGAAATGTAGCTGGAGCATTACACAAACCAAATGGCATTCTCCTATATGCAAATGTACCGTAAGGACATGTAAATGTAGTTTTATCTTGATCCTCAGGTGCAATTGGAACTTGATTATAGCCAGAATAGCCATCTAAAAAGCAATAAAACTCATGACCAGCTAAACGCTCTAACATTTGATCAATAAAAGGCAGTGGGAAATGATCTTTCCTAGTCTTATCATTCAATCTCCTATAATCAATGCATACACGCCATCCAGTAGTAGGTCTAGTAGGTACTAATTCACCATTTTCATTTCTAATCACAGTCATACCTCCCTTTTTAGGCACTACTTGAACTGGACTCACCCACTGACTATCAGAAATAGGATAGATAATACCTGCATCGAGTAGTTTAATAACCTCTGATCTTACAGCTTCTTGTAGATGTGGATTCAATCTCCTCTGGGGCTGTCTCACTGGCTTGTCATCCTCCTCCATATAAATCCGTTGTGTACACAATGCTGGACTCAGTCCCTTGATGTCAGCTATCGTCCAACCTATTGCTCTAACATGCTTACTCAACACTTGGGTTAATGCATTTAATTGATTATCATTCAATTTATTACTTGCAATAACAGGTAAAGTATCATTCTCACCAAGAAAAACATACCTCAAATGTGATGGCAGCTCTTTCAATGTCAATGTAGGTGGCTTTTCAACAGACGAGACTAACTTGGATTCTTCTATTGCACATGTTACTTGCACAGGTAATCTTCCATCACACTTACTTTCAGCTAAGTCCTCACAACTCTCCACTAACTGCTCAAATTTCCTATAGGGATCATGTCTAGCAAAGAACTCTCTCTCAATCACCTCATCCTCCTGATAGATAGCTGTGACTCTATTACACGGGTAGGTGTCAGAACTAGCGTGTTGTGTTTTAGTTGTCTTAGAAATGTCAAACGACACTTGTTCATTACCTACTTTAAGTGTAATTTTACCATCATCCATATCAACCATAGCCCTACCAGTTTGCAAAAATGGTCTACCTAAAATCAGAGGAATATCAATGTCTTTTTCCATATCAAGAACAACAAAGTCAACAGGGAAAATGAAGCTCTCTACTTGAACAGGAACATCTTCTACAATGCCTAAAGGAGTCCTAATAGATCTATCAGCAAGCTGTAACTGCATCCTAGTAGGCTTCACAACTCATACTCCTAGTTCTCTAAAGACATGTAGAGGCATCAGATTAATACTAGACCCGAGATCACACAAAGCTTTGTTGAATTCTTTAGTGCCAATAATGCACGGAATAGTATAACTCCCAGGATCTTTTTGTTTAATAGGTTGCCTTCTTTGTAAGATTGCACTGCATTCCCCCGTGAGTGTCCTTTCTCTTCATCATCAACACTCATCTCTTTTGATAGAATTTCTTTTAAAAACTTAGCATACACAGGCATTTGTGCAATGGCATCAGAAAAAGGAATATCAATTCTTAAATTTTTAAAGACTTCTAAGAATTTAGCATAATCTTTATCTTCCTTAGCCCTCTTAAGACGCTGTGGATATGGAATAGGTGGCTGATATGGCTTGACTGAGACACCAGACTTTCCTTTACCCTTATCTTGTTCAACTCGAAGTTTCTCACTCTCCTTAGTGTCATCAGTGTTTTTATGCTGACTTTCTTTCTCTGTATCCTCATTTTGATCCTCTATAGCATCAGCTAAAACCTCTGGATCATCTAAGGTAGGGTAAGGATTAGGTAATTCCTTTTTGTTCCTTAAAGTGATTGCTTTACATTGCTCTTTTGGATTAGGATCAGGCATGCTTGGTAGTGTTCCTTGCTGTCTATTTGAAGTATCCCTAGCAATTTGACCAACTTGTACTTCTAAATTTCTCATTGAGGCTTGCATTTGCTGAATTGTTTGTTGTTGAGACACGATTGTGCTCATTAACTCTTTTAAATTGACCTCATCACTTACTTGGTTTTGTTGCAGCTGTTGTTGAGGTTGAAAGTTCCTAGGCTGTTGGTTAGGGTAAAAAGGTTGATTCTGATTTCTGTTTTGATTATAGTTTTGGTTTTGATTTGGATTTTGATTTGGGTAATTTTGATTTTGGTTTTGTGGATAAGATTGACGGTTGTTTTGTGGATAGGTGTTTTGTTGAAATTGAGAATTCTGATTTGGATAGAAGTTTTGATTTTGAGGACGGTTTTAGTTGTAGTTTTGCTGCCTATTTCCCATGTAGTTCACATCTTCCACTTGCTCCTCAGTCCCCTCACACTGCATAGTCTCTTGAAGTCCTTGATCAAGCAAGTGACAAGCTAATGACTCGTGAGGTCCATGACAAATACCGCATCTCACAACTTTAGCTTGACCTTTCTTAAGTGTAGAAACCTCCCTCATTAAAGCATCTAACTTAGAATCTATAGCAACTGCCTTTTCTACCTCATATATTCCCCCTTTTGTTTTATTTCTAGCATTTTTCTTACCAGGAAATTTTTTCATATTAGAAATCTTTTTCTCTATGATTTCCTTAGCTCTAAAGGGTCCTATAGACAGAAACGAATCTCCAGCTGCTGCATCCAACAAGTTCCTCCAATGATCAATCAACCCATTGTAGAAGAAGTGCATCTGCTGCCAATCTTCAAAGCCATGATTCGGGCATCTCGCCAATAAAGTGTTATATCTATCCCATGCTTCAAGTAAAGTTTCACCCCCATCTTGCACAAATTCTTTGATTTTTTCTTGTAATTCAATAACCTTGGATGGTGGGAAGAATTGTTCTAAGAAAGCTTCTAACATTTTATCCCAAGTAGTAACATCCCTTAATTGAAGTGAGTTGTACCAAGTTTTAGCTTTATCTCTAAGTGAAAACGAGAACAATCTCAACTTAATTTCATCACTAGTAACACCATTTATTTTCACTGTATCACAATAGTCCAGAAAGTTCCTTATGTGTTCTACAGCATCATTAGTAGGTGCTCCATTATATTGATTAGCTTGAACCATTGTGATCAGTGCAGGCTGAAGGGTAAAGCTTAAAGCATCTACATCTGGCCTTGGAGTTCTATTAAGCAGATTTCCACTAGTTCCTTGTAAGTGTTCTTCAATGGTCATTTCAGCTTGATCATCGTGCTCCAAATCACCACCGTTACCTTCATTATTACCCTGATTATCATTATTATTCGCTGCCATGTTTAACCTATTGAACTGAGCAACTAATTGATTAGTTTGAATTGTTGAAACTCCAGTCGTTGTAGAATAGTCTTCTTCATCAGAGGATGAATTAATTAAAATTTCCAACTGAGCTGGTCTTCTACGTTTCCCTAATCTAATAGCTCTAAGAGTACGCTCAATTTCAGGATCATAAGCTATTTCTGCTTGTTTGCTTCGCACTGCAAATATTAAATAAAATAAAATAAAATAAGTAACAGTTAAATTAATATTTAACTTAATAGATTTAAATTAATAAACTAAAAACAATTAAAAATTCACAACAAATTCCTCGGCAACGGCGCCAAAAACTTGATGGGTGATTTTCACTACTCATATTTTACCACAAGCGGATGGTTGTCATCAAGTAATAAAAACCGGTGAATACCAGGTCGAATCCACAGGGAATTTCAGAATATTATTTCATTCCGGAGAAATTTTAATTGTTCTTAAGTTCATTAATTATATTTAATATATTTAAAAAGATTTTGATTAATTCTACTGGTGATTTAATTAAAAATAGTGACGTTAAATTTAAAATAAAACAAATTAAAATTATATTTAATAAGGATATAAATGGGAGATGCTTGTAATATTTTAAATATTGCCATCTTTATATAAAATAGAAATTGCATATTGATTTAGCATTTTCCAATGTCTAAAAAGATCAATTTCTTAAAATTAATTATTTTATAAAGATTAAAAATATTATAATCTGCTAATAATCAAATTATGCTTAAACAGATTTTATGGAAGTTGGTTAAATTATCTAACATTCTGCAATCATTATTCTAGGCTTAAATTTGAGTCTTTCCCAAGCTTACAAATTTTCCTATAGCAATTAAAAGGCACGTTTCATTTCCCAAATCATTGTGCACATGCCAGAATCCATTTATAATGTAATTTATTCCCAATTCCGGTACTAAAATATTAATTCTACTTTTTATCTCCCGATTTAGCAAAGCAGAAATCACAGAATTGAATTCTAACATTTAATTATGCAGAACAGTGTAAATAATTTAACAATTATGGTAAAATAATAGCAACACATGGTAAACTGGATTTAATTAATATTATTAAAATGCAGATAAATTAGAATTAATGCCAGATTACTAAAAATAGGGAATTAAGATTGATCGATCATTTCAGGCTTTAGCAGATTAATAATTTGGATAGCAGATTTAGCAAAAACACAGAATGTCGATTAGTTTAATAGCATCTAACATATAATTCTGATACAGATTCTAACATCATAGCAGATTACTCCAATTTAATCGACCAAAAAGCAAACTAACAGCAAAACATGAATTTCACTTCTACCATTTATGCAGAATAGCGTTCAAACTAGATAAATCATAATCTGACATTTTAATCATAATTCCAGATTCCAATAGAAAACACGACACATTATATTACTTCCACAAAAGATGAATTCGTACTTCAAAGTGATTCTGAACTCCCGTTCTAGAACACTTCTAACACGAACAATACAGAAATCCGTCTACAAATTAAAAACATGATAGCAGATTACATTTAGAGGCAAATTCAATTCATTACAAAGCAAGAAAAAGAAAGGCAACACCTATGATAAAGAAGAACTCGATCAGAACATCATTCTGGCCAATTCCTCCGGCTTGATTTTGTGTTTCCGGCCTTCTTCTCCCATTTTCCAGATGTTTTCAGAGAGTTTCTGTCGATGAATGGTAAGTCTGGTCTGAAGAAATGAAGAAAAACGGACCTTAAAACCGTGTTCGGGAGGTTAGAAAACTGCTCAACCGCGACTGTGGCGCAAAAAGTGGCGCTTGGAAGAGGTTTTCGGCGCCACCAAGAAGCTGCGGCGCATACGGAGATTTTCCGAATTTTCGAAAATGGCGCAAAAAATGGCGCAGAAGAGCACTTTTAGGCGCCACCAAGCTATTGTGGCGCATCCTGAAGCTTTTTCCATCCGAAATTTTCCCAAGTGTTGAGGTGGTGCATAAAATGGCGCTGGAGAGCATTTTTATGCGCCGCCATGCCTATGTGGCGCATTCTGGAGCCTTCCAGTGTTGAAAATTCCGAATTTTGCATCCTTTGACCTCCGAACATCTTCTTTCTTCATTTTAATGCCTGAAACATCATTGCAATGTATTAGAATTGCCAAAGTCTTATTGAAAAGCATAAAACAAGGTAAATTGGGCTTGGATAAGCTCAATTTAACCGGTCTTATTAATATTTACATATTACATGAAATATACACTAAAAAGCAGTAAAATAAGGTCTCATGCATGCAATTTAGGTTCATTTTATCATAATTTAAGCTTATTTAAATGTGGTTTCACAGGGTGCATCAAACGACACAGGTAGCATATGGACGGGCCATTGATCCCTTTGGACTGAAGGACCTCCCAAGTGAGCAAGATACCCCTGATGGCTTTCCAAACCACAATCGATCGACGTCGAGGAATAAAATTATCCCAGAGCCACGAACCCCAGGAAGTCACCGGGAAGGAAGGCCGCAAGTGTCTGTACGCTATCTGGGAGGAAATTTTGCCATGAGCGGTTCTGGTCCAGACTCTGAGATCAGTCGAGCTAGCAGAGATGCGGACGCCCATTATGGCGCGGAGAAGGTACGAATAATGCTCGACAAAATTAGCTGTAAAGTACCAAGCACCATTAATGAAATACTCACTAATGGGTTGATGAAAAAATTCCCTGAGGTCCATAGGAATGTCCAGCACATCCGCAATGATGCAACCGGCCCAATTATCTAGCCAGAATCTAACATTGGAGTTAACTCCAACAATCCAAGCTTCCTCCTCAATTAGCCTCCTAGCGTGACTCAGGCATGGAGAGCGAATGGAGGAGGTTAAATAATTATTACGGGGAATGCCTTGAACGAACCATCTGTCCTTAAGAAATCCAAGAGAAGGGTGACCCTGAAGGATGTCCCAAGCGAGCTTCATAATGTAGGCTTCATTTGTTGAGCGGATGGATCGAATGCCAAGCCCCCCTTCCGCTTCAGGGAAACATGCTCGTTTCCAACTAACAGTAAAATGATGAGTCTTGTTAATATCCCCAGTCCAAATGAAATTACGGCAAGCAGCTTCAATTCGTTTGATCCGCGGTCGCGGCCATCTATAAATCATCATAGAGTGCACCGTGGATGCGATGATCACATGGTTAACCAAGCAGATTCTACCGGCCATGAAAAGAGAGTTGCCCTTCCATCTTCCAAATTTCTGAATGATCGAATCTGTGAACTCCGTAAAATACTGATTTTTAGGAGAGCCAATGAATATTGGACAGCCAAGATATTTGAACGGGAAGCAACCTGCCGGAATACTATATTCAGCAAGAACGCGTCGCTTGAGGTTGTTATTAACAAACTTGCCGAAGTAAATTCTAGACTTGGCCGGATTGTGCGCCTGGCCAGAAATCGCTGCATAATTGGCAAGGACGGCATGGATATTGTCGATAGAGCTATTATCGCCTTGGCAAAAGAAAACAATGTCATCCGCATAAAAGAGGAAGGGAGGAAGTCGGCAGGCTCTACTAGCACGGGCAAGTCGGATATCGCCACTGCAAATCCGACGGGTAATCCAAAGACCAAGCACCTCCTCGGCCATACAAAAAAGGAGCGGAGACAAGGGGTGTACCATTAATAAGCACGGAGACTTTGGCAGAGGACAGGATGGAGCGAACAAGGGAGCAAAATTTATGACTGAATCCCATACGATGAGCAACTTGCAAAAGAAAATCCCAACGAACCGTGTCGAATGCTTTTGTAATGTCGATTTTGAGGGCAATTCCGCCCTTCTTAGAGCTGCTCAGGCTGTTTAAGCATTCCGATACAGTAGCGATACAATGATGAAAGTTACGACCCGGTAGGAACCCAAATTGAAGCGGACTGAGATGCTTCCCAAGGATGGGGCCGAACCGGTCAGGAAGAATGCGAGTAATGACCTTGAA
Organism: Hygrophila difformis; assembly: GCA_030278955.1. Taxonomy (NCBI): domain Eukaryota; kingdom Viridiplantae; phylum Streptophyta; class Magnoliopsida; order Lamiales; family Acanthaceae; genus Hygrophila; species Hygrophila difformis. The sequence continues at coordinate 54,708 of JAOANR010000337.1, read as the reverse complement.
CAAGAAGTTGCAGAGATTGATCGGCCTGTAGTCTTCAATCCTTACAGCGCCATCCTTTTTGGGAATCAGGACAATGAAGTTGTTGTTGATACCCATGGGCATGTCCTCGTGAATGAAGAAGTACTGGACTGCCTTACAGAGATCTTGATGAATGAAGGACCAACACTTGTGATAAAACATGCCGCCAAAACCGTCCGGCCCAGGTGAGCTTTTGGCCGAAAGGTCCAGGACCGCCTTATAAACTTCCTCCACACCAGGCATATAAGTGAGCTGTGTGTTTTCCTCACCCGTAATCACAGGAGCGAGGAAATCTAGAACAGAGAAATCCAGAGTGTCTGCTGGCGCTTGGAATAAGGTCTTGTAATAATCAATAATATGAGTCGCAATGGCCTCCTCATTCTCGGATATACTATCACCAATAACCATTGAAGAAATAGTAAATTTGGAATGCTTCAACCGTTGATGTTTATGGAAAAAAGCCGTATTACGATCCCCGTCTTCCAACCAAGAAGCCCTATTCTTTTGAGAAAAGAAATCATATTTCGCCCTCAATTTGTTATTGAGATGAATAAGGGCGTCCACCTCCTCACAAAAGATCAGCTCACCGTCACCCTCCTGGTCCAGACGTTGTTGGATCTCCTGAAGCTGGGTAAAAGCCGCATCCACCTCCTCAAAAATATTTCCAAAAGAAGCCGAGTTCCAAGATTTGATGGCGGATTTGAGACGTTTGAGTTTAGCCGCGAAAATAATAATAGGATTATCACCAGAAACATGAGCATGCCATGAGGTTTCCGCCATGATGAAGAAGCTGGTGTCAGAGAGCCACATCGACTGAAATCTGAACGGCCTAGGAGAGGAGGCGCTGGAGTAGCATTTCAAGAAAATAGGAGTATGATCCGAGTTATGCCTGGCAAGAGATGTCAGGGAGACATTGTCCCAAAGCTCCATCAATCCATCCGAGACAACCGCCCTGTCAATCCGTGAAGCCTGGATGTTACGAGAGAAAGATCTTTTGTACCAAGTAAATTTGTGGCCATGAAGATTGATATCATTGAGATTAGTAGAATTCAGGAAATCCAGCAATTTGGAAGTGCTTCTAGTATCGGTATCCGAGTTTAACCGCTCATGTGCACCCAAAGTAGTATTAAAATCCTCCATAACCAGCATGTTGTCGTGAATGTGGGAAGCAATATCCGACCAAAGAGCAGAACGGAGAGAATGATCGTTATGAGCATGAACAAACCCAAATTTGTATTCAGTGTTGTTGAATTCGAAATCAAAGATAATAATTCGGTACGAGTAGAATACCTGCCTTACCTTGGAGATGAAGGCCGCATTGTAGAAAACCCAAATGTTTGGGCGCTTATTAACACGAAAATTCTCTCCATCAAGTTGTAAAGAAATATTATGCCAGTAGAAATCCTTAATATCTGAAAGGAGAATTTTGGGTTCCGCTAGGGCAACCCAATACGGCTGGTGCTTGTAACACAACTCTTTAAGCGCAATCTGGGATGGCTGATTTCCAATCCCACGGATATTCCAAAACAAGACTCTCATTTTTTACGCCGCCCCTTGCCATGCTTCGGCGGCAGATCGTCTCATTGCTTGGCCGCAACAATATGCATCATCTTACTAGCTGCGGTAGAGGGGTCAATAATATGGAGTTGATGTCCGCGAGATCGAGTAATCGGTCCCTCGAGCCGGGAGGGATGGCGAACATCATCAGCATCCTTGTCCACGGGATCACTCAGAAATGGAATGATTTGAGCGGAAGGAGGGACCTCACCATGAGAGCGATCAGCATTGTCCGAAATAGGATCATCCACGAAGGGAGCTTCCGAGGTAGAGTTATCATTAAAGATAGCCAGCTGCAAGTTTGCTCCCGCCATGTCTAAGTTATTGCCATCACAATCCTGGTCCCTGCCAGAAGGGGACTCCGCAGGGAGCCTGCTATCATCATATGAGGCGCCAGCGTCATTCTCCTGGAGGACCTCAAAGTGATTTGAGATACACGGATCATGAGGCACTTGAGTATGCGGCACGGTTCTCCGAGGTTTCCATGTCCGCTTAGGGATGGTAAAATTGCTTCCTGATCCGCAGTGCCATCCGTGGGTAAGTGAGCCTTCGTCTTGGATTTCCTCTTTTTACAATCCTGCGGGAGATGACCCATAGTGTGGCACGACGCCGTAGATCGAAACTTGATTAGTGACAATATCCGGATTAGTGTTGACTGAATTTTAGAGTTAGGTAAAATGATGATTAGAGAGCTAGGGATATGAAGATTAATGAAGAACAAGAACACACACACAAGATGATAAAATTAACTTATAAGATAAAGGTAGAGAAACTTATGAATGAAGGGGACCCGAACTTGCCAAGGGAAGTGAGTCAAGCTCAAGACAAATGACTTCCTTCAAGTGCATCATTCATTGACAATCCATCGAGCAAGTTTCCAACTTGATGGCGTAAGGGAAGTCAACATAAGTTCAAGACAAACACGGATGGGGGAGAACACCTTTGAAAGAGTGCTCTCGGTTATGAGAATGGATTTCAATAATAAGCAAAGTTGTTTACAAATGAAAGGGGGAGGTCATATTTATAGGCCAAACCCCTTAGAAAGCAAAAGAAATGAAAATTACATAAAAAATGGCCTAATGCGGTTTAGGGAAGATCAATTCGGTTTAGACCGAATTGATTCGGTGTAAATCGAACTGGGGTCAAGACCGCATTGGACTCACAAACCTATCTATTACAAAAGGAAAAATTAAGTCAATTCGGTCTATAGGCAATTCGGTTTAGATCAAATTGGACACCAATTCCGAATTGAACACTTACACAGTAATAATAATAATATCTGAGGGTAATTCGGTTTAGAAGGCATTCGGTCTAGACCGAATTGGCCAATTATACCGAATTGGGGGCTTAGGGAAAATAATACTGATGCGATTTAGTCAATTCGGTCAAATCAATTCGGTTTATGGTAGACCGAATTGGGGAAGACCGAATTGAAGAGACTATGGAAAATTTTTCTAAGGCATGGAAGCTATGCGGCTTTAGACCGAATTGGGGCCAATTCGGTTTAGACCGAATTGGCTTATACCGAATTGGCTTCAATGCCTTAGCCAAAATTCGCATGCCTTTTATTTTCTACACTATTACAAAATTTATCGTCCGACGTCCGGTGGTGGTTCCGGCTGTTCTCCGGTCACTTTTCCGATGAGCTCCTTTTGGGCCTCTTCATGCTTGTTGGGCTTTCCTTGTGCATCCTAAGGCCTTCTTCCATCTTTATTTAAATCCGATGTGGGGAATCCATGTTAATGGATTCCGGGCTTGTCTGGTCCTGATCTATCCGGATTATTATTTGCAGTTTTTGGGCTTCTTGGGGTTCCAAGTTGTCTGTTTCCTGCAAGAAAAATTTATTAATGCATCAGAGAATTTCTTGGCCTTTTGTTTGGATACTGGGCCCTCGGGGATTATTGGAATAATTAATCCGTTGGTTCTGGCGACTACGCCATCCCCACCCCCTTGGGAAGGTTGGGACATCAACCGACCAGAATCCAACTTATCATCTCTTTCGAACAGAGATAAATCAGCAACATTGAAAGTCGGATTAATATTAAAGTCATCAGGAAGCTCAATCCGATAGGCATTGTCGTTGATTTTCTCAAGGACTTTGTAAGGTCCTGTTCCGCGGGATGCGAGTTTGCCATGCGTCTGTGCAGGAAAACGTTCTTTTCTCATGTGCACCCAGACCCAATCTCCTGATTTCAGCAACAGCCTTTTTCTGCCCCTGTTGGCAAATTTGGCAAATATCTCCGATGCCTTCAGCAAGCTGTTCCGAACCTTCTCGTGCAGATCCTTGATTGCTTTAGCCCTGTCCCTGCCATTGAAGTTAAGACGCTCACTACTAGGTAGTGGCAGAAAATCGAGAGGGGTCATTGGGTTAAATCTATAAACAACCTCGAAGGGTGACATGTGAGTGGTACGATGAATATGGCGGTTATAAGCAAATTCAATGTGAGGCAAACATTCATCCCAACTTTTAGAGCTCGAAGAAGTAATTATGCGTAGAAGGTTACCCAATACGTGATTTACCGCTTCTGTCTGTCCGTCCGTCTGAGGATGGTAAGACGTAGAGAATAAAAGTTGTGTACCCATCTCACGCCAAAATCCCTTCCAGAAATAGCTTACGAACTTGGCATCACGGTCTGACACAATCGACTTTGGTACTCCATGAAGACGTACCACTTCCCTGAAGAATAAATTCGAGATATGCCTGGCATCATTGGTCTTTGCACATGGTATGAAATGTGCCATCTTGGAGAATCGATCAACTACCACAAAGATCGAATCTTTGCCGCTTGCAGTTCGTAGTAGTCCAAGCACGAAGTCCATTGATATGTCCAGCCAGGGTCCTTCTGGCACAGGTAACGCTTGATATAAGCCGTGGGGTTTAACAGTTGACTTGGCCTTCTGACAGACCAAGCACTTAGCAATGAAACGAACAACCTGGGCCTGCATCTTTGGCCAGTAGAACTTTTCAATGAGAATCCCGAGAGTTGCATCTTTCCCAAAGTGTCCCATGAGACCACCTCCGTGAGCCTCTTGAATTAGTAACTCCCTGACAGATCCCTTTGGGATGCATAATCTGTTTCCATAATACAGAAACCCGTTCAGTTGGGAAAACTCCTTGAAACCACTCTGCTTTGTCCTTTCATACAATACTCTGAAGTCTTCGTCAGTGGAGTACTGACTCTTGATATGCTCAAATCCGAAGAGGTGAGTAGTTGCAAATATGGCCAATGTTGTTCTTCTGGAGAGTGCATCTGCAACCACATTGTCTTTCCCTTTCTTATACTTAATCACGTAAGGGAAGGATTCAATAAATGTGCTCCACCGAGCATGTCTTTTGCTCAATTGTCCCTGAACCCTTATGTGCTTAAGTGTCTCATGATCAGTGTTGATCACAAATTCTCTTCCTCTTGGATAGTGTTGCCAAGTCCTTAATGATTGAACAACAACATATAATTCCTTGTCGTATGTGGAATAGTTCAGTTGTGCTCCACTGAACTTCTCACTGTAATATGCTATCGGCCTTCCTTCTTGAAGCAACACTGCTCCCATGCCCGTCCCTGACGCATCACTTTCAATTTCAAATGGCAGATCGAAGTTTGGTAATGCTAGGACAGGGGCATGAGTGGGCCTATCCTTGAGGTCACCGAATGCCTTTTGCTATGCTGGTCCCCACTTAAATGGAATGTCCTTCCTAAGTAGTGCAGTAATCGGGGCCGCAATGACGCTAAACCGCGGAACGAATCTTCTGAAGAAACCACTCAAACCCAGAAAACTGCGTACTTCATGCACAGTGGTTGGCGGCTTCCAGTCAGTTATAGCCTTGATCTTTGATTCGTCCACTTTCAGTCCATCTTTTCCTACGACAAACCCAAGAAATGTCACCTCCGGCACACAGAAGCTACACTTCTCGAAGTTGGCGTACAGGCGAACTTCTCTCAATCGATCCAGTACCTGTTGCACATGATTTACATGATCGATTAGAGTATAGCTGTAAATAAGAATGTCATCAAAATAAACTACTACAAATTTTCCTATGAATTGCCGAAGAGTCTCATTCATCAAACGCATAAATGTAGAGGGGGCATTTGTAAGACCGAATGGCATAACGAGCCATTCATATAGACCAAACTTCTTCTTGAAGGCGGTCTTCCATTCATCCCCTGGTTGCATCCTGATTTGATGATATCCGCTCTTTAAATCAATTTTGGTGAAGAGGTTAGCACCACCAAGTTCGTCCAACATGTCGTCCAGTCGCGGAATTGGATGACGATATTTGACAGTAATAGCATTGACTGCCCGACAGTCAACACACATACGCCATTCGCCATTCTTATTCGGAACAAGTAAGAATGGGACGGCACACGGAGATAAACTTTCTCGAACCCAACCTTTTTCGAGCAATGCTTGTACTTGCCGCTGAATTTCCTTTGTTTCCTCGGGATTCATGCGGTACGCAGGCCTGTTGGGAATCGAAGCTCCGGGCACAAAGTCAATACGATGTTCCACGCCTCGGAGTGGTGGTAAACCAGCTGGCACTTCTTCCGGGAAAATATCTTGATTCCTATCAAGCATCCTGGAAAATTCCAAAGGCAAATCAGGTGCAGTAGGAACAGTTCTGTTGAGAGATTCATCAGGTTTAAGTAATGCAAGAAAACAGTGACCTGAGAAGTCAGGTTCTTGTGCTGCTTGCTGAAATGTTGTCTTGGTCAATATCAGACATTGCTCCAAGCTTGATGAACCTTCACCTATTTTGGCTTTTCCTCTTTCCTTTGCATTGTGGTCAGCTTCTGCTTGAGCTACTTTATTTTTCAACTTCTCCTGGTCTAACCTGACAGCTTTTACAGATAAAGGCTTAAACAGGTACTCTTTTTGTCCATGTTTAAAATATAGAACATTAGATCTTCCTCGGTAAGTGGCATCCTTATCATAAAGCCACGGTCTTCCAAGCAAAACGTGACAAGCGTTCATGGGAACGACATCACATAATCTCTTTCCGAGTAGGTACCATTCGTGATAGGGACCCATGCCTGTTGGGAGACCTTGGTCTTGCCACTGTTGTTCATCCAGTGTAGTAAGTATGGACTGGAATGCTCCTCTATTGGTAGCTGCAATCTGCGCACAATATATAAACTGACAATATTAGTGCAGCTTCCGTTATCAACAATGACAGTGGCATTATTGCCCTGAATGGTGCAACGACAATGGAAGAGATTTTCCCTTTGTTCGTTGGGTGAGATTTCTGGCTCTCTGTCAGTGTTTAGCACCCTCATGGCTACCAGCAGATTCACATCTTCCTCAATGTCCTCATTGATTTCTGGATTGACTGGTTCATCAATTTGATAGCGTCTTAGATCTTCGTCACAGTCATCCTCATCCTCAGAATCAACAACTTTGAACACTCCGGGTTCAACCTCGATCACTGGTCTCTCTTCTTCCCCAGTATTGAGTATTGCCACTCGCCTCGGATTATTGCATTCATTGGCATAATGGTCTTTCTTGCTGCATTTCCAACAAGTGATTTCTCTTTTGTCTTTGGTTGGTGGGTGTTGTTCTCGGCCCTGGTTTCTGTTTCTGTCTTCCCGATTGTATTCCCTGAAATTCTTGCCCAATTCGAACCTCTTAGGCTTGTAACCTCCCTCATCACGAACCGGCGACGGTGTTGGCTGGGGGTTTTTGGGCCTCTCTGTCCGTTCTGGTGGTCTGATCAACCAAGGTTTATTTGGGTTGTAACCGGTGGAAGTCCTATGGGTCCTTCTTTTGAGTTGGGCCTCGAACTTTGTAGCTTTTCTTACCACATCAGTGATATTCACATATCCTCTCATGTCCATTTCTTCGAAAATTTCGGGTCTCAAACCTTTGGCAAATCTGGTCAGGGTGATCAAAGGGTCTTCGTTGAACTGTGCTCGCATCATGAGCATTTCCATTTCGCGGTAGTATTCCTCAACAGTTCTGGACTCCTGCTTCAGAATGATCACCTTCATGTACATATCTGGTTTGTAGGTAGGAGGCACGAATCTTCTTTCCATGAGTTGCAGAAAATATTCCCAGTCGGTGACTTGGGGCCGTCCAGCATTGTGATGATCAATCGTGAACTTTTGCCACCAGAGTTGGGCATAGTCCTTAAACTCCTGAACTGCCAATTGGATCTTTTTGAAGTCGGAATAATGGTGGCAGTTGTAGATCATTTCCATGGTGTTCCTCCAATCATGAAATTCATTAGGATCACCGGTTTCTCTGAAGGTAGGGATGGTGAACTTAATGCATTGCAGATTGTCGTCCACGTCATCTGGATCGTCCCTGTTTATGGCGGGTGCATTTCGGGGTCTGTTTGGCATAGGTGGTGGAGGCATGGCCAAAGGATCATTTATGCACAGTCCTTCGTCGGCGGGAGGCGGGTAGATTGGTGCCATCGGAGGTGGCCTCGGAGCACGTCGTCGGTCAAATATCCCGAAGGCGACCTGTTCGTCTTCCCTTTCAGCTAGGGCCTCCTCCGCATCAGCCATGTCATTTCCCTGAATATGACTATTGCTTCCAGATGCTCCATTTTGTCCGGACGTGGAAGGATTATAGAATGCATCTTCCAACCTTCGTTCAACCCGTTGCATCAATCGTTGTGCCAAAGCCTTATCTTGTTGTTTCATGTGCCCTGCAAATTCATTGCGCAGATTATCAATGCGCTCATTTACAGCAGAAATATTAGAAACATTAGCATCAAGAGTTTGCTTAAGGGTTTCGAAGTCCGCCCTTTTAACAGTACTCTCGCTCATTGCTCGAAGCATCTCCATGATGTCAGTCAAATTTGGCTATGTGTTTCCTGCCATGATACTCAGAAAAATAATATAGATATATGTAGGTCAGAAAAATAAGTGCTGAAATATGTAGAGTGAACTCTCCAAATTGCACTCAGTCTTGGTTCTCAACACCACTTCAGTTCGTCACCTGCTCAAATAGTTCAATCAGATGCAAGAGAAGTTCACACAGATGTTTTGTACGCACAGTTCAAGAGTCAAATTGAACTGTTCGACTCAATCAAGGAACGCACAGATGTGGAGGTATGCACTGCAATCTGATCAAGTTCACAGTTTTAAACAGATATTGCAAGCAAAGAACAGTGATATTTGTCCCAATTTAGTAGTGGAAAACAAAAGCTCTCAAGAAAATGCACTCGAGAAAATAAAACCCAATTTACTCAAATGACTTATCGGGCTAGGTTTCACAAAATGCCAGTCACGATATCCACTTTATTGTACAAGTACTCAAGTGGCTTCTCGGGCTAGGTTTCAAATTGTGCCAGTCCGATATTCACTTTATTGTAAATTCACTCAAAACACTCAAATAAAAGAAAAATAATATTGATGGAGTTGCACCACAACACTTGTAAATTCTTGGTGTTTGATGCGCAATTCCTCCAGGCAATTCGGTTTAAGGGCAATTCGGTTTAGATGGAATACCGAATTGAGGCTTAGACCGAATTGGTGTGTTGAACTTTGTCAATTTCCTTCAGTAGGAGAGTCAATGCGGTTTGTGCTAGCCAATTCGGTTTATACCGAACTGGGGCATACCGAATTGCTTTCGAATTGATTGGTCCGCAAATTTTGACTTTTCTTCCTCCTTTTTCGGCTGGATGTCTCGTACCTCCTTGGAGAATTAAATGTTGCAGATTTCTTTACAATATCCTCACACTAAACAAGGGGCCGAATTTGCATATGATTAGACATTTAATGATCACGGCTACATGCACTAGCCTTTCCCATGCAGATTAACTATACTATTACATCAAATTTTTGTCAAGAACAAGATGAATCTTGTCAAGAACAATATGAATATGGATGAACAAGATGAACACCAAGAACACAAACCTCACTCCCCAAACCTGAAAACCCTTCACTGTTTGCTAACAATAATCTCGTTTAATCCAATAAACTCAAATAATCATGCAAGCACATTCATACATGAGATTAGGATAACAAGACTACATCAACAACAAAACGAAGCACAAATATGTTATGGAAAAGATGGTCTGGCCGAGAGTTATAGAACACAAATATTTTTAGGGTTTTCTAGATTTGAGCAAGAAGAAGGAAAACACAATCTAAAACATGAAAATATGGAGAATAACCCTATTGCACTAACAAGTTTGGCTCTGATACCAAATTTCTATATATGCCGTAGATCGAAACTTGATTAGTGACAATATCCGGATTAGTGTTGACTGAATTTTAGGGTTAGGTAAAATGATGATTAGAGAGATAGGGATATGAAGATTAATGAAGAACAAGAACACACACACAAGATGATAAAATTAACTTATAAGATAAAGGTAGAGAAACTTATGAATGAAGGAGACCCGAACTTGCCAAGGGAAGTGAGTCAAGCTCAAGACAAATGGCTTCCTTCAAGTGCATCATTCATTGACAATCCATCAAGCAAGTTTCCAACTTGATGGCGTGAGGGAAGTGAACATAAGTTCAAGACAAACACGGATGGGGGAGAACACCTTTGAAAGAGTGCTCTCGGTGTGAACTTTGAAATTATGAGAATGGATTTCAATAATAAGCAAAGTTGTTTACAAATGAAAGGGGGAGGTCATATTTATAGGCCAAACCCCTTAGAAAGCAAAAGAAATGAAAATTACATCAAAAATGGCCTAATGCGGTTTAGGGAAGATCAATTCGGTTTAGACCGAATTGAGACCGAATTGATTCAGTGTAAATCGATCTGGGGTCAAGACCGCATTGGACTTATGAACCTATCTATTACAAAAGGAAAAATTAAGTCAATTCGGTCTATGGGCAATTCAGTTTAGATCGAATTGGACACCAATTCCGAATTGAACACTTACACAGTAATAATAATAATATATGAGGGTAATTCGGTTTTGGAGGCAATTCGGTCTAGACCGAATTGGCCAATTATACCGAATTGGGGACTTAGGGAAAATAATACTGATGCGATTTAGTCAATTTGGTCAAATCAATTCGGTTTATGGTAGACCGAATTGGGGGAGACCGAATTGAAGAGACTATGGAAAATTTTTCTAAGGCATGGAAGCTATGCGGCTTTACACCGAATTGGGGCCAATTCGGTTTAGACCGAATTGGCTTATACCGAATTGGCTTCAATGCCTTAGCCAAAATTCGCATGCCTTTTATTTTCTACACTATTACAAAATTTATCGTCCGACGTGAAGCTTTGAGGTAAAACCCCGCTGCAATGCCCCCCGACAGCCTTTACACTATAAATCCTATAGGGCTGTTAAAAAGCTTGCCTAGTTTTTCCTACCGAAAGCGCACGGTATCAAGCTGCAATATTTATTTTTATTGTCGGGATCGTTCAATAGAGAGTTACACGATAGAAGTGTTTTAATAGAATTATTAGCTCTAGAATCTGTCTCTACTCTTGATTTAAGAATGTTGTAATGATGATTACTAAAGAATACTGCTGAAATGTAAATGCTCAAAGCTGTAAAAATAGTAAAGAAAGCAATATAAAATGATGTCGAACGTTGTGATTACATTCATGTGTTTAAGATATCATAGACCAAATCAAATGAAACAAGAATATAATGAGAGTATCATACTTCAATGGTTAAAACATAATGAAAGTCCATTGTGATAGAAAAATCCTTTATACAACTTAATCAAATCTTCATGTCTTAAATCACTTCCCAAGACAGGTACTTATGATTCAGTGTCATGACATTCTAAGCTCTGAAATCATGGAATACTATCATCACAGAATGATCGGTCAGACTCTTTCTGTGAGAAAAGCTTTTCAGAATTGTCACTTAATCTTTTTCTTTCAGACTCGGATTAAGCCTTTGACAACTCGAGGTCACTTCTAAATCATGCTATATTTATCTGAACTTGAAGTTGTTCTTTTTATTACTCTGATCAAATTGATCTTATGACCTTGTATTGGATGTCCTCTACAACAAGTGAAAAAGCAAGTATTTAAATCTATCATCCAATGTTTCCATAAGACTTGTTTCCTCATAGTAATTCCTGCAAGTATTCGTAAGGAATAATAGTCTTGTAAGTATATCAATATGAAATTGCTATTCAAATTCCTTGACTCATCCAGACTACTCAGATTTGTATAAATGATTTAGCTCGAGAAATCTCTGTAAACAGTTCCAAATATCCATGATTTGACTCAGGATTAGTAGATTGTAAGAGGAATATTTAATCTCCTACTCATAACATATAGTGATAACTATAAAGCCATGAACCCTGGAAATTAATCTTCCTGATACTCTACTAATTATTAGAACAAAAGATGGTTTTTGAAACATCTTTCCCTTTTAAACGACAGGTACTAAATGCCCAACTAAAGAACGAGTTTGTTCTTCATTAGTCCTGAGTAAATAATGATTGAGAAAACCTATATCATCATCTTTCTCAGTGTACCAGTGAAAGTAATAATACAAATTGCAGATATGAATTGTGAGTCTGTAATTATGAAGTAAGATTACTCATCATAGACTGGGAAATATCCCAAAATATTGTATGTATATGTAATATTATATGTATAAAGAAATATTGAGTGTTCTGAATCCTCTTAATCAAAATGCAAAGGTGTTTCCAAAATATACATCGGAAACTAGACAGAATTAGGAAATAACTTTCCCAAGAAAAAGGATTTGAGAAATAATTCTGCAAAATAAATGTCCAAAATAGCTCGCAGTAACTACTTTGGGTTTCAAACTATGAACATTCCAATTTTCCGCACGCTATGTCTGTACAGCGTGGAGGGAGCTAATATTCAAAGAATGTTCCTCAGATTTTGTTTATACAAAGAACTGAATGCCTCGCGGTAATTTCTGTAAGAATGCGGCGAGGTACTCAATTCCTACTTATAGATAGGGGTTATATATGTATAAGAAGTAAAGGTGAGTAGTTGATACCCTGTAAAATGGATATCACATCTGTTGCTATTATAGGTTCGTCCTCTCGCTTTGTCAGATTGACATCGCGTGAGTATTAGAATAGCCTTTGTCGCAGCAAGTCTATCTGAATATTTCCTCGCGCCATCTTTTAGGATGAAGCGAGGGTTTACCCTTATGTGTAGTAAATGATCAGAATTTATAACTGTCATAACTACCTTCTGAGATTTCCATTTCGAAAATCATGAATACAGAACCTCTTGCATCCAAAGTCATGAACTTAGAGTTATTGATTCTTAAAGATTATCAAGCGATGATTAACACTGCATGGGTCTCTAGGAACTTTTTAAGTTCTGAACATTAAACACTATGATTCTCTTTTGTGAACATAACATAATATTAACAGAAAATCGAATGAATTCATAATTCTGCCAGATCATACCTAACTGAGTTACAATATCCAAACTTCTTGCGTAATTGGAACGAACAATTTACGAATTAAAAATGTGGAAGTGTTATGATCTTCGAGAATCGAATTTAGGATATGATGCAAAATTCAAATTGAATATCGAAGTTGAGGTTTATATTTCTGCTGAAACAGAATTAAGAAATAGAAATGGAAACCAGAAAGATAAGAAATTCACAATCTGATACTGATCATTCTTCATGTATCTCAAATAACAAAGAATTAAAAACGAATACACCTGGAAATCTGATTGCACTCAGAATAATGCGAAGGTGAGCGAACAAGTCGGAAGTTTAGATGATGATCGTCGTGATGGATGAACAAGCGATCCAAAAGCAACTCTCCTTCCAGGGTATCCTCAAGCTAATCTAACAGCTATTCTTAAAGAAATCTACTACGAAATCGAATTACAAATCTACTACGGAATCGAATTACAAATCTGAAGAACTCAAAGTAAATTGCAGAGAAAATTAAATCCTAACCTACCTACTAAATTCTAAAAGTGGACTGGAGAGTAAAATCGAGCTATTCTCTTCAATCTCCCGCCTGCTGAGCTAGTTCCCCCAAGGGTCTTATTTATAGATGGGTGTTGTAACTGCTTAAGCCTTGGATGATAACCGCTCGCATTAGAATAACTCTCCTCTCGCTTTGTCCAGTTCCTTCAAAGCGAGAGTTCAAAAACTTAATCATCTTTCTCAACAAGGCGAGGTCTTTCAATTTCTCCAAAGAATTTGCTTCTCGCCATGATGCATAAAACTTTCTGTCTTGCACAGATTTTCTTCCCTCGCGATGTCAAACAATCATCGCGTGGACTTCAGCATCTGCACATTTTCCTTAAAATCTTTTCCTGATTTCGAACACAAGCCCTCGCACCATTCCTTTTCTTTCCTCGCTATGTCTTTTCCTCCTACTGCTGCTTTCCAGCTTAACTTCCTGATAAATGACAAAGCGTGGATCAGTTCAACACAGCGTGCGAGACTTGCAAGGAAAACTTAGAATTTCAAGCCATTTTCAGTGTAATTCCAACTTCTTCACAATCTTAATTCTTCTTCCATCTTTTCTGATCCTCTATGATAAATCATCAAAAATCAATGGAATTAAGAACAAAAGAGCATCACTAAGACACTAAATTGGACGCAAATGACAGTCATAAAAGGCTGTCATCACCATCCTCACATTTAGAAGCACTTGTCCTCAAGTGGTAAGAAACTTGTAAAGTTTCAAAGAATAAGTCCAATTAGTGGCTTCTGGGATTTAGATGTTCATGTAAGATTCCACTGGATCACTACCTTCTCTTTTCCAACTATCTCAAGCTTAACCCTTTCAACTGATTGATGCTTCATACCTGACTTTAAATTCACCAGATTTCATGAGAACATTAGCACAAGTGATTTGCATTTATGTGAATTATTGTTCTGCTCCTTAGTTAGTCAGACTTCTCTTCTCACGCTCGATCCTGTCCAACTCATGTGCATATCTTGTATTCTTAAATAAAATACACTCTCTCTTCTTTTATCAAGGGGTGGCCTTCCGTGGCTTTCAATAGCTCGGTTTCACATTATTAGGAGGAGTCGCATGGCCTGACATTGCAGATGAAACTTCAACTCCCCTGCCCTTGATTCTGCTTTTTTAAAGTTCTTCAACTTATAAATCAGAGGGGCAGCTGTGCCAGCTACTTATATCCACATTATTTTACCACGTCTGTTTCTGAAATTTCCCTTGCTCTCTTTTTTCTCTCTCTTTTTTTTTTACTCAATATGCACACTCATCTTCCAAGAGAGACTAGATTAGATCAATCCTCTTATCCTTGTGCAGTTGTTGTTTATAGTATGCAAATCACTAAGGTTAACATAAACATAAAACCTTCAAACTATTTATCTAGTAATGACATCAATCAATGTCAGAGTTACAGCCAAAGACAGTTTTCAAGGGCGGCCCATGCTTGCAGTGAAGATCTATAAAGTAGATGTCTCCACAGGAACCTCTTTTAGACTCATCTTCTATTCCTTCATCAGTTTACTAGCCTCCCTGAGTGTTTTTTTTTATATGATCCTAGCTTGAAATTCAATCCTATGATACAACTTCATATTAATTCTATCCTAAGTTATATAAGAATAAACGGAAACAGGAAAGAAATAAAGAAAAAGAGACTGCAATTAAAAAGAAGAAGAAGGTTTCAGAAAACTCCCCTGTGAGAGACTAGGTTGGCAAGGATGTCTACCAATCTCGTACTATTATACTGCTCCTGCCTCCTCAGCTCCATATCCCTTTCTCGTTCCTGTCTTCTTTCTTCAAGTTCTTCTCTTCTCAGTCTTTCAAATCTTTCCATTCTTCCCTTCTCATTCTTTCCTGTCTATCCCATTCTTCCTTCCTTATCTTTTCTTGCCTCTCCATCTCCTCTTTCCTGAGTTTTTCCTCAGTTTGAATCCTGACATGCTCAAGTTCAATCCTCTTCTGCTCCATTTCTCTTTGAACATGCTTGTCTTCTGACATAGTTTTCACTAGCATCTCCATGGACTGTGCAAAACTTTGGATTGAAGTACTCATATTCTGAGATTCATCCACAGATACTGTGTTCCTCATTGGTTGTCTCAAAGGTTGAGATGGTGCAGAAGTGTTCTCAAACTCCTCATCCTCTGGAATAGGATTCAATGCAGGAGATGGAGTTACAGTCTTTGTCCTTTTTATTGCGGCTCTTGGCTGATATGATCTTGATTTTGAAGGAAGATTGACCCTTTTTGTCTTAGGAGATGGCACCTTTGATCCTGATCCCTCGGAAGTTTGTTCCTCTAAATCCGGCATTTGGTAAACCAACTCTCCCCTCAAAGTGTCTTCTGGTAATGGAATAGGAGGATCTATCTTAATGATCTCTGGTAAAAATGGTGTGATTGAAACTCCTTGTTTCTCACAAAGTCTTCTGATTAAATTTGGATAAGCCAATGCTGCATCCTCTCCAACTCTTGACTTAATGACATTGAGGACATGGTGTGCAGCACTACATTTCCTTCCTGACCATAACAATACAAATCCCTCGAAAGTTCCGGCTGAAGGTCCTTGAAAATTTGTAGTGGGTCTGAGCTTTGAATAATAGAAATCAAGTGTAGGCAGGTACTCAGGCTTCAAATTCTTCAATGGAATCTTATTCTGCTCAGTTCCTCTGTGTGTTGAACAGAATCCCAGTGCCATTTTTCTAGCATTAACAAGCTTATTTCCTTGAGTTTTCTTCCTCAAAAGAACCTCAGACTTAACTTCTGGCTGTTCTAACAAAGGTGCCTGTATCAGATCATTTAGAGTTTCCACAGTGACTTGCACTGTTTTCCCTCTAATCCATGTTGTTTCTGCCTCAACATCAAAGTTAGCATAGAACTCCCTGGTCAGTTCCACATAACCACATTTGTTATTGTGTCTCATGAAAATGTCCCATTCATTGATCCTCCTCCAGTAGCTGATACACTTATGATCCAGCCACTTAGGATGAAATCCTTTGTCCGGAACAATCATTTTGGACATCCCCAAGTAGTTCTCCAATGCCTCCTTCCTTCCATTAAACTTAACCTTGATTTCTTCTTCTGTGAATTCAGTCCTCTTTTCAATGCTATCAGGGATTGACAGCCTCACCTTTGGACTATTCTTCCCCCAATAACTCAAAGGTAACAATTCTGGAACATCTTTTCCGGGGGACGATCCTTCAGATGTATCTGATTCATTTCCCTCGGATTCTTGTACTTCTTCCTGCTCATCCCCAGCATTCTCATTTCCTTCTTCGTCTGTTTGGCCTCCTTCTTGAGCAGGTTCCACGTTTTCTTCATGAACTTGTTCTGGGTTTTGTTCATGGTCAGGCTCTGGATGTTCTTCTTGAACTCTATCAGTGTCATCATATTGTGAATTGCCCATACCTGAATCATGTATTAATGACGTGCTGGTATCTACCTTCTCAGTAACTTCCAGGCTATGCTGATTTAAGATCTCTGTGGGATCTTCCTGTACAGGTTCGTTCAGTAGAAGAGGAATAGCAGTAGGTTCTGAATCCAGAAATCCTTTGATTCCAAAATATTCTTCTGCTTTCTTCTTCTGTTCTGCGGCCCATTCAGGATCATTCATCCTTGTAATTGCTCTCTGAACTACTTCATCCCTGACTTGAGGTGGAAGGAGCCATTGATTCATTTGATTTTCAGCATTCGTCTGTGTTCTGAGATATTGACTAACAGTGTCTTCCACAAAATATTTTCTCTGCTGAACTTCCTGAGTTTCATTCCTCTGTACTTCTTCTTCATAAGCTTGAATTGCTAATGGAGATGGTTCCACTACTTGGTCAGAATTTATTTGTTGTTGGATTTCCTCTAATTCTGACTCAAGTTTAGCTGCATATTCACTTGCTTGTTCTACTGAAGTGCGTGCATTCCCTCCTTCCCTGGCCAATTTCCTGAACTTTTTAATCAGTCCTTCCAGAGAGTAAGTCATGTTCCCGACTGTAGTTCCATGCA
Organism: Hygrophila difformis; assembly: GCA_030278955.1. Lineage (NCBI taxonomy): Eukaryota > Viridiplantae > Streptophyta > Magnoliopsida > Lamiales > Acanthaceae > Hygrophila > Hygrophila difformis. Next base: position 37,298 of record JAOANR010000337.1, on the reverse strand, counting down.
AGTTCATATCTTCAAAAGTTTGTAAATCTTCAAGTGACTGTTCCTGAAATGTGTCCGCCACTGATTTCTCAATTTGATTCACAAATTCTTGCTCATCTGCAGCTTGTTCTGGTGGTAAATCTTGTTCAGTTTCTTTTCCTGAAAATCCTTGTAAATCAATCTGACTTTGAATAAGATCCCTGTTAACCTGAGCTTGCTGATCTTCATCTTGCCCTTCTCTATCATCTTTTTCAGCAATCTGAACCTGTTGAAGATCAGTGCTCGGTCTAGTTGATCCTTGTTCATCAGGTTGATGTTCTTCAATACATGCTCTCCAGCCTTCTGGATCTATATCTCCCACTTCCAAATTAGTATAAGGAGTGAGCTCCAACTTCTCTGTGTAGGGAACTATCCCTAGAGTTGGTTCGACTTTTTCTTCTTCAGAGCTGGTGTCAGGTACCACATACTTAGGCTTCCTGGCTTTCATCTTTATCCTGAATTTCTTAACAGGTTTTTCAGGTTCTTTTTCTTGTTGCTTTTCTTGCTCAAGAGTGATTTCCAATTGTTCTACATTCTCCAGAAAAGACCCTTGCTGCTTAAGTTCTTCAGGATCAGTTTCCTTCTGATTAGAGGGCAACTTTCCTCTCATTTTATAAGTAACAACTTCTTTCTTTCCTTGGGCTGATTGTAGAATCTCAACATCTTCGTCCATCATGTCCTTTGTCAAATCCAAAATTTCCTTGGCTGCCAGGTCATCTTCATTTTTCCTCTTCTTTGGAATCCGGCTAGTCTCCTTAGATCTGCTTGTCTCCACCTTCCTCCCAGTCCTTTTCTTAGCTATTGGTACTTCATCTGAAGTGCTCGAACTGAGATTGTGTGACTTTCTGTTTTTGGTGGATACTTTCTTTTTACCTTTCCTGTCTTGAGTTCTCATGAGTTCCTCCCATTCACGATCTGCCTTTCGTTTGTTTGCATAATAGCAATCCATACTTTCTTGCAGAATCGGATGAATTTCATCATTTTCCTCATTCTTTTCTCCCACAATAGTTGTAACCTCATCAACTACTCTCATCTTCTCAATTCTTTGCTCATCATCTGTGCTGTCCTCATCTGAATCGTGCTTCTTGACATAGAAATTCTTGCCCAATCCTTTCAGCATGATATTCATTCCCTTTCTATTCAGATATTTCTCATTCCATGCATCCCAATCATCAATAATTACCTGTTGAATTCTTCCTTGTGTTTGATCAGTATAGGGTCTGTGCTCATTGTATGCATTTTCCCTGCACATAGCATCATACATGACATACTTCTCAATGAATTCTTTCTTCCTCTCCTGGACATATCCATGAACTTCTTGTTGGAGAGTAGGAGGTAATCTCTTCATGATCTTGTTGGGTCTATCTGTAATGAGAAGATCTGCATCTGCTGGTGTTATTGATGGGGCTGAAACTTTTCTGAAATTTGCTACAGGTTCCAGTCCTTCATTAACAACTGATTCTCTGAAAATATTCCTTACTATATTTTGTGGTGTCTGTTTTGCATCTGATCTCTGCTTCCTGTTTTTGCCTGATCTCTCAGCTTCTCTCTCCTCTGCATCCTTAATCCATGCTCGCTGCTCTGGCATCAAATCAGCAAACTCCTCCAAGGGAAATTCCTCATCAGGTTTCCTTATCAACCCTGGTTTAAGAATCCTTTTCCTTAGATCTGTCCCTTTAGACCAGTTATTCATATACCTGATCCAGCTATTTCTAGCTTCCTGAATAATTCTAAGGACATCTTTCCATACCATCTTACCTTGTTTAGCTTTCTTGAAATAAGGCTCTAGGTCATGCCTTAAGCTTATCCGAGCATCAATAATTCTATCCAGGGCCAAATTTGTCAAGAAATTATGTTCAACAGGTCCCTTCTTGTTCAGGAATGTCGGAGGCATGTATGCAGGGAGTGCCTGCTGAGCATCATAGACTCTAGCATTCCGAATTTCATTAAGTTTGCAGCAATATCTGGTGAGTCGCTTCACATATTTTGGTAGTGGTTGAGGATCAAAGTAATCCAACTCCAGCCCTGTTTGATCTTTCGGATTGATAATTCTGTAGCATTCCTGATTCCACTCAGCCATGCACTTCCTTTCCCTTTCCAAAAGTCTTTCCAGTCTGATTTCATTAGGCAGGTGCCTGTCATTGATCAGAATTATCATTTGATCATCCCAAAATCTATTCATCTTATTCCAGAATGCTTCTTCTAAATCAATCCTCAATGATTCCTTTTCCTTGTCTGGTATATGTTGAAACATGAATGGATTGATATAAAAGTCTGGTGGTGAAATTTGCATTCCTGTCCATCCACCACTTTTCCGAATAGTTTTTACCATGTTAACCGTTTTCGCCTTTGCCAAGAATGATTTCTCTTTCTTATCCGATTCTATACTTCGAGCTTGAAGTTCTTCGTAGGTCATCTTATGAATCCTTAAGAAACAAGAACAACTGGTAAGTTAGTGTCACCATACTCACATTTAGAGCTTGACTCTAAATGTGCGGATGATAAAAATAAACATAATACCAGATTTCCTTTTTATATTCATCATTCTATCCATGATATCACCATACTCACATTTAGAGGTTTGCTCTAAATGTGAAGATTTCAGTGCTGACTAAGTCTACTTTAATGCAGAAAATAGCAGAAAACTTAAACTCAAAACATCATTAATCAAAAGCAAAACATAGAATTCATCAGATTCAAAATATGGAATTACAAAGCATGGTGTTTCTTATGACATTCAACCTATCAATTACAAATGAGGAGGTGTCTCTGCCTCAATTCCAAATCTGAGGAACAGATTACAATGCTCAGAGACTAAGCACCTCATACAGTAAATTGACACGACTCCATAGGTATTCCTTGAAGGACCGTGATTGTTATCATATTAGCTCCTAAGGTCACAAAGTCTCTTCTTGGGTTGTCCTTGAAAGGGTGAGATAAATTCCTCATAACTTGATAACCACCCTCTGAATTGAAGTCGAAGATCCTTGAGTCTTCGTCTATTCTTGCACAGAGGAGCGAAGAGCCAAATTCCCTTCTCTTGTTCTTCCCTTTCATCCTTACTTAAGAGCATAAGAGCTTTTACATAGATGGATGGGGGGTGATTATCAGTGATTGCACGTTTCAAGAGTTCAAATGCTGCTTGTTCATTCTTGTCTTTAACGAACAAACGCAATGCCTCATGTAACTGGTACATCCAATTTCAAGGAAAACGCTTTGTGTCTCTTCAAAAGTTCCCCATCCCCATGCTGAAAAGTCTTCAAGAGAAGCCTTTTTCAAGACTAAAGGATGATGAGTAGCTTTTTCGAGCTCTTTGCAGACTAGTTTACAGTTAAAGACAGTCTCAAGGTGGTCAAATGCCAATCTTGATAAAATGTTTCCAAGAATCTCATAAGGAAGATTTGTGATCTGAGTTTCCCCCGATCCAAATTTCATTATTGAAGTCCTTGGTTGCTTTGATGAAGTTCCAATTTCATAGCTGAATAAGATTAAAAACAAAAAATAGAATTAAAAGCTAAAGAATGCAATTCATTAATGGAAGAAGGGATGTACAGTTTTGAATCATCCACATAATTCTTTGTCCCAAGGCAAAAAGCACAAAAGATTACAAGCAAAGAAACTATGAACCGCTTAATTTCTAAATCATTCTAATTCTAGCAGTTCTTCTTCATTCTGATCTTCCTCTCCATTGTTCCATTGCTCCCATTCAAATAATATGCCTAGTTCACCACTTGCTCTTCTGTATTGCTTGACATAATCAAACAGTTCACATAGAATACACTCCATCCTTTCATTGAAAGGTAGTTGCTGTCGCTCTTGGATGGAGTGATTCTTACAAAAACTCCTGTCCTCTTGATCAAGGAATGGGTTAAGGAACTTTTCACCATAAAGGAGCCAGTGGAGAACACTCATTTTTAAGAATAGTAGCTCAAAAGGATCCTGAGTCACAGATTTGATCAACTGAATTCCTTCCTCATCTTGCTGCGGATCTTGTTTGGAAAGCAGTAAAAGGGATCTTATGAAAGTAGTTGGTTTGTGTTTATCATCTAATCCGGGCTTAAGGATTTCATAAGCTTTTTCCTCATTTTTATCCTCCACAAAGGCTATCAATGCAGGCACAATATTAAACATATAATTGCCTGCATCCTGACATCCTTTAATGAATTTGACCTGGTTGCTTGGGTAAGCATCTCCTCTCCAAACAACACAAGTTTCCAAATTAGCTCTCTTTAGAGCTAACAATGATCTGCTTGCTGAGAAGAATTGCTTAGAAGTTTCAGATGCTCTAAAGAGTGCCTTTATGCTCTCCGTTCCCAATCTTGACAGAATGTCTCCCAATAACTCAATTGGTAAATCAAGTATTTGAGTTTCCAAGAGTTGAGGGTTTTCGACATTTCTGAAAAGAAAAGGAGGAAAAACACAGAATTAAGAGTTAAACTCAACATTTATGCAGTAATGAGATTAGATTTTATTATCAAAATCAGGCTGCATTACATAATACAAAAGATCTGATCTAGTGACAGTTTCAAAGTCAAAAATTAGAAGACATGTCACATGCATCAATCTCTTCCTCCTTCATCCAAAAACTTATTCATTAATGCTATAGGTGTCATATTCCTCCTCTGCTGCCATCCTAAAATCAGCTATGGCTCTATTTGTGTCACAGCAGAGATAGCAGACCTGATCGGCTGTATAGTTAAAGTATAATGGCCTATGGAGAGTTTCCTGATCATGAACTTCTATAATACAGAATTCCCTCTTTTTCTGCCCTAAAAATGGATTCGGGACATATTCCCATTCTGAAAGTAGGGTGAGAAGATTATATCGAAACTCATAGCTGTTTAATCTATCATTTAGTATTGGACCAATTAAGTGAAGTCCAGCATCTATCTCTTCTCTAGAAGTTCTACTTAAACAGCATAAAGCTTTAAAATATTGAGAAATCTTGAATTTATCTTCTATTCCTTCATCCAGGATCTGGAATGCCTTGAATCCTTTCCCTTGTGTAAATAGTTCCAAAGCCTTGGGTAAGTTCAGAATATGATTCTTAGCCTCTCTACAGGCATGTAGAAACTTGATTTTACCAGTAGATTCATTAAGAATTCTTTTAAAGGCCGGATCCTCTACATTAAATCTCCGGAGAATAGTGGGGTATTCTGAGACTATTGTAAATGCTGAACAGGTTTGTTTGCACTGGAGCAAATCTCCAAAGCTGCTCTGCCCTACTCGTGACAGAATCTCCCCAAGGACATCCAATGGAAGATCAGTCAGGTGTAAAGCAGCGGACTCAGAAGCATGCTCCTCACTGTTATTTAATCGAATTTTAAAAAGGAATAATCAGTTGAAATTATGCTCCAAGTTTTCCAATTAGGGAAGAATGAGAGTGGATGAAGAGAATTTGCACGAAATGAAAAACTTAAACCCTAGTATAAGTAAAACACTATAATGCAGAATGTAAAAACTTGAAACATCAGGAAGAAATGCGATGAAAAATGAACGGAGAGCTTACGGGTTGTTGCTCGCCATTAGGATTGTTCCTGAAGCTGAATGATTCTGAATAAGGGTTTCGCAATAGAAGAAGAAGAAGAACTTAAAAATGGCGGTTTCTTCTCGAGAGAAAATATGAAAAGGTATGAGAATGATTTGAAAAGATAAGGAGGTTATAGGTCTTATATAAAACAATGGGCTGGCCTAGTTAAAGAATAAAGAGTAGGGTACTCAAGTATTTTATTTAGATTGTACTCATTCATTCTAGACCTGCCTCATCAATGAGTCTGGTTATTGGTTTAAAAATTGAGTTTATAAACCCGAACAACCATAAATTGGCTAAAATTAGATTGGCTTAAACAAAGCGAGGGGCAAACATTTGAAAGGGATTAAGGCTTCTAAATTGTGTATTAAGTCTGGTTAAATCTTCTTCACCAAATTCATCTTAATGCCTAACAAAATCTACCCTTAACTTCTTTATTTTAAGTTTACCAATTCTTTCATTTAATTCCCTGATTTTACTTCCTCTTTTAGCCTGGAGAATGTTCAGTGAAGTGTTGTGATCGAAGTTCCCTCTGACCTAGACTCCCTTGATGACATTCTCAGTTTCAAGAGAAACTTCCAGTTTCATCTTTAGTTCATGGTTGAATTGAATAAAGAAACTGATCATACAGGATAGAAAGTAAGAGAATTATAATACATAAAGTTTAAACGGTCCACAGTACATCAAAAGATTCCAGGAAATACAAGAAAAATACATAATACTATAGAATTTCCTAGCTCTGAACTGCTCAAGGATTAAGAATTTCCTCATCATCGGAGTCAGTCCACATAAACTCATCAGGAAACACCTCGCCACAATACAATCTAAACTGCCTCACCATGTCAAAGAATTGACAAGGGATACAGTCCATCCTGATGTGTGGTGGTAGTAAGACTCGAACCTGCAAAGTATGATCCTTACAGTAGCTTTTCTCTAGTTGCCCTTGAAAAGGATTTGGGATTTGAGGAATATGGATGAGCCAATGAAAAAGGTAAAGTTTAATGAAAACCACTTCTAGGACATTAGAAGCTACTGTTTGGATCAACTCTAATCCTTCTTCAATCAACTTATCCTCTTGTTTTTGTTAAGAGGAGCATCGTTCTGAGCAGAATAGTGGGTTCATGCCCATCATCTAGTCCTGGCTTGAGGAGTTCATATGCCTTCTTCTCATCTCGTTCCTCCACAAATGCCTTCAATGCAGGTTCAATGTTGAACATGAAGTTCCCTGCATTTTGACACTCTTGAATGAATCTTTTCTGGTTGTCAGGATAAACATCTTCTCTCCATCTCATACATGATTCCAAGTCTACTCTCTTGTATACAAGATGAGTTTTGCTTGCTTGATAGAATGATGGAGAGACTTCTGCTACCCTGAAGAGCTCTCTAACATTATCTTTTCCAATTCTTGACAGAATATCCCCCAACAACTCGGTGGGTAAATGAGATATCTGAGTTCCAACGCGCTATGGATTCCTAGCATTTCTGTTTCCAGAGAATAATACGATAAGGAAAAAGGGAAATACTTTTATCTAGAATGGTGGAACCAAAAATTCGAAAATGGGGTTTCATTCCTATCGTGAAGCTCCAAAAGTCCCATTTGGATAATGCGTCAGTTACAAACTAAAGATTTCAGAAAAGACTCTCTGGATTAATGAGTGTAAAGAAACGGCTCTTAGTTATGAGAAATCTTAAATGTTTAATGTTTCCATTTTCTAAAACCATTCCCTGAAAAATGCAGAATCATGAACCCTAAGTCTAAAAATGTAATCCGGCCACAAACTTTGCAAAATAGAACCAAAAAATAAAAGAAAGAAAGGATGAACTAGATTGCTTACGGATTGTTCTCAGCCATTTTCTTCGTCGATAGGGTTTCTGAATGTTCTTGCTTACGAGGATGATTGAGAATGATAAAAATGGTGTATGTCGATTTCTTCTTGAATAAGAGAAGAAAATCTGATGAAAAAGTTTTGAAATGACAACTGAAAGGAATGACTGCAAGAATAGAGCCGCCCTATTTTTATCTAAGGACTGCAGGGGTCAAGATAGTAAATCTTGTCTCTGCAGAGAGTAATGATTAAGCCTAAAATAAGCCTATTTTAAAAATTTTTATTTAAAAAGACTCAGATAAAAATCTAATGCAAAAGATAAGATCAAGTTGTTTCCTTTTTGGAAGAATGAAGCGAGGAGTACATATCAACATCAAAGGACTTAGAATTTAGATACAAATTAAGAGATTACATAGTCATTCAATTTGAATCTGGATCAGTTTCTAATTCTGACTCAGATTCAATTACATGTTCATTAAAATTTTCTCTTAATCTCCTAATCAAGCTAGTAACCTCACAACACAAACAATCAATGTTTGTGGCACCATAATTAAAATGTGGAGGTTCCCTAACTAAGTCTCTACTATGTGGCGCTAAATAATCACAGTAATCGCGATGTCCTTGTCCCCGAAAGGGATTAGGCTCTTCTTCACTTTCGTTGAACAACTTGCTGATCTTCGCCTCAATCTTGCGAATATGATCTTCATCTTTAAGGATTGATCCAAGAAGATACAATCCTTCATCAATTTCTTCAAGGCTCTCCGAACTCAGAAGAATGAAGGCCTTGATGAAGATTGAAGGGTGATGGTTGTCATCGATTCCAGGCTTAAGGACTTCAAAAGCAGCTTCCTTGAGCCCTGTGTTGCAGAAGATCGAGAGTGCAGGTTCTAGTTTTAGCATGAAATTCCCCGCCTCTCTGCATCTTCGCAGTATTTGGACGTAATGAGAATCTAATGTCCTCTCTGCAGTCATCCGTCTTTCTACATTCGCCCTCCTCCATACTACAGGCGCCTTACTTGCTCTGGCGAACTTCTTGCAAGTTGGGGCTATCCTGGCTACATCCTTCATTTCTTCTCTTCCTAGCCTTGAGATGATATCTCCCAAGATTTCATCAGGAATGTCTAGAATAGATGTTCTAGCATTGGGAGCTGTTGCGGCCATTCTGACTTCTGATAAAGGTTTTAGGATAATTTCTTAGGATGGAAAATGTTTGAGATGAAAGAAGAGGAGGATTCGACTAGATTTTATAGCAGAAAAACTAAATTCTGCCATAATTACTAGCGGTTGAAATGATGTGTGATGGTTGGTGTAAGAGAAGAAGAAGAGTCTGAAAAGGGTATTTTGGTCTTTGGGAAGTTTGAAAATCTATCCGTTCAATATTCCCAGACTCTCGCTCTGTCGATTGTCATCGCGTGGCTATAAAAATCCTTTCTCGCTTTGTTAATTACAATGCGAGAAAACATTCTTGTACAATTTCCAGAGTAAAATAGTCTCGCTTTGTATTTCGACAAAGCGTAGACATCAAACTCTTATTACTTAACAACTCATCAGAATTAACAGGATAAGAGTTTGAACTGATCACCTCGCGTCATAACTTTTACAAAGCGTGAGCAAGAATAGTTCCTTTTTAAATCACGCTTTGACAAAATTACAGGAGCGTGGCCTCGGTATCCATTCATACTTAATTTTCCAAACACTTAATACTCAAAAACCTGTTTGAAGATTCTTATCTCATCCTCCTTCATTCCATCACAGCTTCATTTCTCGAATTCCTGAAAATAAAGAATAAAAGAATTAGAGATGAAAAATAAATCTAAAGAAAAGAGAAATACTACTCAGTTAACCTGGGTAGTTTCCACCCCCCTATTTTTTTATTTTTATTTTTATTTTTATTTTTATTTTTTTATTTTTAAAAGGAAAACAGAAAAACTAAGGATTATCCAAATATTCAGTTTGGATATTTAGATCTTGTTGACCAATATATTCCTTTAGTCTGTGTCCATTTACAGTCTTTTCTCCTTCATTGAGCATAATTGTAACTGCTCCATTGTCATGAACAGCTACAACAGGAAATGGTCCTGTCCACCTTGATCTGAGCTTTCCTGGAAATAGTTTCAAACGAGAATTATAGAGCAAAACCAATTGACCAACAGAGAGTTCCTTATGTTTAATTTTTGAATCATGAATTTTCTTAGTTCGATCTTTATAAATCTTGCTGCTTTCATATGCTTCCAGTCTCATCTCTTCCAATTTAGACAAATCAAACTTCCTCTTATCCTGTCCTAACTGAAAATCCATGTTGAGCATTTTAATGGCCCAATATGCTCTATGTTCTAACTCAACTGGGAGATGGCATGCTTTTCCAAAAACTAATCTGTAGGGAGACATTCCTATAGGAGTTTTAAAAGCAGTTCTGTAAGCCCATAAAGCATCATCTAGCTTCTTTGACCAGTCTTTTCTTGTAATATTCACAGAAGCTTGTAAAATGTGCTTGATTTCCTTATTAGATACCTCCACCTGTCCACTTGTCTGAGGATGATATGGTGATCCAACTTTATGATGAACACCATACTGCTTCAGTAATTTCTCGAAGAGTTTATTCACAAAGTGAGATCCTCCATCAGATATAATGGCACGAGGGGCTCCAAACCTGGTAAAAATATTCTTCTGTAGAAATTTAGTAACTTGTTTAGCTTCATTATTGGGTAAGGCTACTGCTTCTACCCATTTTGAGACATAATCAACAGCTACTAGAATATAATGATTACCAAAAGATGGGGGAAATGGTCCCATAAAATCAATTCCCCAAACATCAAATATCTCTACTTCTAAAATCCCTTTTTGAGGCATTTCTTCTCTCATTGAAATGTTTCCCAGTCTTTGACATCTGTCACACATCTTTATGAGTTTCTGGGAATCCAAAAAGATAGTTGGCCAGTAAAACCCACAGTCTAAAACCTTTCTAGCAGTCCTAGCAGGACCATGATGGCCTCCTAAAGGGTTCTCATGACACTTTCTAACAATTTGGAAACCTTCTTTTTCATGAACACAGCGCCTAATAACCTGATCTGAACAAAACTTGAATAAAAAGAGATCATCCCAATAGTATTTCTGAATTTCTCTGAAAAATCTTGACTTCTGATGAGAGTCTTTAAACTTTGGGACAATCTTGCAGGCTAGATAATTAGCAAAATCTGAAAACCAAGGACAATCAAATTGATGCAACTGCAAAGCATATAATTGTTCATCTGGAAATTTATCATTTACAACTTCCTCCTTCTCTGTTTTCTCCTCCAATCTAGAAAGATGGTCTGCTACTCCATTATCTTTTCCTTTTCTATCCTTGATAATAATGTCAAATTCTTGTAGAAGTAAAACCCATCTTATCAGCCTCGGTTTGGCTTCTTGCTTTGAGAAAAGATATCGTAATGCAGAATGATCTGTGTAAACTATAGTTTGGGCTCCAATAAGATACTGTCTGAACTTGTCAAAAGCAAAAACTACAGCATACATTTCCTTTTCTGTAGTAGTGTAGTTTATCTGAGCATCATTAAGAGTATGACTAGCATAATAGATAACATGATGTTTGCCTTCTTTATGTTGCCCCAAAACTGCTCCTACTGCATTCTCACTTCCGTCACACATAAGCTCAAAAGGTAGACTCCAATCAGGAGACTGAACTATAGGTGCAGTGATTAATTTCTCCTTCAAAGTCTTAAAAGCTATCAAGCAATCTTCATCAAAGCTAAATGTCACATCCTTATGAAGAAGATTACATAAAGGTCTTGCTATCTTAGAAAAGTCCTTAATAAACCTTCTATAAAAACCAGCATGACCAAGAAAACTCCTTACTGCCTTAATTGTTTTGGGTGGTGGTAGATTTGCTATTACAGAAACTTTAGCCTTGTCTACTTCTATTCCTGCTCTAGATACTTTGTGTCCTAGGACAGTTCCTTCCTGAACCATGAAATAACACTTTTCCCAGTTAAGAACTAGGTTAGTGCCCTCACATCTCTGCAAAATTTTTGACAAATTTTTTAAAGAATCTTCAAAGTCAGTTCCATGAATAGTACAATCATCCATAAATACTTCAATGCATTTTTCAATAAAATCAGAGAAAATACTCATCATGCATCTTTGAAAAGTAGCAGGAGCATTACATAATCCAAAAGGCATTCTTCTAAAAGCAAATGTTCCATATGGGCAAGTAAAAGTTGTTTTCTCATGATCTTCACTAGCAATAACTATTTGATTATAACCTGAATAACCATCTAAAAAGCTGTAAAACGGTTTACCTGACAGTCTTTCTAACATTTGATCAATGAATGGTAAAGGAAAATGATCTTTTCTTGTGGCAGTGTTTAATTTTCTATAATCAATGCAAACTCTCCAACCAGTTACTGGTCTTGTTGCTACTTCATCACCATGTTCATTGGTCACAATACAAATCCCACCCTTTTTGGGTACAACTTGTGTTGGACTCACCCATTTACTATCAGAAATAGGATAGATTATACCTGCATCAAGTAGCTTGATTACCTCCTTCTTGACAACTTCCTGCATTGGTGGATTTAGCCTCCTTTGTGGTTGTCTGGATGGTTTGTATTCATCCTCCATCAGAATCCTATGCATACAAATGTGTGGACTGATGCCTTTGATATCTGCTATAGTCCAAGCAATTGCCTGAATATGATTTTTAAGAGTACCTACTAGAGCTTGTTCTTGTTCTTCACTCAATTTGGATGAAATTATTACCGGAAGCTTCTTTTTGTCTGCCAAAAAGGCATACTTAAGATGTTCTGGTAATACTTTAAGCTCAAGCTCAGGTGGGTTTTCTATTGATGGAATTAATTTGCTTCGAGTTTGCACTTCCATCTTTAAATCAGATCCTTCTTCAGAAAGGTCTGTTTTATCAATGTCATCCTCAGATTGCTCTGAAGATGGCATATCCTCACTTTCTGATCCATCCTTGATTTCACCAGTCTCAGGATCAGCGAATCTAACCGCGCACAAGTAAGCAAAAGTAGCATCTTTAGCATTTGTGAGTGGGGTGAGATTGTTCTCAATTACATCAGTGGTAAAGAGATTATAGTAATCAAAAAGATTTCCCTCCTCCATAGTACTAGCATCTAATTCCTTCCCTGCTACATTGGTTTCAAAAGCGTTAAAAGGATATGTTGACATCTTCATCATGTCGAAAGTGACCTCCTGGTTATCAACATGAAGTTTCACTATGCCATTCTTTGCATCAATCATGGCTCCCGCAGTCACCAGAAAAGGCCTCCCTAATATGATAGGAATTCTGACATTTTCGTCGATATCAAGAATGACAAAGTCAGCTGGAAAACAAAGGCCTCCTGTCTTTACTATAACATCTTCAATGATCCCTTCTGGTCTGGTGCTCGATTGGTCAGCAAAGAAGAGGGTCATATTGAATGGCCTCATCTTTCCCAATTCCAAGCGTCTCGCCATAGCAAGTGGCATTACATTGATGCTGCTTCCTAAGTCACAGAGCCCTCGCCCAGCTTCTTTACAGTTGATAATCAGAGGTAAAGTAAAACTCCCTGGATCTTCAAGCTTTGGAGGAATCCTTTGTTGAAGAACCAAGCTACAATTTTGATTTAAGACCACCATTTGCTGCTCTCCTGCACTTCGTTTCCCTGAAATTAATTCTTTCAGAAACTTAGCGTAAGTGGGCATTTCAGCAATTAATTCAACCAAAGGGATTGATATTTCAATGGCCTTAATCTTTTCAAGAAATTTCTTAAATTTAATTTCTTGAAGATCGTTTTTGAGTCTCCCAGGATATGGTATCCTGGGCATGTGTTCATCCAATGAATCCTTTTTGTTACCTGTAGAGTTAGGATTATCATTACCTCCCTCTTTTTCCTTTGGAAAGGAATATCCTGAGACATTCTTTTCCAAACCCTTATCCTCAAGTATCTGTCTTTGTTCAGAGTGATCATCTTCTTCCATTGTTTGAACATCCTTGAACTTTTTCTGCTGCAGCAACCTATCTCTTTTCTTTTCAAATTCAGGATCAACAACCTCTTTTCCTCCCCTCAATGTAACTGCCTTACATTGTGGGTTTGTTTCAGAAGAACTTGGTAATTTTCCTTTTTCTCTCTGCTGTAGTAATTTGGCCATCTCTGTTACTGAATTCTCAACATTCTTGATTGAAGCCTGCAGTTGGTTATTCGTCACTGTCTGCTTAACAATGAACTCCTTCAGAGCATTCTCCACCTTTAAAGAGTAAGTATTATCTTGGGCAACAGGATAAGGTTGTTGTGGAAAATTCACCGGGACTGGTGCAAACTGTCCAAACGGCCTATTCTGTTTGTTCATCTGTTGGAAAGGTCTCTGTGGGTAGATCTGTTGTGGATAAAATGGTTGTGGAGGACGAAACTGCTGCTGATTTTGTTGTTGTGGGTTCAGAAGATGTGCATTTTGTGCGTTCTGAGTATTACCATAACTCAGATTTGGATGTTTATTCTGAAATCCGTTGTAGTTACAACTCTCATCTTGCTTTGGGGCTTCCTGAATTTGTGGACACTGATCATTGTGATGTGGCTGATAATGGCCAGAAATGACCATTATTTTCAATCCATTTCCGTGTCTTAAACGGGCATTTGATCGCATTCCGGTCTTACATTAAGTAAGAAAGCAGTCGAATTGGACTGATTTATGCATAATTGTAAAAATAATAAGCTGGTATGAAAAAGGCATAAATATATAATTTTATTACATATTTATGTTAGAAAAATCCAAAAACATGAGAAAAAGAAAAGAAAAGAAAAAGGAATGAAAAAGATGGGCAAAAGAATAAAGCAAGCCCACAAAATACAAAAAGATGGGAAGAAGAGAGAAAAGCCCACAAAAGGAATACTTTCGGCCCATCTGGCCCAATCCAGCAGGCCCAGGAACACCTTGGTCGCGATGTCCTTTGTCGCGATGGCATGTTCCGCGACAAAGGAGGGTTGCGCGACCAAGCAGCTCAGATGAAGAGGAGACCAGCCAAGCCCTTTGTCGCGATGACCTTTGTCGCGATGGCATGCTCCGCGACAAAGGCATGCTCCGCGACCAAGACACCCAATTAGAGACACCAGACCCAGTCGAGAAGCTTTGCCACATGCAGTGTGTTCCGCGACCAAACTTGATGCTCCGAGACAAAGCTGTGATGTGTGTGATGTCTTGAGACACAATGGGCTAGAATCAAGGCCCATGGGCTTAGGGTTACACTTTTATAAATATGAGGTGTTTCCCATGAGTAAGGGTTGGAATTTTGTTGATTAGAGCTCTCTTGAAGGCAAGCAGTAGGAGTTCTCTCTTAGGTAGTGTAGTTTAAATTTATTTTCTTGTATTATTTAATTATTGCCCTTAGTTTAGTTTAGTTTAGTGTTTATCTTAGTATTTTACTGTTCACAGTGATCTAGATAGCCACTTTTATACCATGTTTTGGTTTCTAAACTCTTATTTTAGGGTTTGTAATACCCAAATCATGGGTATTAACAACACCCCTTCAATAATATGGGAAAACATTCATCATTTGTGTCCCAAATCATGAAATGGGTCTCACACCCCATGGATTTATGCTTTCTTTTTCATTTTGGGGTCATTTGACCCCCATTATGCTATATTTATGTTTACTGTTTGCATTTTATGGATAATGCTGTGTATTTAAGTGTGGTCAAACCCTAGATTAGGATTCTTGCTTTATTTTTAAATTCTGACCAGTTTTGTTTAAGCATGTTCTTTCATATTTTGAATGTTTCTTGTTTGTTTTTAGCTTAGAATAGCTTTTTGATCTGAAATAGGGTGAGATCACGCTGTTTGCATGCCACTGTTCATTTCTGCTTTTTCTGACTTTTGTCTTGAACCACCTTGGTCGCCAACCGCCTTTTGTCGCGGAACCACGTTCCGCGACAAAATGGTTGTTCCGCGACAAAGGTGTTTAAAGACACTTGTCTTCATATTTTAAAACCCTTTGTCGCGGAACACCTTGTCGCGGAACCACGTTCCGCGACAAAATTTTCCATGCATAGCGACAAAGGAGCCAAACTCTTGCATTTTGTCTGCATGGCTTTTTGTCGCGGAATAATCCTGTCGCGGAACCACGTTTTGCGACAAAATCTCATTCTGAGACAGAAAAATTATGCCATGTTCTTATTTCTTTGAGAACCACGTTCCGCGACAAAATTTCCATACATAGCGACAAGGATCAAATGCTTTAAAAATTTTCTGAAAATCCTTTGTCGCGAAACACTCTTGTCGCGGAACCACGTTCCGCGACAAAATCCTGCTTAGCGACAAAGAAGCGTTATGCTGCCAAAAATTCTAAAAACTTGTCGGGATACCCATGTCGTGGACCTCGGTCCGCGACAAAATTTATGATATCGCGACAAAGACTCCCTTCTCTCTATTTAATCTCAAACATTCTTCATTCTCTTCCTATATTATATTGCATCACTCACATCATAACCCCACGGGTTAAGATGTAACATTCTGGAATTGCAATATAGGGTGTTATGCTGCCCAAATTTTGATTCTCCATTTTCATCGCTTAACTAATTGAACCCTTGAGTCATTAATGATTAAAGATTGAGATTAGCAATAATTAAACATCAATAATCATCATGATTAAAGGACCTTTGTTCAATTGCCATTAAAATGCTCCTCTATAAACAAAATCCTGATGACTTAAGCAGATAATCCGGACTGTAATTAATTATGGTAGGAGTGATTATTTAAGATCATCAATTGTGGACCCAACCCACAACCTTGCATGAGAAACCAATGTCTCTCGTACAAGGAATCTTCTTTTATTTCTTGTTGATTTTGTCTTTGCGTGTTGTGTGTAACAATTAGTAAAGATTACATCAGACTAATGTTGGCGGGTATTCCCTCATGGATAACTAGCTCGTAATCTGAGTATTAATTACTAAGTGTTATTTTGCATGATCTGGATGACTGTCAGTGGAAGCCTTGGCGGTTCGCCCATCCGGGGTTATAATAGCTGCTCGGCTGACTCCCATCCAGATACAGTTTTATTTTTCTTATCTTAATTTCCAAACCCAAATTCCAATCTGTAATAGGAATCAGTTGACATCAGTCAATGCTAACTGATGATCATTATAGAAGGGAAGCATGTAGGTTTTTATCCGAATTCACATACAGTGGATGTCCAACTGGTATTGACACTACCATTATAGGGTCTAAGCTGTCTAAATTCGCTCCATCCGAGTAATTGGGAAATTGGACAGTAGATGTTTACAGTCCACCTAATTATTCTGCCATTACTTTGGTTTCCTGACCACTTCATATCTGTGTTTCACCTTCTGTCTAGACCCGCACCTATATTTTGGGGTCAATTAATTTTACACTTCCCTATATCCTTATGCATGATAATATTATGTACTATTGTGGTCTGTAATTATTTTGGGATCCTTCCCTTGGACAATAGAAGCCTAGATCTTAAACAGATATTGTGTAATAAATTTCCAACAAAAATCTCTTTATAAAATCCGGATCTGAGTAAGGGATAAATTCCTCAGTTGTGACTAATTCATATTCTGTTAAGGGTTGATTTTGGGGAATTAGAAGCAGGATCAGCGATTAGGTCTCATCTAGACTGAAAGGGTCTGTGTTTTAACTGAGAGTCTAGTACCTGTTTAGGGAATGATTTTTCATATCCATTATTTACCAAAATTGATGTTTGTTGGGAATCTAGAATTAGATATCACACCGAGATGGGGTCCACTTGGACTCAAATACAGTGTAGTAAATGATTTTAGAGGAACATCATCCAGGCCATGGTTGTTTTTCTAAGATAGGGTTGAGTTTTCTTTCAACTGCTATCCTCTCCTGCCAAAGCCTATTTTTGAGTCCTGAGTGAGTGCATCCGGAACGAACTGATTTATTAGTTCGTTTCATTAGTTTGTATCTCATAACCATCCGGAAGGAAGTGAACACACAAGTGGTTCACAAAGAGCAGGGAATTCTTGATCCATACCCCTTCATCCTGATGGGGAGCTGTCTTTTACTACCAGGGTCAGATTTTCAAAACCTCCGAGTGATAGGTTTTAAATGCTTTCTTTACTGCTTTCTTTTAATCGCTTTCATTAGAGGTCACTCGGTTGTATTGAGAGTTGCATAACTGCTACTAGGATTGACAGTTAAGGGATAGTTTAGGGCTTAATTAGAATCTTTGAGTGTGACACGGGGGAATGATAGTAGTACTTGGCATTTCAACAAATGATATGTCGGGTGTTGCTTCTCCACCACAGATGAAGTAACACACCCAGGCCAGGGCAGTTACGAATCTGTGGTATCTTAGAATCTGTGGTCTTAAGAACATGTAAACTCATATTGTAAGTACCTGTCTGTTAAAGGGAAAGCATTATTGAGAGCATGAGAATTAGCTGTCTGATAGAATTATCCCAAACAAATATCTGTGTATAAAAATGGAAGTTTAATACTGCTATATCTAAATCTTGTCCAATTTTCATTCTTTTCTTCCTGTCCCTTCTGTCTACATTGTGATTCAGCTTCACGGCTGGCACAATGTAAATTTTCCCTGCTTTCATAGATAATGTTTATCGCAGTTTTAGAATAACTTTACCCGCTTTCTAGGATAGACTTATTCGCTTTGTAGAGTAAATTTAACGCTTTTATAACCTAGTTTAAATTCATGCCAGTAGTTGTTAATCACTTTTCAAACCAATTGGAGCAATACGAATGGAAAATCTAGTAAAACGACGTGGGCCCTGCTTCTATCGCACATCCTCCAGTGAACGATCCGGTCTTACTATAAATTACTGCAATTTTTGACACCGTGCGCTTTCGGGCCACAGTTTCTTAAACACGAGCAATAAAAACGTGACAACCTATAAATATATCCCTAATCACAACTCCGCCATCATAAATTGGTTTCATTAAATAAAACCTAAACCAGGATCATGATTTTTCGGAAAATACTCATGTAGTGGAAATCTGTCAAAAGTTTCATGGCAGGGAATCTTATGGCAAGAATTGATGAGAAGTATCATGGCACATATGCCGGGGACCCTCAGTGTGACAGGCTGAAGGTCAACCTATCCCGGCTGTACCATGAGATTTGTCAACAGTTTCATGACAGAGAGGACCACAGCGCCATTTGAAATTAAAGCACCACACTTGAGTAATAAAAAGACTAACAATCTTGATATATCCCTAAACCCCTTCCCGTGAATCATAACTCTTTTCATTTAATAAATCTAACCTGGTATATTTTAGAAAATGCTCGCGTGGGAAATTGTCAAAAGTTTCATGGCGCCGTTGCCGGGGAGGATGCAGCGCCGTTTTAATAAGAGAAATGCATTCCTCATTGCTCCTAGATTAGCTTATACATATAATTATAAATATTCACCTTCAGAACCAATTCTAACCTGGGGATTGTACAGGTACTGTCATCATTGAAGCCGTTGTTCTATGCAAAGGAGGAAGGAGACGCCAGCTGAGATCCCGTTTAATTCAGAGATAGAAAAGACAGCTCGACGTCTTAGGGCGGAGACTAAACGAAGAAGGGAACGGGAACGACAGGCATTACTTTCGCCAAGCACCAGCAGCGACATTTCCGAGATGGCAAACTCGGACATCCCACCAATCATTCAACCCAATCCTCCACTTCACAACATTGAGGAAGACCCCGAAGATGCTGATAACGATGATTTGGATGATCCCCCTCCCCAGATCATACAAGGAGGTGGGAACCCACCAAACATGGAGCAGCAACACTTCGAGGCACCCCCTCCCAATCCGAACCATCAAAACCCACCAAACAACCAGAACCACCCAAACCAGCAAAATTTCCAAAACCAGCAGAATCGGCAATACCATAACCCCCATCAGAATCCCCCGAATCCGAATGATTTCAATGATCCGAGGAACTATTTCATGCCTCAGAACTACTACCCACAGCAGTACCAAGGTGGGCCTGAGAACAATCATCAAGCAGCAGCTGCTGCTGATTACATGCAGCCGATTTTAGAGCCATATCTGAATATTCCTGGACAAGCTCCATTCTTGGCTAGGAACTTCGAATTGAAACCGGCCCTAATCAATCTAGTCCAGAGCAACCAGTTTGCCAGAGCAAGCCATGAAGACCCCCATGATCACCTACAGACCTTCCTAGAATTGTGTGACACGATCAAAAATCGTGATGTATTTGCAAACACTATTCGACTGAGGCTATTTCCCTTCTCTCTGACAAGCGGAGCACGAACATGGTACAAGTCACTGCCCGTAAATCAGAAGTCTACATGGGAAGATGTGATCAGAAACTTCTTAGCAAAATACTTCCCGGAGTCCAATGTGGATGAATGCCGCTCCAAAATTGCGGAATTCAAAATGAAACCAGACGAGTCCTTGTATGATGCAAAGGAAAGATTCTTCAACCTGCTCAGGAAGTGTCCTCAACATGGTTTCCATGACTGGGAGAGATTGAGAAAGTTCTACAGTGGTCTGACCCCAGCATGGAAATCCATGCTCGATGCTGCTGGTGGTCAACATTTGCTCTACATACCGATGGACCAAGCCTGGGCAAAGATTGAAGCCATGAGTGTCAACCGTTCTGTTCTGACTGATGATGGTAATCTCACTCCCCCTCGTGGTTTATGTGCTGTAGGTACAGTAGAGAAGTCAGACATTGAAAAACTTCAAGAGCAAGTGGCAGCGTTGTCTGTAAATCAAGGAGTTGGAAGTTCTGCTCAGGGACAGCAAACTGATGTGATCTGTGGTCTGTGTCAAGGTGCTCATGCAACTGACACATGCGAGCAAATCACAGCTGAAAGCTGTAACTATGCAGGAGCTTTTCCAAATAGACACCCGAATTTGTCTTACTCAAACAACAATGACTTGAATTCACATCTCTTGAACAAGCCACAGCAACAACAATTCAACCCTCAGCAGAATCAGGGATTCGTTCAGAACAGGGGCCAACATTTTCAGAATCCTAATTTCCAACCTCAAATCCAGCAGAGGCCGCCTCAGAATTTTCAGCCCAATCAGAGCTTCCAGCCTCAGTTTGTCCCAAACCAAGGCCAATGGAATCAGAATCAGAATCAAAATCAGAATCAGAATCAAAAGCCTCCTTCAAGGCTTGAGAATTTGATGACTGATTTCATCACTAGTCAGAAGGAGATCAACAATCAATTGCAGGCCTCCATCAGAAATGTGGAGACCCAAGTTACACAGATGGCTAATGAGATGCAGAAAAGGGACAAAGGAACGTTGCCAAGCACCGCGGAAAAGAACCCGCAATGCAAGGCAATAACCTTGAAATCTGGAAGAGTACTAGCTGGACCGAAGGGAGCAGATACTGGAGCGGAATGTGAAGAAGATGATATTGTTGACAATGCTGGTAAGGAAGCTGATAACGAGAACGAAGCGGAAAAAGATACAGCCGAATTGCAGACTGAAGCCGCGCCTGAAACGGCTGAAACGGATAAGGGTACAGGTGAAGGTACAACTTCCTTCCCTTCACCACCAAAAATTGCTAATAACAAGTACATGCCCAGGATTCCCTATCCTGCACGTCTTAAAAATAAGGAACATGATCTTAAATTCAAGAAATTTCTGCAACGATTAAAGTCTGTAGAGATAACCATTCCTCTCACAGAAATGATTTCCGAAATGCCCATCTATGCTAAGTTCTTGAAAGAATTGATTTCAGGAAAAAGGCAGGTTGAGCAGGAGGAGGTGATTATCCTCAACAGCACATGCAGTGCCATCGTTCAGAGGAGAATGCCTGAAAAGAAAGAGGACCCCGGATGTTGCACGCTTCCAGTACAATTCGGAAAGGCCAAAGTGAGTATGGGGCTTTGTGATTTAGGATCAAGCATCAATGTCATGCCACTAGCTATGGCTATTCGCCTTAAGCTTGGAGAAATTCAACCGATCAAGATGAGACTGCAACTTGCAGACAGATCAATCACTCAGCCCGTATGAATCCTTAAGGATGTTGTGGTCAAAACCGGGCAGGTTCTTTTCCCGGTCGACTTCATCATCCTCGACATTGAAGAAGATTCTGAAATGCCGCTTATCCTTGGACGCCCATTTCTAGCCACTGGTGGTGCACTGATTGACGCCAAATCTGGAAAAGTCACCTTAAGGGTCGATGGCGAGGAGATCATCTTTGATATGGAGAAATTGCAGAAATTTCCGAATGACAGTTCTTGTCTTTCATTTGAAAATGTAATAGTTAGGGAAGAGCCAGACTCTGAACTTGATTGTGAAATGATGCTGGATGAACTATCAAAGCAGGTACTGAAGCCTGCTGGCGTGGAGCACAAAGGATGCAAAGCCGTTCACTTTGCCGATCCCGAAACAGGGGATCTGGAGGAGTTTGACGGCATCGAATTCCATGATGACGCCAACCAAGAGGAAGAAGAGGATCCTGTACTGATGCAGGATCCTGAAGGTAAATCTGTTCTCCCACTACCCATTTCTCGCAAACTACTCCCTTCCGTTGAATGTCCACCAGAGCTTGAACTTAAAACATTACCCGACCATCTCAAGTATGCGTTTCTCGCGGAACATAAAAAGTTACCTGTGATTGTTTCGGCTAAGCTCTCCCAAGAGCAAGAAAATGCTCTGGTGGTCATTCTTAAGAAACATGTACATGCAATAGGTTGGACCATTTCTGATATAAAAGGAATAAGCCCTTCTATTTGCATGCACAGGATTCTAATGGAAGAAGAGTTTAAACCCTCCCGTCAACCTCAGAGGCGATTGAATCCCCTTATGCAAGAAGTGGTAAGGAAAGAAGTTATCAAGCTCTTAGATGCTGGTATAATCTATCCCATCTCTGACAGCAAATGGGTTAGCCCAGTGCAGTTCGTACCCAAACGAGGAGGGATGTGCATAACCAAGAATGAGCAAGGAGAAGAGGTTGCAACCAGGCCAGTGACCGGATGGAGAGTTTGTATCGACTACCGGAAGCTGAACGAGGCCACACGCAAGGACCATTTTCCATTGCCATTCATTGATCAGATGCTTGAGAGGTTGGCAGGGAGAGAGTTTTATTGCTTTTTGGATGGTTATTCTGGTTATAATCAGATTGTTATTTCTAGTGAAGACCATGATAAAACCACTTTTACTTGCCCGTACGACACTTTTGCCTATCGACGGATGCCTTTTGGTTTGTGCAATGCACCTGCTACTTTTCAAAGATGCATGATGTCTATTTTCTCCGAATTTATCGAAAAATGCATTGAAGTTTTCATGGATGACTTCTCTGTGTATGGAGATACGTTCGAAGATTGTTTGACCAATCTTGCAAAGATTTTAAAGAGATGTGAGGATACCAACCTTGTTTTAAATTGGGAAAAGTGCCATTTTATGGTCACTGAGGGCATAGTGTTAGGTCATCGCATTTCTCGTGCAGGCATCGAAGTTGATCCAGCCAAAGTTTCCATCATTTCCAATCTCCCTCTCCCTTACTCGATCAAATCAGTTAGGAGCTTCTTAAGGCATGCCGGTTTTTACCGGCGATTCATTAAGGATTTCTCTAAAATTGCCAAGCCGCTCACTAACTTGCTTTGTAAAGAAAATCCTTTCTTAATAAATGAAGCGTGTGTCCAAGCCTTTGACACGCTCAAGAAGATGTTGGTTTCTGCACCGATAGTGCAACCACCCGATTGGTCACTACCTTTCGAGGTAATGTGCGATGCTAGTGGTCTCGCCGTAGGCGCAGTTCTTGGACAACATAAGGATGGGAGACACTGCGTAATTCATTACGCAAGTCATGCCCTGAATGAAGCCCAAATTAACTACACCACAACGGAGAAAGAGATGTATGCTGTAATCTTCGCGTTTGATAAATTCAGACAGTATCTTATAGGTACGAAGACTATAGTATACACCGATCACTCTGCATTGAGATACTTGTTTAGCAAACAAGATGCAAAACCTCGATTAATCAGGTGGGTACTTCTGTTGCAAGAATTCGATATCATAATAAAAGATAGGCGAGGTCGAGATAATGGTGCTGCTGACCACTTATCTCGATTAGATAATGATAAAAAGGACAAAGCCGTTAATGAAGAATTTCCGGATGAACAATTGTTCGCATTGCATCTGCATAATCAAGCTTGTCCATGGTTTTCCGACATCGCTAACTTCTTGGCGTGCGGAATAACCCCACAGTTTTCGAATTATCATCAGAAGAGTAAGTTCAAACGAGATGTATTAAGTTACTTCTGGGAAGAACCTTATCTCTTCAAACACTGCGCTGATTCTATAATCAGGCGATGTGTAACCGAGCATGAAGCCTATCAAATTGTCAGAAAATGCCATGAATCAGAGTATGGAGGTCATCACGGTCCCTCTCGAACGGCCCATAAGGTCCTCGAATGTGGATTTTATTGGCCTCACATCTATGAGGATTACAGGACATTTGTGAAAGGCTGTGACAGATGCCAAAGATTAGGAAACATCTCCAAGAGGGATGAGATGCCTCAAAAGGGAATTCTCACACTTGAGATTTTCGATGTATGGGGCATTGACTTCATGGGACCGTTTCCACCATCTGGTGGAAACTTCTATATCTTGGTGGCTGTACTTCTATATCTTGGTGGCTGTCGATTACGTGTCCAAATGGGTTGAGGCTGTCGCATTACCGACCAATGATGGTAGCCAAGTCATCAAGTTCCTCAAGAACAACATTTTCAATCGATTTGGCGTACCCAGGGTGGTGATATCTGATGGAGGAACACACTTTATTAATAAAGCTTTTGAAACTTTAATGAGTAAAAATGGGATCCTCCATAAGATAGGCACGCCTTACCATCCTCAGACTAGTGGCCAAGTCGAAGTATCCAATCACGAAATCAAACACATACTCGAAGCCACTGTCGGGATAACCCGTAAGGATTGGGCACGTAAGCTCAATGATGCTCTATGGGCATACCGCACAGCATATAAGACTCCCATCGGGATGTCTCCATACAGGCTGGTCTTCGGAAAAGCCTGTCATTTGCCTGTAGAGCTAGAGCATAAAGCTTACTGGGCCGTCAAAATGCTTAACTTCGATCCGAGAGTCGCTCAGAGCAAACGCAAGTTGGACCTCAATGAAATTGAGGAAATACGAGCGCAAGCTTATGAAAGCTCTCGAATTTACAAGGAGCGGACCCAGAAGTTACACGATCGCCGGATTAAACCTAAGTATTTTTATGTTGGTCAACAGGTATTATTGTTCAATACTAGGTTGAAGCTGTTCCCCGGAAAGCTCAAATCTAGATGGGAAGGACCGCATGAAGTACTAGAGGTGTTCAAAAATGGAGCTGTCAGGATCCGAACTGCTAGGGGCGATATAGTGGTGAATGGACAACGATTGAAGGAGTATATCGGACAGTTCGATCCGGAGAAAGAAAGCCAAGCAGTGGCAGACCCGGCTTACACTCAATAAGAAACAGCATTAAAAACACAAAAATTTCATTTTATAAACATAGTATATTACTTTATAACAAGAAAGTACCC
Organism: Hygrophila difformis; assembly: GCA_030278955.1. NCBI lineage: Eukaryota > Viridiplantae > Streptophyta > Magnoliopsida > Lamiales > Acanthaceae > Hygrophila > Hygrophila difformis. The sequence goes on along the minus strand of JAOANR010000337.1, from coordinate 12,410 downwards.
AAAGATCAATTAAACATTTAGAGTACTAAGCCTCTAAATGTGAGGATGTTGATACTTGGAGAAAATCTAATGCATTTCATTTATCTGTCTTGCAGAAGGCTCGGAACCATCAAAAAGAAGGAGCAGAAAAGAGTAACATGGAAAAACCAGGTTCTTGGTTGGATTAGTTCCATAAGTCTGAGAAAACGCTTTCGGAATTTGAAGAAATTCAATACCCGAAATAAAATTCACAGATAAATGGAACTGACCCAACCTAATTTTATGCAAGTAGACTATTTAATTATCAGCCCAGCATGTTGAATTTAATTGGACTGAATCTGTTCAGCCCAATTCAAATAAAATGGACGCTGGCCCAACATCACACTCGGGCCCAGTCCAAGAAAATTTGAAAATTTAAAATTCTTTGTCGCGGAAGGTCCTTTGTCGCGATGTCATGCATCGCGACCAGGACCTGTTCCGCGACAAACCCTCTTCTGCCCTCAACTTTCTGTTGATTGTCGCGATGCACTTTGTCGCGGAGCATGGCTCCGCGACCAAGCCCTGCTCCGCGACACAACCCCCGTTGACTTTGTCTTTATACTGAACTTTGTCGCGATAGCCTTGTCACGGAGCATTGCTCCGCGACCAAACCTCAACTCCGCGACCTCTCTAATGTCGCTATGCTTGTCACAGAACCTTGTTCCGCGACAAAGTTAAGGGTTCCGCGACAAAAGTTTTAGTATTTATACCCCCCCACCCCCTCCAGTTTTCTCCCACTTTCACTTGTCATTTCAACTTCTTTCTTCTTCTTCCTTTCCCCCATCTTCTTCTTGTCCGAACGAACACCACGTGTTCTTCGCAACCAACTCATCCATTTTCTAAGGGGATACTATGGACCGATTTTACGGACTCCTCCCAAACCTTGGACCCGTGCCTAGACCCGAGCCAAGGAGGGCAGGGTAAACCCCATTCTCACCATGTTCATGGCACCTCGAAATCCCTTGTTCTATTTTTATTTTGTTGTGTTCATGGTGTGATGTGGTTAGTGTGCACGTTTAACTTTAGATCTTTGGAGGTTTCAAGTGCTCTCGGTTATGAGCACCATTTTAAAACGTTTGAGAACTCAATTTGAAACTGTTAATGGCATTAAAACTGTTAATAGATTAAGATTTCGGAAGATAAAACTGGAAAGAACAAACTGATGAACATTTGGGTATTGTTTTGAATATCTTGATGTTATTGGTTTGTTTGATCTTGATGTGACTTCTACAGTGTTGTGTTGGTGTAATAAAAGAGGTAAGATCTTTTTGGGCACATTTGTTCTCATGTTAGAAATCTCATGGGAATAAATATTTGTTTGTTTATGGAAACATAGTACAAACACCCAATGAGAAGCTTCCACTTTTAATAAAAGCAACCCTTTGGAAAAAGACAAAAAGAGTCATTTTGTTTAATGTTTGACTTGAAGTCCTTTGTTCCCAATGGAACACTAGTGTGAGTAAGATAGCAGTATTTTTGTCACCCAACTGCTATCCTTTTCAAAATCCAAAAGGGGACCACTCACATCCCACTTTTATTAAATAAAACAAGTCAACCATTTTAAAATTAAAAACAGTGTTTGCAAACTTTTGGAGCGCTTTAACTGCCCAAACAGTCCAAGCTATCCAGAAATAGCGGATCCACTTCGCCACGTCTTCATTGCACATTCCAATATTCGAGCATTCCACTTCCATCTGTCCATCTCATTCCACTCCCAACAAGTGTCTCGGACTTGTTTAATAAAATTGAAAAACTTTTGGGCCCAATGGTCCGTTAAAAAAGATTTTAGGCCCAATGGCCAATTTTATTTTATTTTGGGCTCCTTAGCCCATTTAAAACCAAATATTGTTTACCTATGCTTTAAATCAAAATTCAAGTCAGAAATTTAAAAATCTCACATCTAGAGCAAAGCTCTAAATGTGAGGATGTTGGTTTCTGAACTTGAATAATTTCTGAAAATTATATAAAAATTGGATTCATCACTTCTTATCTTTTCAGGGGTAATCTCCCCATACCAGATCCTGCACCCCAAGGAACCCAGCTGCTGGACTTGCCACTCGAACTCCTTGGTGAAATTCTCTCCCGAATAGGAGAGGATGAAATCAGGGAGGTGTTTACCGCACAACAGTTATGCAAGAAGCTCAGGGATGCTGGAAACCTTGCCATCGTGTACAGACGATGCGAGGTTGACTCCTCCACTGTGAAGAGATGGCAAGAAAGGATTCGTCGGCAGAATGAGAGATTCCTGCGAACATGTACAGCGGCAGGAAACTTCAATCTCCAGATCATTCCAGCACTCATGGCATTTGCAGAGGGGAATGAGGAGCACGCCTGTGAATTGCTGCGCCCAGGACTTGAGGACAACCATAAGGCGTCAATCTTCACCCGCGGACTGATGCTTATGAGTAAGACGGATGAAGGCCAAGTCGAGCAAGGGATCAGAATGATCGAGAGGATGGTGACAGATCGGTCAATTCTTCAGTATACGTCTACCAACGTCCTCGCATGGATGGCAGACAACCCAGACACTCCATACCTGTGGGCTGATCAAGGAGCCAGAGTCTACTGCCCAAGGAGGCACGAGCCCATGAGGGACCATAATGGCTGGTGTCTGCGGTGTGAGTTGACCAGCTACATCCACTGGGCCAGATATATGTTCTGAAGGAAGAAGGATGAATCCCAGTTTACTTTGCTTCATTTTATTTCTGTATTAGTAGTAGTAATCTGCAAGGGATTCCTCCTTTTGTGTGTGCAGGTTTGTACCAACTGCACGAGAATCCCTTGTCTCGGATGTAAGTTATTTGCTTTCCCTAAAATGGAACTCAGCTCTTGAGACCACTGGACAGATCTTTACTTGCTTTCTTTTCGAAAAAGATGTCTGTACAGTCCAAGATGAATAAGTGACTGTCAGACCAAAAATATGCTGTTGACATACCTAGTATGTCAGCAGTGCCTCTTTACTGCTTTCAATTAAACAACCAGCAAAAATATGCATAAAGTCGCTCTAAATTCACATGTTGAATTTAGGTTTGTGATTAAATCTTCAAACTTTTAAATTGGGATGATATAACTGAGAACATGCATGACATGAATTCCTGAGGTTTTGAGCTATAAAAATTTAATGATGCGATCAGCTTATTGGGTAATAAATCTGCATGCTAGAGATTTCGATTGAATAAATTGTTAGAATTAAGCTTTGATTAAATTTAAGAATACTGTTTGACATGAATCAATCCAACCTTGTGAGATTTGAGCCATGAGTCACTTTTACTCATTCTTTTCTTTGATGTGTGAATCATTTTGATTAAAGGAAACTAGAACTTGCAATTGGGACCGATTCAAGACCATGCCATATTGCCGAAATCGAGCATATGATCGAGGCACCTAGAAAACCCAAATTTTTTGCCTTCGTTTGAAATCCAAAACCAAAAACATTCTCCCTTTAGGATTAACCGATTTGAGCCTTAAGCCTAATTTTTCTTTGAAACCCACTATATTTTTCCTAACCTACAAAAGACCAAGAAATTCAAACCCAAGTGTGCAAGAATAAATTCTATCAAAAGGCATTTAACCTATGATCATCAATCCATGTTAATCGGTATGTTATAAACCGATTCAAAAAAAAAAAAAAGTTGAATTCCAGTCAACACAAATAAATTGCAAATGACAAAGCAAATTAGACATAGTCTAATGTCATGCAATAGAAAAGAAAAGCAAAAGAAAAACATTGATGATCATAAATTCTAAACAAAAATATGCCAAGTTATGATGGAATTAAATTCTTGCCGCTTCCTAGCCCAATTATTCCCCTTTCCTACCAAATGTTACAACCGTATGCCCCATTACAACCCTTAAATAAGACCTCATGATCTCGACTAGAGGAAATGAGCCGGTGGCGAGTTGGTCTGATTGCAAGCTTATGGGATAATTTAATTAAATTTGATTTTGAGCGGTCATGATTAAACCCAATTGAGAGTGAGTGAAATTTCCGATCCCCTTATAAGTGAGGCTCTGTTTCATTAAAAATGTTCATGTCATCCTCTAATTCTCATTTTTAATCTCTGCATCTTTCAAACATGATATTCATGAAGGATTAATAATAATGTTTGATTTGTAGGCCCGATATAGTGAGCAAGTATCATTTCATTAAACACTGCAATCAAGGGAATTTAATACTTGTAGTTTTTGATTGTCTTATCCCAATCCAAAAAGAATGTGATTTATGAAGCCACGAAAATGAATTGAATATGTAGAGTCCGCATTCTTAGGAACATTGACTCTGACTGCTCGGGGACGATCAGTATTAAATGTGAGGATGTTGATAATGGCCAGAAATGACCATTATTATCAATCCATTTCCGTGTCTTAAACGGGCATTTGATCGTATTCCGGTCTTACATTAAGTAAGAAAGCAGTCGAATTGGACTGATTTATGCATAATTGTAAAAATAATAAGCTGGTATGAAAAAGGCATAAATATGTAATTTTATTACATATTTATGTTAGAAAAATCCAAAAACATGAGAAAAAGAAAAGAAAAGAAAAAGGAATGAAAAAGATGGGCAAAAGAATAAAGCAAGTCCACAAAATACAAAAAGATGGGAAGAAGAGAGAAAAGCCCACAAAAGGAATACTTTCGGCCCATCTGGCCCAATCCAGCAGGCCCAGGAACACCTTGGTCGCGATGTCCTTTGTCGCGATGGCATGTTCCGCGACAAAGGAGGGTTCCGCGACCAAGCAGCTCAGATGAAGAGGAGACCAGCCAAGCCCTTTGTCGCGATGACCTTTGTCGCGATGGCATGCTCCGCGACAAAGGCATGCTCCGCGACCAAGACACCCAATTAGAGACACCAGACCCAGTCGAGAAGCTTTGCCACATGCAGGGTGTTCCGCGACCAAACTTGATGCTCCGAGACAAAGCTGTGATGTGTGTGATGTCTTGAGACACAATGGGCTAGAATCAAGGCCCATGGGCTTAGGGTTACACTTCTATAAATATGAGGTGTTTCCCATGAGTAAGGGTTGGAATTTTGTTGATTAGAGCTGTCTTGAAGGCAAGCAGTAGGAGTTCTCTCTTAGGTAGTGTAGTTTAGATTTATTTTCTTGTATTATTTAATTATTGCCCTTAGTTTAGTTTAGTTTAGTGTTTATCTTAGTATTTTACTGTTCACAGTGATCTAGATAGCCACTTTTATACCATGTTTTGGTTTCTAAACTCTTGTTTTAGGGTTTGTAATACCCAAATCATGGGTATTAACAACACCCCTTCAATAATATGGGAAAACATTCATCATTTGTGTCCCAAATCATGAAATGGGTCTCACACCCCATGGATTTATGCTTTCTTTTTCATTTTGGGGTCATTTGACCCCCATTATGCTATATTTATGTTTACTGTTTGCATTTTATGGATGATGCTGTGTATTTAAGTGTGGTCAAACCCTAGATTAGGATTCTTGCTTTATTTTTAAATTCTGACCAGTTTTGTTTAAGCATGTTCTTTCATATTTTGAATGTTTCTTGTTTGTTTTTAGCTTAGAATAGCTTTTTGATCTGAAATAGGGTGAGATCACGCTGTTTGCATGCCACTGTTCATTTCTGTTTTTTCTGACTTTTGTCTTGAACCACCTTGGTCGCCAACCGCCTTTTGTCGCGGAACCACGTTCCGCGACAAAATGGCTGTTCCGCGACAAAGGTGTTTAAAGACACTTGTCTTCATATTTTAAAACCCTTTGTCGCGGAACACCTTGTCGCGGAACCACGTTCCGCGACAAAATTTTCCATGCATAGCGACAAAGGAGCCAAACTCTTGCATTTTGTCTGCATGGCTTTTTGTCGCGGAATAATCCTGTCGCGGAACCACGTTTTGCGACAAAATCTCATTCTGAGACAGAAAAATTATGCCATGTTCTTATTTCTTTGAACACCTTGTCGCGGAACACCCTGTCACGGAACCACGTTCCGCGGCAAAATTTCCATACATAGCGACAAGGATCAAATGCTTTAAAAATTTTCTGAAAATCCTTTGTCGCGAAACACTCTTGTCGCGGAACCACGTTCCGCGACAAAATCCTGCTTAGCGACAAAGAAGCGTTATGCTGCCAAAAATTCTAAAAACTTGTCGGGATACCCATGTCGTGGACCTCGGTCCGCGACAAAATTTATGATATCGCGACAAAGACTCCCTTCTCTCTATTTAATCTCAAACATTCTTCATTCTCTTCCTATATTATATTGCATCACTCACATCATAACCCCACGGGTTAAGATGTAACATTCTGGAATTGCAATATAGGGTGTTATGCTGCCCATATTTTGATTCTCCATTTTCATCGCTTAACTAATTGAACCCTTGAGTCATTAATGATTAAAGATTGAGATTAGCAATAATTAAACATCAATAATCATCATGATTAAAGGACCTTTGTTCAATTGCCATTAAAATGCTCCTCTATAAACAAAATCCTGATGACTTAAGCAGATAATCCGGACTGTAATTAATTATGGTAGGAGGGATTATTTAAGATCATCAATTGTGGACCCAACCCACAACCTTGCATGAGAAACCAATGTCTCTCATACAAGGAATCTTCTTTTATTTCTTGTTGATTTTGTCTTTGCGTGTTGTGTGTAACAATTAGTAAAGATTACATCAGACTAATGTTGGCGAGTATTCCCTCATGGATAACTTGCTCGTAATCTGAGTATTAATTACTAAGTGTTATTTTGCATGATCTGGATGACTGTCAGTGGAAGCCTTGGCGGTTCGCCCATCCGGGGTTATAATAGCTGCTCGGCTGACTCCCATCCAGATACAGTTTTATTTTTCTTATCTTAATTTCCAAACCCAAATTCCAATCTGTAATAGGAATCAGTTGACATCAGTCAATGCTAACTGATGAACATTATAGAAGGGAAGCATGTAGGTTTTTATCCGAATTCACAGACAGTGGATGTCCAACTGGTATTGACACTACCATTATAGGGTCTAAGCTGTCTAAATTCGCTCCATCCGAGTAATTGGGAAATTGGACAGTAGATGTTTACAGTCCACCTAATTATTCTGCCATTACTTTGGTCTCCTGACCACTTCATATCTGTGTTTCACCTTCTGTCTAGACCCGCACCTATATTTTGGGGTCAATTAATTTTACACTTCCCTATATCCTTATGCATGATAATATTATGTACTATTGTGGTCTGTAATTATTTTGGGATCCTTCCCTTGGACAATAGAAGCCTAGATCTTAAACAGATATTGTGTAATAAATTTCCAACAAAAATCTCTTTATAAAATCCGGATCTGAGTAAGGGATAAATTCCTCAGTTGTGACAAATTCATATTCTGTTAAGGGTTGATTTTGGGGAATTAGAAGCAGGATCAGCGATTAGGTCTCATCTAGACTGAAAGGGTCTGTGTTTTAACTGAGAGTCTAGTACCTGTTTAGGGAATGATTTTTCAAATCCATTATTTACCAAAATTGCTGTTTGTTGGGAATCTAGAATTAGATATCACACCGAGATGGGGTCCACTTGGACTCAAATACAGTGTAGTAAATGATTTTAGAGGAACATCATCCAGGCCTTGGTTGTTTTTCTAAGATAGGGTTGAGTTTTCTTTCAACTGCTATCCTCTCCTGCCAAAGCCTATTTTTGAGTCTTGAGTGAGTGCATCCGGAACGAACTGATTTATTAGTTCGTTTCATTAGTTTGTATCTCATAACCATCCGGAAGGAAGTGAACACACAAGTGGTTCACAAAGAGCCGGGAATTCTTGATCCATACCCCTTCATCCTGATGGGGAGCTGTCTTTTACTACCAGGGTCAGATTTTCAAAACCTCCGAGTGATAGGTTTTAAATGCTTTCTTTACTGCTTTCTTTTAATTGCTTTCATTAGAGGTCACTCGGTTGTATTGAGAGTTGCGTAACTGCTACTAGGATTGACAGTTAAGGGATAGTTTAGGGCTTAATTAGAATCTTTGAGTGTGACACGGGGGAATGATAGTAGTACTTGGCATTTCAACAAATGATATGTCGGGTGTTGCTTCTCCACCACAGATGAAGTAACACACCCAGGCCAGGGCAGTTACGAATCTGTGGTATCTTAGAATCTGTGGTCTTAAGAACATGTAAACTCATATTGTAAGTACCTGTCTGTTAAAGGGAAAGCATTATTGAGAGCACGAGAATTAGCTGTCTGATAGAATTATCCCAAACAAATATCTGTGTATAAAAATGGAAGTTTAATACTGCTATATCTAAATCTTGTCCAATTTTCATTCTTTTCTTCCTGTCCCTTCTGTCTACATTGTGATTCAGCTTCACGGCTGGCACAATGTAAATTTTCCCTGCTTTCATAGATAATGTTTATCGCAGTTTTAGAATAACTTTACCCGCTTTCTAGGATAGACTTATTCGCTTTGTAGAGTAAATTTAACGCTTTTATAACCTAGTTTAAATTCATGCCAGTAGTTGTTAATCACTTTTCAAACCAATTGGAGCAATACGAATGGAAAATCTAGTAAAACGACGTGGGCCCTGCTTCTATCGCACATCCTCCAGTGAACGATCCGGTCTTACTATAAATTACTGCAATTTTTGACACCGTGCGCTTTCGGGCCACAGTTTCTTAAACACGAGCAATAAAAACGTGACAACCTATAAATATATCCCTAATCACAACTCCACCATCATAAATTGGTTTCATTAAATAAAACCTAAACCAGGATCATGATTTTTCGGAAAATACTCATGTAGTGGAAATCTGTCAAAAGTTTCATGGCAGGGAATCTTATGGCAAGAATTGATGAGAAGTATCATGGCACATATGCCGGGGACCCTCAGTGTGACAGGCTGAAGGTCAACCTATCCCGGCTGTACCATGAGATTTGTCAACAGTTTCATGACAGAGAGGACCACAGCGCCATTTGAAATTAAAGCACCACACTTGAGTAATAAAAAGACTAACAATCTTGATATATCCCTAAACCCCTTCCCGTGAATCATAACTCTTTTCATTTAATAAATCTAACCTGGTATATTTTAGAAAATGCTCGTGTGGGAAATTGTCAAAAGTTTCAGTGGCCCTGAGCAAATTCCGCACTGATACACCGGTTCCATTGGAGCAGGTTGAAGGATCATCACTGGTTGCTGTTGTTGTTGATGCTGAACCTGTTGATTTGTTTGCTGAGCCAAATGTAGCTCAGCAATCTGCTTAGTGAGTGCTGCAAATTTCTCTTCATTCTTGTCTGTATGGATGACAAGACTCTTTCTGGTAGGAGATGGTGGATCATCATCTTGGAGGACTGCTCTGCTAGCTGTCATGGTGTCTATTGTTGACCACGCTCTATCAAGTGGCATCTGAAGTAATTGTTCTCCTCCAGTAGCATTAATCATCATCTGCCAAGTGTGAGTGAGTCCAGTGAAGAAGATCTTTAACAGTCTTCTTTCTGTTATGCCATGCTGTGGACATCTCTTAAGCATGTCAAAGAATCTATCCCGAGCATCCTTCAGAGACTCTCCTTTTCTCATCTTGAAACTAGAGATCTTGTCTACCCACTCATCTACTTTGCTTTCAGGAAAATACTTGAGTAGGAAGTTCCTGACTAATTCTGGCCAAGTAGCCTTCTGTTGAGCATTCAATGAATCATACCATTCTTTCGCTGAGCCATCCAGAGAGAATGGAAACATAGCCAATTGAATGGTTTCCCTTGAGGCTCTTCCTTTCTTCACTGTCTTACTTAGTTCAACAAACTTTTTGAGATGTAAATGTGGATCTTCAGCACTCATTCCATAAAAGGCTCTAGAAGATGCTAAGTTTAATATACCAGGCGGTATATCAACCTCCTCATCCGTTCCAGCCAAATACTGATCGACATTAGGTTGCCATGGTTGATATTGCTCTTCTTGAGGATTTGGAACAGGATTAGCAAAATTTGGTGGAAAATAGTGTTGATGAATAAATTGTGGTGCAGCAGCTCTCTGCGGTGCTTGAAAAGGTCCTCGAAGTGGAACATTTTGCAGATTATCTGGTTGTCCATTTGGTAAGTTTCCAGGTCCGTCATTCTGTCCATTGTTAGCCATCCTAGTTATGGTTGAAAGATTCCCTTCCGCAAGATCTCTCTGTCTCCTTCTTGCACTTGCTCTGATCAGCCTTGCTGTTCTCTCGAGCTCACAATTAAAAGGAAGCAAAGGTGGTCTTGAAGATCGAGTTATTCTTTCGCTCATAAACTGTTGGGACTTCTCTGTGAACAAAATGAAAGAATTTATGAAATTTATTATAGTATAAAGTAAATAATTACAATTAAACCAAAGAGTATCTACAGTTCTAGAATTCATAACGCTACACCCTCCCCGGCAACGGCGCCATGAAGCTTTGAGGTAAAACCCCGCTGCAATGCCCCCCGACAGCCTTTACACTATAAATCCTATAGGGCTGTTAAAAAGCTTGCCTAGTTTTTCCTACCGAAAGCGCACGGTATCAAGCTGCAATATTTATTTTTATTGTCGGGATCGTTCAATAGAGAGTTACACGATAGAAGTGTTTTAATAGAATTATTAGCTCTAGAATCTGTCTCTACTCTTGATTTAAGAATGTTGTAATGATGATTACTAAAGAATACTGCTGAAATGTAAATGCTCAAAGCTGTAAAAATAGTAAAGAAAGCAATATAAAATGATGTCGAACGTTGTGATTACATTCATGTGTTTAAGATATCATAGACCAAATCAAATGAAACAAGAATATAATGAGAGTATCATACTTCAATGGTTAAAACATAATGAAAGTCCATTGTGATAGAAAAATCCTTTATACAACTTAATCAAATCTTCATGTCTTAAATCACTTCCCAAAACAGGTACTTATGATTCAGTGTCATGACATTCTAAGCTCTGAAATCATGGAATACTATCATCACAGAATGATCGGTCAGACTCTTTCTGTGAGAAAAGCTTTTCAGAATTGTCACTTAATCTTTTTCTTTCAGACTCGGATTAAGCCTTTGACAACTCGAGGTCACTTCTAAATCATGCTATATTTATCTGAACTTGAAGTTGTTCTTTTTATTACTCTGATCAAATTGATCTTATGACCCTGTATTGGATGTCCTCTACAACAAGTGAAAAAGCAAGTATTTAAATCTATCATCCAATGTTTCCATAAGACTTGTTTCCTCAGAGTAATTCCTGCAAGTATTCGTAAGGAATAATAGTCTTGTAAGTATATCAATATGAAATTGCTATTCAAATTCCTTGACTCATCCAGAATACTCAGATTTGTATAAATGATTTAGCTCGAGAAATCTCTGTAAACAGTTCCAAATATCCATGATTTGACTCAGGATTAGTAGATTGTAAGAGGAATATTTAATCTCCTACTCATAACATATAGTGATAACTATAAAGCCATGAACTCTGGAAATTAATCTTCCTGATACTCTACTAATTATTAGGACAAAAGATGGTTTTTGAAACATCTTTCCCTTTTAAACGACAGGTACTAAATGCCCAACTAAAGAACGAGTTTGTTCTTCATTAGTCCTGAGTAAATAATGATTGAGAAAACCTATATCATCATCTTTCTCAGTGTACCAGTGAAAGTAATAATACAAATTGCAGATATGAATTGTGAGTCTGTAATTATGAAGTAAGATTACTCATCATAGACTGGGAAATATCCCAAAATATTGTATGTATATGTAATATTATATGTATAAAGAAATGTTGAGTGTTCTGAATCCTCTTAATCAAAATGCAAAGGTGTTTCCAAAATATACATCGGAAACTAGACAGAATTAGGAAATAACTTTCCCAAGAAAAAGGATTTGAGAAATAATTCTGCAAAATAAATGTCCAAAATAGCTCGCAGTAACTACTTTGGGTTTCAAACTATGAACATTCCAATTTTCCGCACGCTATGTCTGTACAGCGTGGAGGGAGCTAATATTCAAAGAATGTTCCTCAGATTTTGTTTATACAAAGAACTGAATGCCTCGCGGTAATTTCTGTAAGAATGCGGCGAGGTACTCAATTCCTACTTATAGATAGGGGTTATATACGTATAAGAAGTAAAGGTGAGTAGTTGATACCCTGTAAAATGGATATCACATCTGTTGCTATTATAGGTTGGTCCTCTCGCTTTGTCAGATTGACATCGCGTGAGTATTAGAATAGCCTTTGTCGCAGCAAGTCTATCTGAATATTTCCTCGCGCCATCTTTTAGGATGAAGCGAGGGTTTACCCTTATGTGTAGTAAATGATCAGAATTTATAACTGTCATAACTACCTTCTGAGATTTCCGTTTCGAAAATCATGAATACAAAACCTCTTGCATCCAAAGTCATGAACTTAGAGTTATTGATTCTTAAAGATTATCAAGCGATGATTAACA
>JAOANR010000336.1:0-50000 GCA_030278955.1 Hygrophila difformis | reverse complement strand
ATGCAGAGGCCAAGGGATCGTCATTCGGCTGTTCTTCCAATGTTTTGGCCAATGCTGCTGGATCAATGGACTCATGCGAGCCTTGTGGCTGTTCAGCTTGATGTGACGGGCCTTCTTGAGTGATGAATTCTTCAATTCTGGCCGTGCCCATGAAAGGATCAATCAATTGACCCACTTCTGTCTGATATCTGATTTGATTTGGCTTTTCTCCAGCATCAATTCTCGTTTCAATCTGTTCGTTGATGTTCTGTCTCAATTCTTCCCGAAGTGTTTCAGCACTACGAATAAAAGGGCCAGTCCATCCTGATGGTTGTTCTTCTTTGATCTTCAATCCCTTTCCTTCGACTCCACCAGTGATCTTCAGCTCGAAGTCTTCCTCATCACCCTGTTCAGCCTCTCCAGATTTCCTGCTTTCCAGATCAGCTTGCATTTTCTTGGCAGTCTCTTCGTCCTTCGTCTGCTGAATATTCTTTCTGATCTGCTCCTCCTCTGCAGCTTTCTTTTCCATTGCCAAGCATTCTTCCTCAGTCACTTTCTCTACTCCCGAACCACCTGTTACTTGATCAATGAGGCCGGCTGATGCAAATTCTTCTTCTTGCAATTTTCTGGCCAGCTCAGCATCGAATGCCACTTGATGCTTCTTTTTCGGGGGTGGTGGTGGCATCGGCTTCTTACCTCTGTCCTTGGGATCTGTGGGCTCTGCCACTTTCCTGGCGGTTGGCTCAGGTTCCTTGATCTCCACTTTCTTTTCTGGAGCTCTTGCTGGTTTATCTTTGTCGGCAGATTTTATCAACCTTCTCCTCGTTCCCGGTTGAGGTGCTGGCTGACCTTCAGGTGTAACAACAGTATTGGATGTTTGCTCGGGCGGGATGGTTGCAGCAGTGGTGGCAGGTGCTGCAGCAGGTGTTGTCATTTCAGTCTGAGCTGGCTGTACTGGAGTCCGGACTGCTTCTTGCTGCACCACTGGCTCAGACGTAGCAACTTTTTGCACTTCAGTCTGCCCTCTTGGCGGTAAAGCCGAAGCTTGTACTGCTGGCTGGGTAGGCTGTGGGTTGGCCTCAGGAGGAGTGGAGAAGTAGGCATCAATCTCAGCGTCGGGATCTTCTTCTCTGTTTGGTTCACCCTCATAGCCTAGTTGCTTCTCGGCGCGCTGTAAATAATCCTCAATGAAACTCTTTTGAGTGATTCTCCCTAGCTGGTCCTCCCAGTCCTTCTTGATCTTGGTGCAGAACTTACTCCGAACATTGTTGTTGTAGTGCAAGATCTTCTTCCCGTTTGCAGTGCTATTACAGTATTCAAGTGCAAACTTGTCCATTTCCATGATCAAATCCCAGTATGAATCCCTGTACTGATTCATCATGCCCCTTACCAGATCCTTTTGAATTCCTTCAAGGTAGGACATGTCTTCTGCCGAATCGTACTTGAGATACAACCCAGCCTCAGTTTTTGATAGTAAATTGAACTGCTTTTCCTTTTTCTTTTTGGGTTTCCAGCCACCTTTGCGTATATCCACTTGCAGCTGGTCCCTTAATACTGCTATGTGCTGGGGAAATTCATCATCCTTGTTTGTTCCATACCGTCCATACCTTCTATGTGTGAAGATGGTTTCAAGTACCTCATCTGCAGGTAACACTACTCCCTCATCCAGAAAGGACTTAGTGATACTTGTATTGCCTTTTCCCCAGACCGTAGTCAGTTCGTCCCATTGATCGCGTGCATCCTTGATCATCTTCCTCATTGTATTCAACAATGAGGTGTTGTGGCTTTGTTCAAATTTCTCAGCGTTTTTGAGGCGTTTGTACAGATTGAAGGTCAGCTCTCGATGCCTGGCACGAGCTAGATCTGTAATCCACCTCTGCTCCACTGGTCCTTTTGCTTCAAACAGATATGGATTCCACTTGAATGGGAATGCTTCATACATCATGATGGCCCCACTGTTTATGACCCTACTTAGATCCATCTGCTTGTGCTCGAAGGCCATCCAAACTTGAGGATCTATGATCTGATTAGGAATGATGATGTCAAACTCAGCGATATTTGGGTCTTTCGTCCCTTTTTCTACATGTCGGTTCCACACAGCCCTGTGCTCTTTGAACTTTAGCTGGATGCGTTCGTGGTGAACTTCTGGAGTTGTCTTTTCATCTTGGGGGGCATGCTCCATCATCCTCATCCAAAACTTCTTCAGAAAATGATAGTAGTCCCTCTCTATCGATGCAGCAACTATTGTTCTTTCCTCTGGAGGAATATGCACGTCCCATCCCGGGGGAAGTTTCAGTTTTTCATCCGTAGTGTGGTCCAGAGGTACTTTGTGAACTGATTTGATGGCATCTCTCATGTCCTTAATTTCTGTTCGATCAATTGAGGCCTGCTTGCCAGCAGCCTCATATGTGCAGTCAGGTAACCCGATGCCTGATTATACTACCAACTCATTCCTGAAAAAGGCCAAAGTGTTTAGATACATCCAAATTTTTATAATTTTTCAAAGATTACTCAAGTTTGAAAATCAACATCCTCACATTTTGAGCTTTGCTAAGCTCGAAATGTGATTTAAGTGATTTAATCTTGAGTTTATTAAAAGATCCAAAGATAAGGTACTTATGCCTTAGGAACTAGAAGGAGATCTCTTAATTGGACTATTGAGTCCAATTAAAAGGGAGAAATAAAAATAAAGTGGTCATTGGACCGAAAATTCTCTTTTTTAATGGGCTATTGGGCCCAAAAGTTTGTTTTTTTTTAAATTTTATTAAACAAGCTCGAGGCACTTGTTGAAAATGGAGTGAAATGATGGCGATGGAATGGATTGCTCGAGAATGGAATGTGCAATGGAGACGTGGCGGAGTGGAGTTGCTATTTCCGGATTGTTTGGACTGTCATTGGACAGTTAAAACGTTCAAGAGAATTGCAAACACTATTTTTAATTTTGAAAAGGTTGACTTGATTTTATTTAAAGAGAAGTGGGATGTGTGTGGTCCCATTTTTGGATTTTGTAAAAAGACAGCAGTTGAGGTGGCAAAAATACTGCTACTTAACTCACACTTTTTAGTTCCATTGGGAACAAAAACACATTTGTCAACCAAAATTCCTAGTACTATTTTTGTCTTTTTGTGGAAAAAGTGATTGGCAAAAGGGGCTTTGGTGTGCACTGGGATTGCCAAAAACATAACAAACATCCACTTTCATATTTGCAGCATACATACGCAGTCATGCCAAACAGGGAAAAACATTAAATGTCAAATTGGCATGCAATATTCATGAGCACAGTAGGGCAAAAACATAAGATCATACTCTTATCCTGGCTAAAACATGGAATTTTGGCAAGAAATTTCCACAGATTTAAGACAGAACAAAATAAACCCAGGAACCCTAGAACTCAAAGGTTCAACAATGGCGGCCTCCAAGACTCCATTGCCTCCTAAGTTCTCTAAAAAGTCCTAAGTTCAAAAATCAAAATGCCCCACAACAATCGAACACTCCCTAGTTGGCAAAATAACCTCCCCGTCTTCCCATCATGCTCGGCCAACACCCAAATTAATCATAGAATCTACTCGAATACTGCCCACAACAAAACATCCTCAAGAATGAACTCTAATAAGCAAATCAGACCATAATAGTGCATATTAATGCACATCAAAACTTTCCAAAATCTCTAGACTCGCGAAAACAGGGGCTCGAGAATGCGCAAGAATCGGATGGAAAACACTTACCAGGGCTCGGTCTGCTTCGGGGGCGAAGATGAAGATGGAGGTTCCATCGGGTTCGCGAAAATTGGGCAGAGTCACGCCTGGAAGTGGTATGAAACGAATGCGAGGAACACTGTGGTGTTCTTCGGGGAAGGTTTTGCGCGTACGAACAGTTTTTCCGAAAATTTCTAAGTGTGGAATGCGTAGGGAAGAAGAGGGAGGGGAAGGGGTTTAAATACTAATGGGCCGGTCGCGGAACCCTAGCCCATTGTCGCGGAACAGGGTTACGCGACCAGGCTCGGCGACATTAGAGGTGTCGCGGAATATGGGACTTTGTCGCGGAGTCATGCTCCGCGACAAAGGGTACCGCGACAAAATAGGAAGGAAAATGGGGTCGTGTCGCGGAACAGGAGCTTTGTCGCGATGCAGTGCTCCGCGACAAAGTGTTCCGCGACAAAGACAAACAGAGTTCAGGGATGAGTAGAATTTTGTCGCGGAGTTGCACTTGGTCGCGGAACGTTGTTCCGCGACAAAATGGTCATTCCGCGACAAACTTTTTGAATTTTCAAATTTTCAACGGACTGGGCCCGAGTGATGTTGGGCCTGCGTCCATTTTATTTGATTTGGACCTGAATGAATTCAGTCCAAATAAATTCAAAACATTGGGCCATTATTTAAAATAATCTACTTGCATAAAATTAGGTTGGTCAGTTCCATTTATCTGCGAGATTTATTCCGGATCTTAAATTGCTTTAAATTCCGAAAATAATTTCTCAGATTTGTGGAATTTTCCCAACCAAGAACCTGGTTTTCCATGCTTTTTCTGCTCCTTCTTTTTGGGTGGTTTCGAACTTCCTGCAAGACAGATAAATACCCATTAGGTTAGGTTTTTCTCCTCAGTTCAACATCCTCACATTTAGAGTCTTGGTACTCTAAATGTTCAATTAGTTTTGAGGGTACTTTTTCTGTTCTGAATTAGATATATTACATTAAACTAAGCTAATCTATGAGTAATCAGGAATGTAATTCTCTTAATAAACGACGCTGCATCCTCCCCGGCAACGGCGCCATGAAACTTTTGACAATTTCCGCACACGAGTATTTTCTAAAATATACCAGGTTAAAAATTTATTAAATGGAAAGAGTTATGATTCACGGGAAGGGGTTTAGGGATATATCAAGATTGTTAGTTTTTTTATTACTCAAGTGTGGTGCTTTAATTTCAAATGGCGATGTGGTCCTCTCTGTCATGAAACTGTTGACAAATCTCATGGTACAGCCGGGATAGGTTGACCTTCAGCCAGTCACACTGAGGGTCCCCGGCATAGGTGCCATGATACTTCTCATCAGTTCTTGCCATAAGATTCCCTGCCATGAAACTTTTGACAAATTTCCACTACATGAGTATTTTCCAAAAAATCATGATCCTGGTTTAGGTTTTATTCAATGAAACCAATTTATGATGGCGGAGTTGTGATTAGAGATATATTTATAAGTTGTCACGTTTTTATTACTCGTGTTAAGAAACTGTGCCCCCGAAAGCGCACGGTGTCAAAAATTGCAGTAATTTATAGTAAGACCGGATCGTTCACTGGAGGATGTGCGATAGAAGCAGGGCCCACGTCGTTTACTAAGATTTTTCACTCGGTTACTCAATTCAAGTGTGTGTGTTTTGACTGAAATCTACTTGACATAATCTAATCTAAGTTATGAAAGCAATTAAAATAAAGCAGATAAAATTGTTCTAGAAAGCGAATTAAATTTAATCTAGGAAAGCAATAAGATTACTCTAAGAAAGCATATTTAATATGAGACAGAAAGGGACAGGAATAATATAACAAATATTGGACAAGATTCAGATGAAACACAATTAAACTTCCATTTTGTTACACAGATCTTTGCTTGGGATAATCCATTCAGTTAGCCAATTTTTCATGCTCTCTATACCATGTTCCCTTTAACAGACAGATACTTACAGTAAGAGTTTACATGCTCTCAAGAAAACAAACTCTAAGATACCACAAACTTACAACTCCTCTTGCAATGCCTTGCAAGAGTATGTTAGCCATCTGTGGTGGACAAGCAACACCTGACAAATCATTTATTGAAGTGTCAAGTACCGTTATCATTCCCCCATGTCACGCCCAAAGACTCTAATCAAGCCCTGAACTATCCATTAACTCTCAGTCCTAGTAGCAGTTACACAACTCTCAATACAACTGAGTGACCTCTAACGAAAGCATTTAAAAGAAAGCGGTAAAGAAAGCGGTAAAGAAAGCATTTAAAATCCTATCACTCGGAGGTTTTTGAAAGTCTGACCCTGGTAGTAAAAGAAAGCCCCCAGTCAGGATGACCGGGTGTGGATCAGGAATTCAGTGAACCGCTTGAAGTGTTCACTTCCCGTCGGGTGGTTATGAGATACAAACTAATGAAACGAACTAATAAATTAGTTCGTTCCGGATGCACTCACTCAGGACTCAATAATAGGCAATGGCAGAGGAGGATAGCAGTTGAAAGGAACTCAACCCTATCTTAGAGAATAACCAAGGCCTATGTGTTGTTCCTCTAGAATTATCTATCACACCGTAATTGAATCCAAGTAGATCCCATTTCAGTGTGATGTTTAATACCAGATTTCCAACATACAGCAATTTTGGGAAGCAATAGATGTTTGAAAATCATTCCCTATCAGGTACTAGACTCTCAATTAAAACACAGATCCTTTCAGTCTAGGTGAGACCTAATCGCTGACTCTGCTTCTAATTTCCCAAAATCAACCCCCAGTCGGATCTAAATTAGTCATAACTGCGGAATTTATCCCTTACTCAGATCCGGATTTTATAAATGAATTTTTTGTTGGAAGTTTAATGTGAGACATCTGATTATAAAATCAAGACTTCTATGTCCAATGGAAGGATCCCAAAATAATTACAGACCACAATAGTACATAATATTGTCATGCATAAGGATATAGAGAAGTGTAAAATAAAATAACCCAAAATATAAGACGGGTTTAGACAGAAGTTGATACACATAGATGGAATAGCCGGAGTTTAGAAGAATTTATTTTGGCTAAAAAGATGACAAGAATAGTCAAGATAATCCGGACTGCAAACATCTGCTATCCAGGTCCTGACTATTCCAGGTAGGATGATTTTAGACAGCAGAAGATCTTAACAACAGTGATCGCTATCATCAAGATTCCTACTATCTGTGAAATAAGAGAAAAACCTACATGGTTTCTTACTGTAATACTATTTAAGCAATGTTGATCGACATTGTTTGATAACATTACAGCTCGAAATTCAGGCTTGAAATTAAGATAAAGAAAAGAAAACTGTGTCCGGATAGGAGTCAGCTGAACAGCTATTATAATCCAGGGTGGACGAACCGCCAAGGCTTCCACCGACCACCATTCGGACCATGCAAAATAACATTTAGTAATTAATATTCAGACTGCGAGCTAGTTATCCGTGTGGGAATACCTGCCAACATTAGTCTGATATATTCCTTACTAGCTGTTTCACACAACACAGAAAAGACAAAATAAATAAAAGAAAGATATTTTTGGGTCATCTTGCATGAAAGACATTGGTTTCTTATGCAAGGTATGGAAATTATTCCATAATCACTCTTCATGTCTAAATAATCTCTCATCCCATAATTAATTAATTAATTACAGTCCGGATTATATACTTAGATCATCGGAGTTTAATTACTTGTAGAAAAGTCTTTTAGTGGAATTGAACAAAATTCTTTATATCAAAATAATCATGGGTTGAGATCATTGGATTTCAACCTCAAAATATTAATATAAAGGTTCAATTAATTAATGAGGAAGATGAAGAATATAAGTTTGGCAAAAAGGGTGCCATTTTGTCGCGGAGTAGAGTTTGTGTCGCGGACCATGGGTCCGCGACAAGGGTTTCGCGACAAAGGGTGGGAAATAAGAGAAATGGAATTTTGAAAGTTAGGGTTTGCTTTGTCTCTAAGCAAAAATTTTGTCGCGGAACGTGGTTCTGCGACAAGGAGTCATAGCGACAAAGGGTTTGAAAATCGGACAAGGGCATAATTCTTGTCGCGGAACAAGAGGTTTTGTCGCGGAACCACAAGGTTGCTACGCGACAAAGCCCTTCCATAATAAAATCGCAAGTATTTGGGTCCTTGGTCGCTAATCAGGATTTTGTCGCGGAACGTGGTTCCACGACAAGGGTTGTTTCGCGACCAAGGGTTTCAAAATGATGACTAACAAGTGTTCTTTGGTACCTTTGTCGCCAAAGTATCATTTTGTCGCGGAACGTGGTTCCGCGACAAGAGTTGTTCCGCGACAAAGGTGTGTCCAGGACACATGTCAGAAAAGTAAAGTGGAACAGTGGCATGCATTGTGTGTGATCTCACCCATTTCAGATTCAAAAGCTAAACTAAGCTAAAAATGAAAAAACAAATTTGAATCTAACTAGAACATGCTTGAACATAATAGAAATAAAACAAATTTAAAACTAGAGAAACCCTAATCTAAGCTTGATCACCCATAAGCATGCAATATTATCCAAAGAAAAGTCACCAAGCAGTGACATTAAAATGCAAAATAAGGATCAAATAATCCAAAGAAAACAAAAGCAGTAAGATCCATGGGGTGTGAGACCCATTTCATGATTTTTGGGACACAAATGGAGAATGTTTTCCCATATTATTAAATGGTGTTGTTAATACCCATGATTTGGGTATCACAAACCCTTAAACAAAAGTTTAGAACAAGAAACAAGATGTAAAAACTGGCTATCTAACCAAAATGCAATAAACTACATCTAACTAATGCATGAATTAAATAATACAAGAAAAACCTAACTAAACTACCCTAAACTAAACTAAACTACTAAGCTCCCAACTTGTCTTCAAGAGTGTATATTCTCTCTAAAATTCTTCCAACTTCTTGCTCAAAGGAAACACCTCATATTTATAGAGATGTAACCCTAAGCCCATGGGCCTTGATTTGAGCCCATTGTGTCTCAAGACATCACACACATCACAGCTTTGTCTCGGAGCACCAAGTTTGGTCGCGGAACATACTGCATGTGGCAAAGCTTCTCGACTGGGTCTTGTGTCTCTAATGGTGCATCTTTGTCGCGGAATGGACATTTGTCGCGGAACATGCCATAGCGACAAAGGACATCGCGACAAAGGGGCTTCGCTGGTTTCCTTCTTCATCTGAGCTGCTTGGTCGCGGAACCCTCCTTTGTCGCGGAATCACGCATCGCGACAAAGGGGCTTCCGCGACAAAGGTGTTCCTGGGCCTGCTGAATTGGGCCAGATGGGCCGAAAATGTTCTTTTTAGGTTTTTCTCTCTTTTTCCCATCTTTTTGTATTTTGTGGGCTTGCTTTATTCTTTTGCCCATCTTTTTCATTCCTTTTTCTTTTGATTTCTTTTTCTCATGTTTTTGGATTTTTCTAACATAAGTATGTAATAAAATTACATATTTATGTCTTTTTCATACCAGCTTATTATTTTTACAATTATGCATAAATCAGTCCAATTCGACTGCTTTCTTACTTAATGTAAGACCGGAATGCGATCAAATGCCCGTTTAAGACACGGAAATGGATTGAAAATAATGGTCCTTTCTGGCCATTATCACCATCCCACACCATGCACAACCATCATCATCACCCCCTGGCCGCCGGCGACATGCCGGCGGCAACCGCCAGCAGCAGCGGCAATTCCGCCGCCGTACAGCAGCTGTTGCTGCTCTTTCGGCGCTGCGGTGGTGCAGCGTCACCACACCACGGTCACACCGTCGTCATCTCCTCCCCGTGCTGG
Organism: Hygrophila difformis; assembly: GCA_030278955.1. Lineage (NCBI taxonomy): Eukaryota > Viridiplantae > Streptophyta > Magnoliopsida > Lamiales > Acanthaceae > Hygrophila > Hygrophila difformis. The sequence continues at coordinate 40,502 of JAOANR010000336.1, read as the reverse complement.
CGTCTCCTTCACCCCTCCGGATATTTCCCCAAAAATGGAAGAACCCCCCAAAAATCCAGACAGAAACAGAGAAGAAAAGAATGAAGAGAAAAAGACCATTACCTTGTTCACTCATCCTCTTCCCCAAGCTCGAAAATGGTGGCTCCTTCATCATTTTTCTCCATGCCGTGAGCTCTCCCATGGAAATCCCTAGTTTTAAAGGTTTTGCCTCGAACCCTCTTGTCGTAATGTCTCGCCATCCTTATCTTTTGGCGACGGATATTTTCCAGAGCGGTAAGCTTGTTGCCATCTGCTGTCTCCAACTCTTGCAACATGGTCTCTTCATACTTAGTTAAGCCTAAGTGATGTTGTTGGGCCACTCTTAAAGAAGGGACTGTGATTTCCAAAGGTAGAACGGCGTCATGACCATACGTCAGGTAGTATGGTGTGAAGCCAGTGGCTGCAGATTTAGAGTTTCTGTAAGCCCATAGGACTTCTGACAGAGCCTCATGCCACTTCCTTTGTTTCTCGCCTAATGCCTTCTTGATCATACTTATCAAGATCTTATTGGTGGCCTCAGCTTGACCGTTTGCTTGGGGGTAGTACGGAGTGGAGTGATATATGCGAATCCCGAATTGTTTAGCAAAAGCTAAGAACTTCTCGCCAGTGAACACAGTTCCTTGATCCGTAGTGATTGTTTGGGGAATCCCAAATCAATGTATGAGCTCAGTCACGAACCTAATTACATCGTTTCGATCGATCTTCCTCATTGGCCATGCTTCTACCCATTTGGTGAAGTAATCAGTGGCCACTAGTATGAATGCGTAGTTTTTGGATGACGGCGGATGAATTTTTCCAATGATGTCCATCCCCCTGCCACGGAATGGCCAAGGCTTGATGACTGTGTGTAACTCTTCCGCCGGTATCCTTTGAATTGGCCCATGTTTCTGGCAAGCCTCACAACCCCGAGCGTAGAGGATGCAGTCTTCCATGATGGTTGGCCAGAAATACCCATGGCGATGAATACTCCATCTCATGCTAGGCCCTGCTCGATGGGAGCCACATATCCCCTCGTGGACTTCTCCCATTACTAGCTTAGCTTCTTCGGGACCTACACACTTGAGCAGCAATCCATCGACCGCCCTTCGGAATAACTCGCCATTTATCAATGTGTATCGTAAAGATTTGATTTTTAGCGAGCTGTCTCCTCCAGATGATGGGTTCTCGAGGTGTCGTGTGATTTCTGTCCTCCAATCATCATTGGAATGTTGGGGTTGGATTCCTGGTTGGTCTTCAGACTCACTTGCGATGGCGGCGATGCATGGTGCCCCCTAGGGCGACTAGTCTGCTATCCTGAAGCGAGTTGGGCAACTTCATTGGCCTCTTGATTTTGACTTCTAGGCACGCGGGTGATGGTAACGTCCGAAAATTTGTTCAAGAGTTCTAACGCTGTCTCATAGCATTTAATTAGCCTTGGACTCTTGCATTCGTATTCTCCTATTAGTTGTTTCAGGATGACTTGGGAATCTCCAAAAATTGTAATGGATTTTGCACCCTTGAGCAATGCTGTTTCCAGGCCGAATATTAACGCTTCATACTCTGCTTGATTGTTGGTGGTGCCCGGCTGATACCTATTTTTCAGTACATAGAAATTATCGCAAGTGAACGATATCGTATCAAGTAATAAACCGGTGAGTATACTGAGTCGATCCACCGGGAGTTAGAAGTATTTTAATTCATACCTTGGCAAATCTGATATCATCTAAAGTATAATTCAGTCGAATGGTAAAATGATATTCGAAAAGACAAATTACTTCCTAAGTTTCATAAATCAAGCAAAAATAATTTCTATAGAAAATAAACCTACAGCTAAACATATTCGAAGGTTGCTGCTTCACCCTGCCAATATTGAACAAGATTGAAATTTTAATGAATTCAATGACTAAAAATTCTAGCAATGGCCAATTTCCTTAGCACACAATTACCAGAAATTTTATACTCCATCTTCCATCTCCCGATGCGAAAATAATTCAAGTTAAAGATTAAATATTTGCTAACATTCCCATGTTCAAGCATTCAATTATAAATCTGTCTTTAACTAGGAGATTTAATCATTGAAAATATGATTTTCTTTCAATCAAATTCATCATCTATATTGATAAAACAATGTATCAGTAATTGCAATATGCAGGGATACAAAATATAGATTAGAAAAATTAGAGTTAGATGACAGGAATGTTTAATACATCTATTATCCACACTATTCCAATATTGAGTTATTCAAAGACATTAATTCTCAACCAAATTTCTGATCTTTCCCAAGATTCTAAGAAATTCAATCAAGAAGAAAAAGAATGAAATTCATCTCCCGACATAATTCCATTATCCAAATTGCACATTAGATTGAACTCTTTCCCACGACAAGTACTGGAGTTTCTAGATGAACCGATGTCTCCCAACATTCAGAACTCCACCATAAATATGATGAGCAATTTAATTGCAGCAATTAAAGAACACAATACATTCTTTCAGAATCCAAAAACATGATAATAATAAAGAAAATACTTCCTGTGTGAATAATAATGTCATACTTCGAGTTCCAATCTCCAACTCCCGTCTTTGATTGCAACAACGAAGTATATTGTGATAAAATCCCGTCAACACTCTGAAATTTCGAATCTAAACTGAAAAGCAGCAATCTCCTGTTCTAAAAAGTTTATTTACAGAGGCTAGGAAGAAGAACAAAGGTAGGGTTGCGATTTTGTACAAGATGTGTCGAAGGTTCGATGTCTGGGTGTTTTTTCGATCTCCCCCTTTGCTGTTGTTTTTTTCTCTTTTGTGATGTTGGGCCTTTTTTACTTGAGGAGTCGCGTCCGATCTTTTAAAATCATCAGCAGATTTGAATACCAAGTCAATAAAATTCGAATCTTTCAAATTGGGTAACTGTCAGACTTGGCGCAGTTTTGTGCCATCCCTTCAGTGTTGGCGCTCTCGATCAGTTTGTGCCAAACCTGTTTAGAATAGAGTCTTGGAAATTTTCCTTCATCCAGCTTTTAACTCTGCTTTCTTTGCTCCCTTTTTAACCTGCATATACATGAAATAAATGCCTCACTAGTTCATGAATTTGAATCCAACATTCTTTAATAATTTACACATAATTTATCAATAATAAATATGCTAAAATATGTACATAATTAAGCTAATTATCGTATATCCTAATATAATAGACACAAAACACAAAAACAAAGTAAAAGATAAATATTTACATAAAAATGGAAGGATTTGAGCTTCAATATGCATGTTTTCCGGTGTAGATGAAGGCTAAAATTATAGCATCCTTTGGGTGCTATAAACATCCTCATACTTAAAATGTTGCTCGTCCCTTGAGCAACTTACAAGATAGAAACGAGACACTTAAAATTATATATGGAATGAAACAAAAAATGAATGTCTTCTCAATATAGAAACAAGCAATTTTATGCTACATAAATGGCAAAAAGGCTGGAATTTTATAAACTTGACGACTTGAATGTCATATAATCAGTCATATAAACTCCATAGGCGAGAAACAAGCATCAAGGCATCTATCAAAGTCATAATTAGGTATGCTTTGAATTCATTTTCTCTTTATTGAGTGATTGAGGATTCGGTTTCACAAATGAGAGGAACCCCACTATCCTTATAATGGACGAGGCTTCAACTCTTTTGTTCATGACACTTTTGCTGAGTTGTAGACGGTTGAATTCGAGAAGCTACTTGTGCCAGAGGAACAACGTGCCAATCATCATAGCCAAATTTTTTCTTCTTTCTTTTGTTTTCTTTTCTTTCTTTGTTTTTTTTCTTCCCTCCCTCATTTTTTTTCTTTCTGCAACAATTTTTTTTTCATGGAGGCAGTTGGCTTTATATAATCAACTCAATAAGGAGATGTAAATTATTGCATACATTTATGTTAGATAATAGCCCTGATGCAGTTTCTAACCGAGATTGGATGTAACCTTCTATGCAAAACTCAAGTATAATGTTGTTCTTATAAACTCCAGCAGTTGTCATCTTAGATATATAAAATATGGCTTGGTTCGTCATTAAGAAGACTGAAATTCGTTTATAAAGTAATTGATAAAAAGTGTTGAGTTTCTCAAAAATTTTCCCAAAATTTTTAATAAGCCATGATCTACACCGAAATATATGCTATTCTGGCTCAAATGCTCCCACACGATTACTAGACACAAAACGAACTATACAGAAGAACATGGTAAGGTAATGAAATATCTAAGTAGTAATTCAAGCATGCAATTCTATAAATATAATCAAACCTCTATCAAATCCAAACATGCTTTGTGTAAATGAAATTACAATAACCTTACAAGGATAAAAGTAAAAGAACAAAGTCACCTGATGTATTGCTCATGCTGCTATGATCTTGTTACAGTTTGCAATTTAGAAGTTCATCATCCGGTAATGAATCTCCTAGTACATATTCCATCCTGAAACAACTCAAGTATTATTTATTTCAGATGACGTAATCACAGAAATACAAAAGTATAATAGAGACAAAAAGGGAAAATAAAAATGGAACAATGTCACCTTATAGCTTCCAACTTTATTTTTGGATTAAAAATCCCAAGGATTCAAACCGAATTCAATCCTGTATTTATATCCTCAATCCAAAGACAATTAATTAGATGTTTTCAAGTTACAATATTCCCAAAACCACAAATAAAATAAAATAAAAATAAAGACACTTTCACATAAGATAAAATAAAAGAAATAAAATAAAATAAAATCAATATGTACAGACCATCATATATTAAATATTAATTATAATTATATTAAGATTAAAACAAGTGCACACTTACACATCATAATCCAAAATGTTAGCACTAAGTCACCACAAAATAGTTCAGCAGACATTCCTACACAAAAAGTATAATTAAGCATACCATTCATCAGCAAGCTTATACCACAATTTAGTTATTCATCACTATCTTCACTCTCACTTTCATAGTCATTTTCATTTACATTACCCCTTTCTTCATTACCTTCCTGATTTGATCTACCCTGCATACCATACCTGTCAAGATGTCAAGGATTTTTCGGTTGGTTCCTTCCATGTTGGCTATCCTTACTTCTAAGCGATCTATCCTTCCCCGAAGCAGATTTTGGTCTTCTCTATATGCTCTCTGGAGTTCAACATTCTGCCCCCTAGTATCCCTGCTCAACTTACTGACATCTTCCCTTAATCGATGTAACTCAAGTATGACATTAGAAGATGAGGTGGTTTCTTGAGTGGTGGCAGCCCCTCTTCTGGATCTGGTAGATTGTGCAGCAGCTCGAGTAGTTTGGGTTCTAGATGGCTGGGCACATTGTTCAGATTGAGTAGATGCATATTGGTTGGGAAAAAGTTGAAGTGGAGCAGAAGGTGCACCAGGAAGAACTTTGGCTCTAAAAGGAATAGGTGGCCTCATTGGTAAGTCCATTGGGAATTGACTTAGATCTACCCCTGCTCTTTCACACAGCTTCCATATCAGACATGGAAAGATTAACTTACTCCGACTCTCCTTGGTTTTTTATTTCAGCTCCTGAGCGATCAGAGATCCTATATCTATTGGTCTGCCCACCTTGATAAAATAGACAATGAGCAAATTAGAGGCACTTGGGGCAGAAAAATGATCTTTAGGTGAGATCTTAGAACGGTAAAATAGAAGCCAACGATAATAAGGGGTATCCATTCCTGGTCCATACACTCTATCATGTTTTCCCTCATAATATTGTATCCCTTGTTGCTTCTCAAACATGGCTTCAAGGATCATCTGCTTATTTCTTTCTTTGTTCTCATCAGTTGTGATAAACCGGAAAGGATCATCATCTTCAGGGACCGGCACCACATTATAAAAGTCATTGATGACTTTGGGTCCATAAGGCACTTCCACTCCATTTACCCAGGAAACATATCCATCATCACTCAGGTGAGCATTGGCAAGGAAAATTCTTGTCAATTCCCACGAATAGATACCAGTATAATGTTTTGCAAACTTACCCCAACCACGACTTTCAATAGCAGCTTTTAAATATGGATTTCCTAACACATGTTCTAAGAAACCCCGATCCAAAACCACATCACGCTTCTTCATCTTTAAGTAGTTTAAAGCTGCATCGTTATCAATGAAACGTGAAGCATCATATGGCTCCTCCTCAGCAGGTGGATTGATGAGTGGTGGGGTAATTTTTCTTGATTCCCTTGATTCATTTCCTGGTTCATCTGTTTCGTCAAAAAGCTCATCAATTAAGTCAGGTGGTGGTTCATCAATTTGTGTTGCCTCCGGCTCTTGAGTGGTAGAAGCTGTTTTAACCAATCTTCTTCTTTTCTTCCTGCATTCATCCTCTGTAGACATTGGTTTCTTTCCTTTATCAGGCCCTTCTGTCCTGTTTTCCACCCTTTCTCCCAAAACTTCAATTTGATCCATTCCTCCATCACCATCATCTGCTACTTCACTACCTAGAGATCTTAAGTTGTGGATCCGAGCAGATTTCCTCGACTGGGTGGTAACTAACTTTCTGCCTCTCCCTTTCATAGCCTACTGGATGAGCAAACAAGGAGCAAATACATGAATACAATTGATATAGTAGAACTCCCCATCCTCATACTTAAGTTTGAGCTAAGAGTGAAAACTTAAGTTAAAGTTTTAAACACATGCTGAATTTAGAGTAATGATGACAGACATGGGATAGGAATCAGTTCTAGTTTATGAAATTCATTCCCTGGTGATTCAAATAATTGAAGCAAAACTTTCGAAAATATAACAGCTTTCTAAATGTCAATTTTCATATATCAAGGTTGCTTACTTGGTTTTATATAATTTGAACATTAATTAAAAAGAGATAACCTTGGTGGCAATATATAAATACCATGAAAAACATAAAATTCACCAAGATATAGCATTCATAGCTTTGAGAAAACATGATAATATATATATATATATATATATTATATTTTAAATAAAAATTTCTAATTTCAGAATTTGCTTTGTCGTGCATATTCTCTAAATAAAAATCCTGAAATTCATGTTCAGCATTCCCAAAGTAAGAACCACCAATAAAGACTTATCAAAACATTAAACACATGTCCTCTAGAGATTTTGAAAAGAGTTTGGAAGTGGAAGTTTAAATCAGTACATTGAATTCCATTAGAAGGCTGTCCAATTTCTCAAAAATAGTTTCTATATGTTAAGGATCCAATTTTTGAACATACCAGAGAATTAACAATGAAATAGCAGACCCAATTCAAATCCCACGTCACAAAAATCGTTAATTCCAACTTCGGTGCATACACAAATGGCCAGAAACTTCAATTTCCTTTCCAAGAACCATTGACGCCAAAACAAACAACCTCAAACAAGGATAAACAATTACCACATTGTAATCCAACAACATTTAGCCGACAACATTCACAACCAAACAACACAGGACTCACAGAATGCACAAAATCGAACAAATACATAGAATTCATGAAATTCCCAAAAGAAAATAAGAATTTCAAACCTAGCAGTGAGTTGGGCAGAAATCGAATCATCATTCAGACATTATGCTCTCCAGGAACTCCATCTTATGAATCTATGTCCTATTTCATCTAGCAAGGAAGAGTCGACATACCTGCTGTGATTACCAGAGAGTGGAGAATTGAAACCCTAGGTTGCGTTCATGGTTGTGAGACACGGAGAAGACAGATTCGCAGACCTGGATGGCGATTCCGACTACTGGGATGCTGTTAATGTGGCTGGAGTTTCAATTGAGAAAAGAAAATTGGGGATGCCCATGTCGCAGGAAGTGAGAAAAAGAGGAGGGAGAAAATAAAAGGCAACGGGGAAGACTTGCGTAAGACTTATAATTTTAGGCTAGAAAAAGGAATTTTGTTCTCTTCAGTTATAGCACAAAATCGTGCCACTTGATATATTTTAGCACAAAATTATCTTTTGTGCCATATCTGGTGAAGATTTACTGCAACAAATCTTTTATCTAAGGCAGATATCTCTGTTTGGGTTTCAGATTTTTAAATCCCCCTCAATTCTCAACTTTCTCCACATATTTCTTTTAATATATTAGGGATCCTACAACTCTAAAGTATCCAAACTAATCCATGTAAAATTCACAATAATTTATTCAACTTAATTTGGCATACCTTGCAATTGCTTGGTCATGGATCCTTAATTTTCATTTTTACCTGCTTGCATTCTTCCTTGGTTCACAATGCTTCCAGATTTATATGCACTTGCTCGCTACCTTTGCTTCCTATAAAATCAACAATAAAAATATCAATAATAATAATAATAATAATAATAATAATAATAATAATAATAATAAGTACTAAAAGTATATAAATAGATATATACTACAAATTAGAATAAAACAAAAACATAGTAGAAAATCTGAATATTTACCATATAAACAATATTCACAACTATACATATATATATATATATTTATTTCACAGTGCAAATGATGAAAATAATTGATGCTATAGGGAAACACTCTCAGTCGATGGGTGGCTTCATTGATATGAACTCAATTTTTCGAGCCTCATCACCAAAATAATGTTTGATTCTCTGTCCATTCACTGTAAACTCTCTTCCATCATCCGTTTGAAGAACAACTGCCCCTGAATCATGCACCTGTAATATCTTAAAGGGGCCGGACCATTTGGTCTTCAATTTCCCTGGAAAAATCTTAAATCGAGAGTTAAATAATAGCATCATTTGTCCAGGTTCAAAACTCCTAGGCTTAATCATTTTATCATGATATTTCTTAGTTCTCTCCTTATACATTTTAGCATTCTCATAAGCATGAAGGCGAATCTCATCTAATTCATTCAAGTCCAGTCTTCTCTTTTCTTGAGCATTTTTAAAATCAAATTTTAATTTCTTCAATGCCCAAAAAGATTTATGCTCAAGTTCAAGAGGAAGATGACATGCCTTACCATATACTAATTTAAAAGGAGACATACCAATAGGAGTTTTGAAGGCTGTTCTATAAGCCCATAACGCCTCATCCAACTTGACAGCCCAGTCCTTCCTAGACTTACCTACGATGGCTTCAAGAATTTTCTTCAGTTCTCGATTGGTAACTTCCACTTGACCGTTCGCTTGAGGATGGTATGGTGTTGTGACCCTGTGATGAACATTAAACTTTGCAAGCAACTGGTTTAGTGAACGATTACAAAAATGGGAACCACCATCACCTATAATGGCTCGAGGTACCCCAAAACGAGTAAATATATTCTTTTTCAAGAATTTTATTACTTGTTTTGAGTCATTAGCAGCACATGCCTCTGCCTCAACCCATTTTGACATATATTCAACAGCAACCAAAATGTAGTGCTTACCATTTGATGGTGGAAAGGGCCCCATGAAATCAATTCCCCAAAGGTCAAACAATTCTACTTCAAGTATGCCTTTAAGTGGCATTTCATCTCTACGAGAAATGTTTCCCGTACGTTGACAGATATCACACTTTTGTACATATGTACGGGCATCTTTATATGTAGAAGGCCAATAAAAACCACATTCTAATACCTTATGAGCAGTCCGGTTTGGTCCCACATGGCCTCCTCCAAGACCTTCATGGCATGCTTTCAACACCTTTAAAACTTCATGATCTGGGATGCACCTTCGGATTACCTGATCTGCACAGATTCTAAAAAAGAAATGGCTCATCCCAGATATAGTACTTAGCATCAGTTTTAAACTTTCTCCTCTGGCTATTCCATTTTAAATGTGTTGGCATTATATCACATGCTAAATAGTTAACTAAGTCAGCATACCACGGGTCTGGTTTCACCTCATCTATAATATACAACTTTTCATCAGGGAAACAGTCTGAAATCTCCTCTTCTTGATTACCATCTGCTGTCCATCTCGAGAGATGATCTGCTATGGGTTGTCAAGGCCCTTCCTATCTTTAATTTCAAGATCAAATTCTTGTAATAACAAAACCCAACGAATTAAACGTGGTTTTGTATCTTTCTTAGAGAATAAATACCTAACAGCAGCATGGTCAGTGAAAATTATTGTTTTTGATCCAATCAAATAGGATCGAAATTTTTCACAGGCATAGACAATTGATAGAAGTTCTTTCTCGGTGACTGTATAGTTTTCTGGGCTTGATTTAATGTTTGGCTAGCATAGTATATAACATGCAGCTTCTTGTCTTTTCGTTGCCCAAGTACAGCTCCTACAGCCGAGTTACTAGCATCACACATGATTTCAAAAGGAAGAGTCCAGTCTGGTGGCTGCATGATAGGGGCTGTGGTCAGTGCCTCCTTTAGCTTATTGAATGCCTGTAAACAATCATCAGAGAAATCAAATATAACATCTTTACAAAGCAAATTAAATAAGGGGAGAGCAATTTTTGAAAATTCTTTGATGAAACGCCTGTAGAAACCCGCATGACCAAGAAAACTTCGCAATGATTTAACATCCTTCGGTGGGGGTAGCTTATCAATCACTTCAATCTTAGCTTGATCAACCTGAATTCCAGCCTTAGAAATCTTATGTCCGAGCACAATCCCCTCGTCACCATAAAGTGACACTTTTCCCAATTGAGAACAAGATTGGACTCTTCACACCGAAGTAGCACCCTGTCTAAGTTAGCCAAACATATATCAAACTTAGACTAGACTTTTAATCCTAACACATAAATCTAGGTTGTGTAAAAATTTCAGCCATTTTCGTTAACGTTTGCTATTTTAAATCGCATCGAAAAGAAACTGCTTTGACAAAACGTGTGGAAATCTGTCTATGAACATGTTCAAACTTAGTGAATTTATTTCTATAATTTCTAGTCCGATTTGATCTTTACAATCTAAATGAAAGTTGTAGATAATCATGTCTAGTATGTGCATATTAAATTTCAGAATTTTTGGAGTCCATTTGATATGTTAAAAAGTCGAGATTTTGAACTGTGTCAAACCTGAGTTCGGACAGATTTCTGATTGCATGATAAAATCGATTTTTGACATGTTTCCTCAACTTATTTCGAAAAAGTTAAAACACGAAAGTTGTTCGTTAGGGTGTTTTGCATGAAGTGTGAAGATTTCAGAATTTTCGGGCTTGAAACGGATTTTTAAATGAGAAAGGCGCAAACTGTGACGCCAAGATACTTTTAAATCGAAGAGTTTTGAAATTTCGAAACAAACGGTCAAAGATTTGAAACACGATACATCTACACTTTTGAAAAACCCCGATACATTAAATCTAAACGATACATGAGATACTTGGTGGAGGGTGAGTGCTCTGCAGGGTGCCCCTCTAGCCTTTTCTCTTCGGGCCTATAATGGACGAGAGAATTTGATGAAATATTACGCCAGTTGGCGGGAGATACATGGCCTACTCTCTCGGGTTGTCCGTATGGATTTCTCGAGGCCCGGAGTGTTACTGGGTATGGCAGATACGGCTGCGGCCGCCGGATCACCGGCTACACAAGATACTTACGACACGGCTGCGGCCGCCGGATCACCGGCTATACAAAACACTGAGAAATGGTTTCGTAACGGGGGAAATAAAAGATTTAATGTTTTTAAGTATTTATTTATTTTTGCATGTCTTTAAATTATGCATTTAAATTATGTCTTTAAATTTCATGGCATGACTAAATTATTATTGTAGATTAGATGCATGTTTAAATACACAATTAAAATTATTATTTCCTTTAAATTTTGTGAATGCATGTTAGGAGTGAAATTTTAAATTATCTAATTAAATCCCTTTATTGCTATGTTAGGATCGACTTACTCAGTATTTTATATACTGATAAAATTGTTGTATTCTCTTTTTATTTCAGAGTACGGAGATGATGCATAGCATGTGCATTGGGGATGGATTATTAAACATTGTTTATTTGCTTTTTACGATACTTGCATAACGGGCATGTAAACCCCGAGTTTTGGCCATGTCGGCCCATTTACATTTTTCCGCTGCAATATATATTTACTACTATATGTGTGGATGACACTTATTATTTTTACATAGATTCCGGACTTGTGTTAAATCTTTTTGCAATACCTATAGCCTTGCATCTCTTTGGCAAGCTCGGAGAGTCCGTGTCTTGCTAGAGAGATGTGGCGGTGACATCCCGGCCTGGGTTATCAAATCCGGGGTGTTACAAAAAGTTAATTCCCAAGGTTCAAATCCTATGAGGGATGCCTCTTTGGGATCTTCTGGCACTGTTAATGAGGGGTGCTGAGCGAGGAAATCAGCTAAAGCTTGTCCTTTAACAGCTTTTTGAGGGACGTGCACAAGAGTAAAGGGACTAATCTTCATAGCCCATTTTGCCTCGCGACCCTTTAGTGCTGGCTTATGCAGGAGTGTCCTAACCAAGTCAAATGGAGCTACCACTTGGACCGTCCTTGGCAGCATGTAATGTTCTAATTTACTGCAGGAGTATACTAGAGCGTAACATAATTTTTCTAATGCAGTGTATCTCACCTCCGGTCCTTGTAGAGTCTTGCTAAGGTAGTAGATAGCCCTTTCTCTGCCGTTTTCATCATCTTGTGCAAGTAGGCACCCGATGGATTCTTCGGAGGCTGATACATATAGCTTTAGCGGCACTCCATGCCTTGGTGGCACTAGCACTGGAGGGCTGCCCAACGCTCTTTTTATTTCTTTAAAGGCCGCTTGATGTTCAGTTGTCCATAGAAATGTTTCGTTTTTCCTTCCTTTAAGTAAGGTAGTGAACGCTCTCATCTTCCCTGCAGCATTAGCAATGAATCTCCTCAAGAAGTTAATTTTACCGATCAGCGACTGTAACTCCTTGAGATTGGATGGTGCGCGAGCTTCCAAGATGGCCTTGGCCTTGTTGTGATCTACCTCGATGCCTCTCTCATGCACTAGGAAACCTAAGAAGTTCCCTGCTGCCACTCCGAAGGCAAACTTAGCTGGATTGATCTTCAATCCATTTTGCCTCATTCGTATGAAGGCATCCTCCAGATGGGTCAAGTGTTGGCCAAATTCACATGATTTGACCACGATGTCATCAATGTAAACTTCAAGTCTGTGGCCAATTAGATCATGAAAAATCATGTTCATGGCCCTTTGGTATGTTACCCCGGCATTCTTCAAACTAAAAGGCATGACCACCCATTCGAAGATGCCGACAGGCCCCGGGCAACGAAAAGCAGTTTTGTGAACATCAGTTTCAGAAATAAAGATTTGGTTGTATCCAGAATAACCATCCATTAATGACAAAATTTTGTAGCCGGCGGCCGCATCAATAAGCATATCGCCATAGGCATTACATATTCATCCTTGGGTGTCGCCAAGTTTAGATTTCTAAAATCTATGCATACTCTTAATTGACCATTTTTCTTCACAACAGGTACAATGTTTGCAAGCCACTCTACATAGCGACACGTTCTAATGTAACCTGCTCTAAGGAGTTTTTCAATCTCGGCCTTTATCTTTGGGATGGTGTCTGGATCAAAACGTCTAGGCGGCTGCTTGTGAGGCCTGAACTCAGGATGAGTTGGCAACTTGTGCTCCACGAGTTCCCTTGAGAGTCCTGTCATAACTGTATACTGCCATGCAAAACAATCTTTGTATTTCTGAATCAGCTCCACTAGTTGGTGCCGCTCCTCCTCTGGCAATGAAGCGCTTACCTTGCTGAGTTTCGGCTCTGCATCCGTTCCAAGGTTGATGTCCACAAGTGGTTCATTAGCTTCCGGACTAGGCAGCATCCGCTTCACAGGGGATGTCCACTCAGATAGCCTTTTATCAGTTAGATTCCTGGACTTGTCTTCGGCTCCCATCATCATCTCAGTGGTGGCGAGCCGCTGCAGCAAGTCTTTATAGATGTCCTGGCTATTCATCATGTGGAGTTTGAGGATTCATGTCGGCTGTCTACCGGATGTAGTTTGAAGCCGTTGGAAGTGAAGACGATGGACTCGAGGTCTAAGTCCACACCAATCAGAGCCGACGCAGGTTGGATGTCTTCCAAGTAAAAGACTGCCTCATCGTTGTTGCGGTCATGTCCAATGAAAGGTTGGGATCTGCTTCCACCAGCTCCACTTGATCGTTATTCCAGATGAGCAATTGTTCGTGTAAGGTGGATGGCACACATTGCGCCATGTGAATCCAATCGCGTCCCAGTAATGCCGAGTAGTAAGTTCTCGACTTTACCACAAAGAACGCTACTTTGATCATTTTAGATCCCACCGTGACATCTGCCGTTATGAATTCCGCAGGTTGAGTGGCTTCTCCCACAAAACTGCACATCCTGACCCTGGTGGGGATGAGGTCCTTCTCACTCTTACCGATCTTTCTTAAAGTGGACATTGGCATCACATTTGTTGCTGCCCCATTGTCGAAGAACACCCTGTTTATCGGACGCCCGTCAATGTGAGCTTTGATGTACAGTGGCTTCAACTGCCTAGTCTGGGACGTTTCCGGCTTGGCGAATTGTGGAAACATTGGCCCTTGAATAGACTGGCCACCTAACTCCTCAAGGAGATTCCTGGTCGGATGGGAGAGCTCTGCTATCATTTCATCCATCTCCTCAATGAGTCTAGCAAATGATGGTTCCTCCTCATCCCACACTTCGTACTCAACATCGCTTATCTCCTCATCTGCGGCCAATCCTACCACTTGTATTGGTACATCAGGATCCATTGGCTCTTCCTCTTGTCCATATTCATAGCCCGCTGCCTTGAGTTCGTTTTCTAGACCAACCCAGAAGGCATTATCCAAGTTCGTCTCCTCCATGTCAAGGTTGTTTTCCTCATCGAGCTCCATACCATCTAACATGTCAAGATCTTCAGTCATGACACTTATAGCATTTATACCGACTTTAGGCTTCTCTTGATTAGCCTCCATGGCAGCTTCCACATCCTTGGAAGTGACCGCACCGAAGTGTACTTGCGACACCTCATTGATTGGTTGTATCTCAGGCTGCTTTTCTGCTTTTTTATCAAGGTGTCTGCAATAAGTCATGAACCCCTTGTAACTGTCACGTTCAGTTCCACATTCACCCGCCTGATGGGCTGCTATGTAAGCAAAGAACCTGGTGAGAACCTTCATCATGGCCATTTCTCTGGCGGTCCCCGGATCACCCATGCGACTAAACCTCTCCATGAATTTATCTGCCCAGGATTCATTTGCATTTTTTCCTTCACTTGATTCGGCCGCTGTGACCGCTCTGCCTTTGTCTCTGGAGGTCAAAAGCTGATTCCTTGTCTGAGCAGGTCTAGGCTCTGTGGCTCTAGGTTGAGGCGTTGGATGGCGTCGCTCTTTCCACTGCAGTCTTTCCCGAACCGGCCTCCTGGTGGGAGGCAATGGTGGATGTGGCCTTCGGGAAAGAGGTGATGGAGGAGGTGTCCTTCTGGAGGGAGGTGATGGCGGATGTGGCCTTCTCAATGCCTCACTTGACTTTCCCCTATAATCTCTAAGCCGCTCATGCACCGGCTTTCGAGGTGGTACGGGGGAACTGTGCTTCCTGTATAGAGGTCTCCCATCCGGATGCTGTAGTCTCTCATGGATAGGCCTCCGCCGCTCGGAGGTTTCCCCTTGAGATCTGAAGTAAGTTGGTTGCACTGGTTTCCGAGGTTTGGAAGACTCCAACTTATGGATCTGGGTTTCCCACTGCCACATTTCCTCGGCATACCTTCTCTGAGCTCGTCTGTACTGACTCCTGGTCATGGGTAGTGGCTCCTTTTGAGTAACCTTGCTTCCCGCTCGGTTCCTCATCCATCTATTAGCTTCAGCAGGGTGTTCTGGACGCCTTATTAAAGTTGGCACTATCTCTACTCCTTGCCTGTACTCCCGAGTAGCAAGTCGGTGTTCCCCGTTGTCATGGATCTCTATAGCAAGTTTTGGGATCTCAATCCTCAATGGAGGGTTCTTCCTCTTCTTTTGTTCATTTTCTTCAACTTTTAGGACTTTCTCAAAGTCCTCTTTAGACAAATGTTTGAACCTAGGCTGTTTGCTATACAGCTCCTTCTCTTTTTTCAGTGTCGGATTCATCTGATAGCAAGTCGTCATCCTGTTCATCAATTTCGACACGTTTCCCTTCTTGATCCGCCCGGCTACTAGAGCCGCCATCATCCGGGTTTGGAACTAACCCAGAAGCACCAACGTGAAGCTGTGGGAATGGATCTATATCCACTTTCATACGTGCAATTTTTAGGCGTCCCTCTTTAATTTTATTCTGTATAGCAGTTCTAAAACTCCGGCATATAGTGATGCTATGAGTGTATGAGTTGTGCCACTTACAGAATGATCGGCCCCGAATATCTTCGGCCGCTGGTAACTTCTGCCCCTCAGGCAGCTTGATCACGCCATCTTTGAGTAAGGCGTCGACACTTGGTCTGCCTTGCTCATATCAAAGAGGTCTTCCTCAGGCTTGTATTTGGCCTCCTTTTGTTTTGGCGGCTTGAGAGCCGCACACGTATGTGGCTTGGCAGTCTGTACTAGTTCCGCGACAGCCACTTCCATTGGTTCGTCCTCTTCGTCGCTGAATCTCACCTCCTCGAAGTGAACCCGACGTGTAGGACGCCTCGCTTCCTGTTCCTCCAGGAACTTCTCCAAGCGGGCCGCTCTCTCGGCCAGCTGGGCAAGATCAGTCGCGTCCTACACAATTAAATGCTCTTTTAGTCTTGGTAGCATATTAGCCACTGCAATATTGGTTATTTTCCTTTCCAGGATTGCAATGGAACATCGGCCTTTCAGCCGTTGTAATCTACTAATAAACGCACTTGCCACCTCACCGGCATACTGTTTAGCATTAGTAAGGTCTGCAAGGCTTACCTGAGATAGTGGAGTGTAGAACCTATCATGGAATGCACGTTCGAGGTCAGCCCAATTCTAAATCGAGTTAGACCGCAAGGAGGCAAACCATGCGAAAGCAGGTCCGGTGAGGGATGAGCTGAACAGTCTTAGTTTCCGCCAATCATTGGCCGCTGCTTCCCCGCACTGAGCAGTGAACCTTTCGACATGCTCCACAGTAGACTTGCCATCATCTCCTGAAAAAGAGGTGAACTCTGGCATCTTGAAACCTCTTGAGTAGGGTTGCATGGTGTCCACCCAGTCAGGATATGGTTTCCGGTATGTAGGCCGCTCTATCGGCTTTAGCTGAATGCCGAAGTGCTGCTGCATCATGTCTGCGAGCAACTCCGTAGAGATCACTGGTGTCTGTGTAGGAGGCATGGCGGCATGTGTCGCGGGTGCTCCACAAGGTTGTGGAGCGTGCCCTCCTGTGTGGATATGAGTGGCGGCCGGTGCCATGTGAGCCGCCATCACTCCGCCTGGCGGTGGAGCCTGCCCCCTAGGGTTGGTGGCATCCAACCCGGGTTGGGAGGTGTCGTCACATAAGGTGTGGTTGGGATGTTCGGCACATGAGGTGCCGCCTGTCTTGTCGCCATGCTAGATCCGGCCGCCATGCAGCCTGGTGCAGCGCTGGTTGCCATCAAAGGGCTTGATGGAGCATATACCGGCATGGGAGGTGCCGCGTAACCCAAATTCGGCATGCTGGGTGCCGCTGGAGTAAAAGTACAAGCAGTCTGGTACGAGTGCGGAAACATACTGGCCACACTTCCGGAGTCCTGGAGTGGCGGCTGGCCAGGTGTGTTTCCCCACATTCGTTGTTGTCCTCCTGACGGTCCCGGGTATGGAGTGTTCGACGCCATAGTAGTACTGGGTGCCGGGAGGCCTCCATCGCGCAAGGAACCGCATATCTGGTTAGTTTGGTCGGCCATGGCAGGCCGCAGAACGTCCATTAAGTGCCTCGTGAATAAAGGCATGAATTCGGCCATCGACTCGGTCATCGATAGCCGCATTTGTTCAGAGAAAGTAGGGATCCGCATTATCCCTTGTTACGGTTGAGGGGTGTTTGCCGTCTCACCGGCGTCCTCATCCGATGTTCGATTGATTGTTTGGTCGTGCAGAGACATGTCTTCAAACTCTTGTGTCAGATCAACAATAATTCTTCCGGATCTAAGACGCATGCACTACTGAAGCAGATATGGTCTCAAATCGAGTCCCACTGGGCATGCCAATTTGTTAACAGTAAAAATTTGGGAGAACGGAACCTCTCTTTTATTAATGAAACTTGGGGAAAGATTAGAGAAAAACTAGGAAAAAACAGGAATTGAAAGAAAGCAGTAAATGAATTTAAGAACAAGAAAACAGTAAAATGCAGGAAAAACTGTAAAATAAGTAAAGGCTCTCTGAGGAGTATTGGAGGTGTCCTCCGCAAGTAGGCCTAGGTCACACATATATAGTGGTGAGTGGTGAGGAGTCTTCAAGCTGTGAACGCTGCACCTCGATCTCTTGTTGATTTGTTTCCTTCTAGGGCCGCTTCCCTCTGATTTGTTTCCTCAATCGAAGGCCTCCATCCTGATTCTCAAACTTGGCCTCCATCCTACTAGGGTTGGCCTTCATCTTAATTTTCACTTTGCCTCTCTTCCCAGATTGGGCCTCCATCCTTAATGGACGGCCTCCATCCTGAACCCTAAACCCATCTCCTTGGAGATGCGTCCTCTCCTCTTCAGAGAATGGGCCTTGAGGGTGCGTCCTCGCTTCCGGATATATCAGACTGGACTTTGAAGACGCGTCCTCTCTTCCGGATATATTGGACTGGACTTTGAAGATTCGTCCTCTCTTCCGGATATATCTTCACTGACTGGGCCGGGCAATTATTGACATGTGACTCCATTGGGCCTTAATATATATATTTTTTTTGTTGGGTTAGCAACTATTATTTTATGTTGCAAAAAAATATTTAATGAAATAGATGTAGGTCAAGTTATGACTTTTTTTTAAAAGAAATGTTAAAGCGATGGCAGATTTTATTAATAGTTTGCATACCCTCACTTCAAATCTTGGAATCGCCACTGGTTTGCACAACCTTGCTTTCATCTCCGGCGCCAAAGTGATTCTGGGTTTGAGCCGATCTCCGTCGATCCAGTCCAAGGTCACCAATCCTTCATAGTTCTGGTCCTTCCCAAGAGGGGCAGGAACAACCTCTTTTCCCGCTAGAACCATATCACGAAAAGAAACTTTGGAGTCGCCGGTAGGAACAGTTCTGTCCGGCTAGAGAGCATTTCGCTGTCGACCATTTCGGAAGCTCCAATAAGTCATTATATTTTAATTTGGGTATCCTTTACTTTTTTTTTTCTTTTTTTTTTTTGGTTGTGTGTGCGCGTGTTTTCTGGTCTTTTTCTGATTTTTCCTGCACCAAAATATTTCTAGCCTAGTTCATTTCCTTCAATATTGTGATTAGAGAACATGTATTAAGCTAGTTTTTTTGCCCAGCAGCTTTCTTGTTGCTTTACTGTTTAATGAGGCCATGAGCTTATTACGCAATTTAATACTGTACTAACAAATTTGGAATTGTTTATGCTCGTGTAGTAAGTTTATGTTATCATCTACAGGCCCGGTGCTTAGCAGAGCACCCAATGCACCTGTTCAGGGCCCACATTTGTGGGGCCTCATTTAAAAAAAATTAATTAAAGATTATGTTTTCAATTTTTTTTTTTTTTTGATATTGATAATTTATAGAAGTAATATACTTCAAGAGTAGGAGTTTATATATTTGTTAAGACTTATTATAAATTAGTTTTCTTTGTCATGTGGTCGGCTTATACTATCTAATTAATTATACTATATTTAAATTGTATTTCTTTAAAAATTAATTTAATTTTTGAACTCATAGCTTGATAATTCTTCCAATCTTCCATAGTGGAAAAAAATAACTACAATAATGTACTTATATTTTAACAAAATGCAATAGTAGTATTTTATACTCCCTCCGTCCCGTGTAAGATGTCCTGTTTGACTTTTTGGCATTGTTCATTGTTTAACTTTGACTCAATTTTATTGCAAATATATATTTGAAAAAAATAGTCGAGTTTGGTCTTGTTAGAATCGTATAATCATGTAGTTTTATAATATATTTTACATAATTTTTCGTTGTACATATTTTGAGATATTAACGGTTAAAAAAATGCATTGGATTGTGTGCAGAAATCAAACAAGACATCTTAAATGGGACAGAGGGAGTATAATTTACTATAATACAATATCAAATTAATTTTATATATATGAGCAAAAAAAAAAATTAATTTTATATAGTAACAAAATATAATTCATTTTATAGGCCCTATTTTTTTTTAGCTTTGCTCGGCCTCTAAGATGTAGGGGACGGCCCTGATCATCTACATGTCAGACTTTTGAAGGCCGGATATAGTGCTTGCTTGGCTAGACTTTTGAAACTTTCGCATTCCGACTAATAAATCACTTAAATAATTTTTGTTTTTTTCCCCACATGGAAATAAATTTATAAAATCTGGAGTTTTAGAGTTTCTTTTCTACATTAATATGGATTAACGGAGATTTAAAAATGTATATTTTTGATAAAATTGATTGAAGAATAAATACTATTAAAAAATTTTAAAAAAATACTGTTTTGAGTGGGGGTATCATTTATATTGTAATATTGTGATTTTTCTATTTATATTTTCCTAGAATAAAATTACGACAATAGAAATTACATAATATTAAAAAAAACTACACACAAATGATCGGATGACAAGTTTAGTTTAACTAATTAACATTTTTTTTTCTCTCACTGATATTAATAATATAATTTATAAGTTATAACAACGTTTATTATTTACACAAATTAAATATATGTTCCTTATTGTTTATACAAATGTATTGTATTAGCAAAATAAAGTATAAGCTAAGTGCATGCATCTCTTGTTGCCATTAGTAGATCTAAATACTTAATTAATAAAGAACATTACTTAATTTGTTAGTTGTTACATGGGAGAGATGGCAAAACGTGATTAAAAGTGGTACTCAAATTGAATTGCAACTCCGAAAAAAAATTATTACGGAACAATTCAAAGTGATGATATATATTAGTAAATGGTTAGTTGTGCATCCAAAGAGAACCTAAAGATGTATGTATAGGCAGCAAAGTCACCGCCGTACGTATCCCTCAAACGGAAGATCTATCTATCTCATGGAATTCTTCTTACAAGAAGATTGAATGTTTTGGGTTGCAGCAAAGCGATTATGGCCCTGTTTGGCAAATTCATTTTAAGTTAAATTAGCTTATTTCAAAAGACAAAATATCTTAAAATAGTGTTCAATCAGCTATTTTTGAAACCGCTGCAAATAGCAGCATTTTGGAATTAGCTTATTCTAGGCAAAAACATTTGCCTCAAAACTGTCAAACAGCTAATTTTAACTAATTTATTACTCAAATTACTCACATAATCAGTTAACAACTAACAGCTAATTCCCAAACATGCCCTATATATTGCTGTTATTTTCAAAGGCCAAATTGTTAGTGGAATATCCGATCCCCTGACTAGTCACTTTGAGTATCTTTTAATGCGCATATGCTTTTCATTAGTTACTATATAATATTGCCTATAGTTTTTATTTTTACCTAGTACTAGCATACCCGCCCGCGCAATGCGCGGGAAGTAAAATTTACGTTGGAAAAAAAATAACATAATATTTTCAGTTTTTAAATATTTTATTACGTAATTTTGGGTTATGCCAATTTTCTAACCACATTATTGAGAAAAATATGACAAAGTGGTTTGTAAGTAAAAATATGACAAAGTGGTTTAGCAACTTTGACAGTTAAGCTATTTTTATAATCTTCTTATTTGATTGATTTAGCCCATAACAATTTTACATTACTTAATTTATAAATTTACAATAAAAATTTTTGTAATATATTTGATTTTGCATTTTTTTAATATATCATTTTGCTAGATATATTTGTAATCATTACTTAATTTATAAATGTCATCATGTAGTACATTCGTCTTTCGGTTTATTAGATTTATTTTCCCAATTTTCCCAAATCAATGCTGTAACACCCCGGTTTTTGGTCACCCAGGTCGGGATGTCACCGCCACATCTCCATAGTAAGACACGGTTTCTCCGAGCTTACTACAGAGATGCAAGGCTAGGTATTGCAGTATTTAAAAGTATTTAAATCATTCAAGATAGCCCATACAATATAATTGGAAAATAATAATAGTATAGCGCAGCGGAAATAATTGGTTTAGTACAGTATCGCAGCGGAAAATATAGTTAGGGCCGACATGGCCAAAACACGGGTTAAACAGGCCCGTTCATAATATAGTCTAAAATACGAATTTAAAAGCAAAACAAAGTTCCCAAAATCCCATGCATGATTCGTGCTCACACATGCTCATTCCACATATTCTGTAAGAAAATGAATAAAAAACGGTTTTGGTCAGCAAATTTGCTGAGTAAGTTAACGCATGCATGATCGTAGGGTTTAAAAGCCATTAATTGAATAACATACTAAAAGCATAATAATAACATAATATTTAATTCCATCTAATCAACTATCCAATAGCATAATTTATCTCAGGGCTCTATTTAATAACACATATCGCATGGTTTAAGACAAAAGCCATAATTTAAATAAAGCATTTAAATAATTTAATTGGACAACAACATAATTTAATTTACTTTAATTTAATTTAAAATCCCCATTACATCCCCGATTTGGTATTTCAAAGTTTCACGATAGCATCGCGATGTCAACAAGTTTAGTCGGTAGCTCGGCGGCCGCCACCGTATCAGCCATACCCAGTACCACTCCGGAGCCTCGGGAAACCCATACGGATATTCACGAGAGTGTAGGCTCTATATTTCGCCGTTTTGGCAATATCACATTTCAAGTTTAGCGCGCGGGGTCACCATCGTCCATTACGGCACGAAGTGAATCGTTAGGGGGCACCCTGCAGAGCACTCACCCCTAATTTTAATTTATCAAGTTTGTAAGGGGATTTAATTTTTAAAATCTGACTTCAATTGTACTTATTTAAAAATAATATCTCAACTCGTTTCAACCCTAAAGGTTAATTCCATGTTTCCACAAGATTTCAAGATTTTGTTTCCGGTAAACCACAGTTTACTCTAAAATTCGTCTAAAATCAGATTTAATTCCAAAAATTCCAAAATTTCATATCTGACTTAGAAACGTCAAGATCTACAACTTTTGTGGCTTAACTTTTTCAATCCGAAATACCTAAGTAGGTCAAAATCACCAATTTTCGCATAAGAACAATTCTGTCCGAGTTTAATGTGTCACAGTTTAAAGATTTCGAATTCTACCATAGCAATTCAACTCCAAATTTAATGAAATTTGACAGAGATCATCTTAAGACAATTATCTACGACTTTCATGTTCGGCCAAAGATCCAAAACAGTCTAGATCCTATGTCAAAAACGTGATCAAGATCATTCCTAAGTTCTGTTCAAGATTTCAAGATCTAGATTCAAACAGCTCGGTTCCGGTGGGTTTTCACATATCAAATCAACTCCAAAAATTCTCAAAAATTTACAGTAGCTAGATCTAAGTCTTAGGAACGTTTTTCATGTTTTAAGTTTTTCGTTTGAGTTCGTTTTAAGGTTCGGAAAAATTCATCAAATCTGTTGCGTCGGTAGAAAGTATAAATTGACAGATTTTCGATTTCTTGTTAATCTTTTAGTTTTGAATGTTTTAATTCATCCCAAAACCATGTAAGAGTTAACTTACAGAGTTTATGAACGTTCGGGATCATCTATTCGAAGGCGTGGCTTCCCGTCCACCTTTTCTCCTCTTCATTCGTCGGGTTCTACGATCTAGATCCAATACGGGGTGTAGAAAGAAAAAGGAGATGATTAGGATTCATTTTCGAATCGTTTATTGAATAAAGATTGGATCGAGACTTACCACGACTATGGAGATCTGTAGAAAAATTCGTCCAACAGCGTTCGTCTTGGTTTCGTGCCTCCGACGACTCCGGATTTAGGGTTTCGAATGTGTAGAAGGTTGTAGGGTTTTGTAAACTTGTTCGGGGCTCCCAAGGGGTTTATTTATAGATTTCCCAAGCCCTAGGGCGTCCAACATCTGGCCTAAGGGTCTTGGGTCGAGAGATGTTCAACCGAAAGTCGAAAAATCCGCGTTCGGGCGAGGGATTCACGCAACGGGCGAATCTGTCGTGTGGCGCGGTCGTGGCGCGCTCTTCCTCCTTCGACCGCGCGGCCACCGCGCGACACTCGCCTGGACTTCGGTCCAGGCGGGTCGTGCGATCCGTCGTGCTTTTCCGCCTCTCTTTCGGGTTTCTATCCCTCTATGCTCCCGAATTCCGATTCCCGGGGTATCTTCGGGTTTCTACTTTCTCTCTAAATTTTCACTCGGGTCTAATTGGATGTTTTGGACTCGAATCCTCGAGTTCATTAGTGTCGGGTTTTGGTGTACAATTTATTTACCTTTAATAATTCTTTTTATTTAATTAAATTCCTTTAATTCCTTTTTAAGTTAAAATCTCATTTCTCATTTCCTTATCTTTATTTATTTATTTATTTGCTGGATTCATTTATTTATTGTATTTATTGTTTATTTATTTAATTATTGTTTTATTTTATGATGGAAAATTCACGGGTATTACAAATGCTGTTCTTCGACTTTATGTGAACTTAAAGTAATGCAAAGAAACATAGCAAAATTATAATCATGAATAATGGTAATAGAGATGGAAAAAAAGAAAAGAAAAAAGAAGAAAATATAATCTTATAACATTGTGAACATAAACGTGCAGTGACAAATATAAATTTAATAATTAATTCATAATTCTCATATTATATTTATTCAATTAAACGAAGTTAAAAATAGTTGAATATCAAATTAGTTTTTTCTCTTATTTTTGGAGTGTTATTATACCTTTAATATTGTAACACCTCGGATTTGATAACCCAGGCCGGGATGTCACCGCCGCAATTCCCTAGTAAGACACGGCTTCCCGAGCTTGCTAAGGAAATGCAAGGCTTGTGGGTATGAGAAGATTTAAAAACATTTCAAGATTTAGTCCGGAAATTTAATACTTAGTACGATAGTAGAAATTATCACGTACGGAAAATAAATAAAGTAAGTGCAGCGGAAAGTAAATCACGGCCAACATGGCCAAATCCTCGGGTTTAACAGACCCGGTAAAAACAGTACTATGATGCAGAAAGCGAAAATGTTCATAAATAATTCCCCCAAGTGCATGCGTATGCGTCACTCGACATACTCTGTAAAAGAAAAAAATGACAACGGTTGTCAGTATAAAAATATACTGAGTAAGTTAATCCCTAACTAACAAATAAAAGGGGTTACAAGTGTTTTAAACTAAAGATTTCGCTTATCGTACGAGAATTTAAAAATACATGATTATTTAGCAGCGGAAAATTATGATTAAAGAACTTAATTTAAAAAGCGTAATCTAAAGCATAATTTAAGATGCATAAAATTTAAATACGTAATTAAAGACAGGATAAATACGATTTAAGCATAATGAAACACTCACACGAGTCTTTTACTTTTCATCCCGTAAACTAAGAAGAGGACACCATACCGGGAGATCACTAACGAGGCAATCTCAACATAGGACCACTAACGAGGCAGTCCAAACAATGGGAGACCACTAACGAGGCAGTCTCAAAGATAGTAGGACCACTAACGAGGCGATCCAAAAAGATAGTAGGACCACTAACGAGGCGATCCACAAATACAGCGCGCGAGATCACTAACGAGGCAATCTCAGATAGTAAGGAGACCACTAACGAGGCAGTCTCAAAGAGAATGATAGTATGAAGATCGGCTCAGCCTAGTGAACGGGATTTTTCGAAAGTTCGTATTTCAAAGTTATCAAAGGATCGATATCGCGTTTTCATAGTTCGAGTTTTCTCAAGTTCGAAAAATCCTATTCGAGGCAGTTCCCGCCTTTCTTAATTTAAAATTCGTTTTTCTTCCAAAAATTCTGAAACTTGGCCAGTAATTCAAAAACACACACACGAACAACTTTCATGTTTTAAGTTTTTGGAAATAAGGTTCCGAAGTGAGTTAAAATTTGAGTTTATTGCAAAGAATAATTTACGTCTTAAAAACTGTTTTCGTCACAGGTTCGTGTAACGCCGATTAAAAATTCATTTCAAAACCAATCGATGTGAAATTTTTACAGTAACTACACAACACATTAAGGAACAACTTTCATGTTTTAAGTTTTTGGAAATAATGAATTCTTGGTACTCAAAAATCGGGTGCAACTCACTGCATACTCATGGCCCTTAAAACGAATTCAAAACAATTCTAAAAACTTGGCCGATTGACATATCAAATGAACACCAAAATTCGTGAAATTTTGTAGGCATAATCTAGACACAATTATCTACAACTTTTGTTTAGAAATGCAAAGTTAAATCATTCGAAAAATGGGTGAAAAACATGCATCAAGTTAAATGAAGAAATCTATCACAGTTTTGAATCGTTCGGTTTGATACAGAAAGTTCATGGCGAAAATTGGGATAGCAAAACTTAATGTCAATGGCTGAAATTTGGACACAAGATAGATAAAGGTGTTAGGTACAACTTTTATGTTGAAAAGTTTTCGGTTTGAATTCCCGAAGGTCGAGTTTTTGGCGAGTCTTTAAAATTGGACGAAAATAGGGTTTTTGAAAACCGATTTTTGTTACAAGCCTATATCTCGAGATTTAAACAACAAACAACCACGAAAATTTGTGAGTAAGGTGTTAACTTACTTAGAATGATGATAGGGTCGCTGGATTGGGTTTCCGGATGTCCTAGGGTCACGACGAACGGCCAACTTCTCCGATCGCTTTTTGTTCGTTTTCCGACGGAGAATCGTAGTAAGGAAATAGTGTTAGAATTCGAGTTTCTGAGACTTATGGACGAATTGAAACTTTGTACAATAGCTTACCAAGAGTCTAGAGGGCAGGGCTTGGTTCCTTTCGCCTTGCCGTCGCCGGAATTCTTGCCGGAAAGTGAGTTCGGAGAGGTTTCGACTTGGAGAGGAGTTTTGGAGGTGTTTAGGGTTAGGTTTTCTGAGAGTGAGGGGGAGGGGCGCCCAAAATCTGATCTTATGCCCTTCCCCATTGTTGTGATCGACTTGCCATTGATGGAGGTCGGATTTTTGGCAAGAAAATCGCCATGGAAGGAAAGTTTACACCTCCTGCACCTCTGGCGCGCTGGTGGCGCGCACATAGGCCTTTGTGCGCGCGGAGCACGCGTGACCTCCCCTGGGGGCGCGACGCCCTTGGCCGCGCGGTGGCCGCGCGGGCAGCGCGGGCCGGCCGGACCGGCCGGTTCGGCGGTCCGCGTGTTTCGTCGGGTCTTCCCTCGCTTTCCCCTATCGGTTTTCTACGTGTTAGCTCGATTCCCTGGGTCGTCTTCGTTGCGGAATCTTCTCCTTAATCTTGTTACGAGTCCGGCTTATCGCTCGCAACATTTCCGGGTCCTACTTAGCCTAGTCTAAATTGGTTCCAACATCTCCTATCGTCCTTGTGATCTAATTCGTGATGTATTTTGTGTTTTATTTCGTGACTGAACTTAGAAATTAGTTCTAAGCTGCCTACGTACCCTGTGAAGGGATCAAGTCATGACGTAGTTCAAAACAATTTGAATTTGTTTTTCCTCGGGTGTTACATCCTCCCCCCTTAAGAATACAGTTATGTCCCCATAACTGTGGTCGGGTCGTCTTGGAAGAGGGTAGGGTAACGTTGCCTCATGTCGGCTTCCAATTCCCAGGTTGCCGTCTCCGTCTCGTGGTTGGACCACAGGACCTTGACCATCTTTACAGTTTTATTCCTTGTCACCCTTTCCTTGTAGTCGAGTATTTGCACCGGGGTTTCTTCATAGGTCAAGTCATCATCCAATTCGACTACGTCCGGTTGGAGTACATGCGACGTGTCGGGCACATACTTCTTTAGTTGGGGGTCGTGGAACACATTGTGGTCACGAGCAAACGGTGGTGGGGTCGTTAGTTAACATGCCGCTCTCATTTCCCTACGGAATTTCTTAGGGTCCCTAGGTATTTACGTCCCGGGGGTTTCCCCGTAGTCCTGCGAAAGGAGGGCGTGAGGCAATTCCGCCATCCTTGCCCGGAATAATGCCAGGCGATGCTCCCTGTCGACGTATTTCCCTGTCAATGTATGCCCGGGTTCAGCGAGGAGCGTATAGCGAAAGAGATTGAGCAGAACAGGAAAGATAAAACTCCACCCGGGTCTCGCGCGGTGGCCGCGCGTTGGCGCGCGGGGAGCGCGCGGCAACCCCTGTTCGAAAAAAAATAGGGCTCGCGCTCCGCGCGAGCCACTTCCCCCATTTCTCATCCGAGAACACACCCCCCAATTCTCTCTAAATCCGGCGAGTTACCTTCTTGTTTGCTTGATTTCGACTTCAATTCCACTCATCTAGGTACGAGTCTACTAAACCCACTTACTAATTTCAACTTTTATGTTTTGGATGACTTGGTTTGTGTAGAGATTTAGGAAATTAGGGTTCGTGTACAAAAATTGGGGGTTTGTGATTTTTAGGCTTGACTTGTGCAATTTAGCAAGTGTATGTGGCAATTGATGTTACCCCTATTGCCTTGCCTACGTTTATGTTATAATGTGTTTATGTTTCTGGCAAATTCTTGTTGAATTCGAATCCTTAGAAAGGCTATGAAGTTACTGGTGCTTGGTTGCTGTTGGGGTGTGATTATTGGTTTGTTCCCTCGTTGTTTAGTGCTGTAGGATTTGCCGTATTGTTATTAGAATGATTGTTTCGTTCTGTGGGCGATTTCCGTGTGTTGTTAGTAACTTAGGTTTTGGTTTATTGTGCACATAACGTGTTCGACGAAATGCCACATAGGGTTTAGGCACTAGTTTTAGCATATTCTTTGTCTAGGTCACCTCCTGGTTGGCCTTAGTAAACGGTAGGATTTGTTGTTCTTACGGTACATTCACGTTGGGATTATATATTAATGCCCTATTCGTATTTTCGCTTGACTTCTGTGTGGGACTTAGCCTTATAATTGGTGTTTGGTAACTTGCAGGATGTTGCTCTTTTTGTGGGTCGTTTTGGCGTCTCTCATGTGTCCTCCGAGGACTAGGAGACGAGTTGCTGATGAGGTTGGCCCCAGTCATGCTGCTCCGGCGATGCCGGATTTCGACGAGAGCGAGTCAGAGGAGGATGAGGCGCAGAGGGGCCCGCGTCTCAGGGGCCTCCCGGACGTGGTGCGTCCTCACCGGCATGACAGGTTCCGGTTTAGGACGAGGGCTGCCCAGGACTTTTATTTCGACGAGCTTCGTCGAAACAGGTCTTACGTCCCTGAGAGAGGCATATATCCTCTTCATATGGGCGATGACAGGGTCAGTGCGGTCTTGGAGTATTTACAGTGGACTGGTCTGGCACGTCACCCCGAGGGCGTCGCCTCCGGTTATTTGGCTATGGAGGTTATTGCCAACATCGGCGGTCTCGGGGAGGGTGACGATCTATCCCGGGTATGGGTCCGTGGTCGCTATCTCGACTTCAGTGCTCGGGCGATCAACGTCTATTTTGGCTTGCCCGACGATGGCGTGTTCCGGCCCCAGCCTGAGGGGCGCGTTCTTGCTCCTGCGTGGAACACCTTATGCACCCTAGTGCCTCCTGCGTTCGAGCACAGTCATGAGCTTCGTTTGACGTCGATGGACTCCCCTTGGCGAGAGCTCGCTCAGCTATGGTTCGGGCGTGTCCGGCCGATGTCCCGGAGCCACATTGTCTTGGATCACGTCTACGAGACCATTTGCTTCATCGCGCGGGACGGTAGGGTGAATGTAGGGGCATGCATCGAGGACAACTTGCGGGGTATGCGCAGAGGACGAGGGAGTAGGGTGATTACCCATGTTCACCTCATCTGTGGGTTGTGCGCGGCACAGGGGATTCGCACTACACCGGAGACAGATCCGTACGACCTAGCACCTGGCCGTTGCTACCGTATTCCGTCTTATGCTGAGCGGCGTAGTGCCTTACGTCGTGGGGCTCCCCGTGCTGTACTTCGCCCGCATCCTGATGACGGCGGCCTGATCCTCGTTGTACCACCGGAGCAGCCACCCCCTCCTCCAGTGGTTCCACCTCCTGCTGGGGCACCTCCTGCCGTGGCACCTCAGGGGCAGGAGATGATTCAGATGCTGCAGATGATGCAGGAGATGCGGGTCGGTATGGACGCCGGGTTTGCAGCTGGGCAGGCTCGTTATGACGCCCTCGACGCTAGGTTGGACCTCTATCAGACCCGCATGGACTCGTTTGCTACGAGGCAGGCTCAGCAGCAGGCCACCATGTCCGACATGTACGCCTATGTGCGGCAGATGGATGACTTCATGCGCCGACAGTTCCCGCCTCCCGATCAGTGATGTCTCCCTTTGGTTTCGTGTTTTCGTTTAGGTTTTGCGTTTAGACGTACTTTGTTTAGGCTCCTCCTTATGAGGACGTTGATGTTGCCTGGTGTTTGGGATTTATATTTTCGTTATGTTGTTGCTTAGTTAGGTGTTTGTCATGTGTTGGTTGTGTGCTGCTGTTTCAGAACCATGGTTTAATTGTTCTGTCCATTTTATGGTTTGAGGTGTTCGGGATTTACTATTACCTTCCTATAGTGTCCGCATGTGTGTGGATTGCCCAATAATACCTACGCCGTTGCTTGACTAAACCGCTTGGATAAATTAGCGTGATAAGGTACACAGGATTAGAGTTTATATGTGGAGTATATATAGTTGCTCTTAAGGGGAAGATTTTTATTGAAGATTAGTCCTTTAATAGGTATCAATTTATCAGGGTTTTTCTTGTAAAGGTTGTTGGAATTTATTTATTTATTCTTATATGTACATATTTACGCATATGTATATATTTTATTATTATTATTATTATTATTATTATTATTATTATTATTATTATTATTATTTTTATTTTTATTTTTATTATTATTATTTTTTTTTTCAGTAATCTTTTCGTTTTTTTTTTTTTTTTTTTTTGTAGGTCCCCCTCTTTGGTTATGGTAGTTAAAGAACTAAGTAAAATGCATGGAATAAATTTAAATAGGCTTGTATTTTATTACTCAAGAATTTTGGGTTTACAAGCATTCGAAATAGAAATAGCAATGGTGCATCAGTATAGATCCCTAAATCTAGGGTGACTAGGCAGGTATATCCTCGATGGGATCGTCCTCGTCGCTGGATATGTCAATGGGAATGGGCGTCCCCACCGGGCTCGGGCTCGGAGGGAAGATGTCGGCCTCTAGGCCCAGTAGCTCAGCTGCTAAGTGTCCTATTTGCATCATCAGTTCGTTATCCTTGTTTTGGAGCGCAACCACTAGTGTTTGGAGTTCGGCGACTTGGGCCTTGAGTTGGGTTATTTCGTGATGGTCAGCTTCCCTAAGATTTCTCAGATAGTCCACGTTACTCTCTAGATGCCCCACTCGAGCTTTGAAGTGATTGACATGCTGTTGGGACTCGAGGTATGCATTGGTCAGTTTCATCATCAGGTTGGTCATGTTCGCGTTCGGTTCGGCCATCTATTGTCAACAAGGGAGGTTAGAGTTAGATGTCTTTCAGGCAAGGTTAAGATATGCATAAATTTAAATCTATATGCAACATGCAAGTGCGAGTCCCTTCCCCCATAAAATTTAGTTTAATATAAATTGCTAAAGGTTGGGCCTCTATAGTGGGCCAAAATCTAATATTTCTTGGGCCAAGATTTGGGCTATGTAAAAAGGATTATAGATTTTTGGGCTAAAAATAGTACTAGTAGTCAAATAAATAATTTTAAAAGAAATAATACTTGGGCTTAAAAATATTGGTTTAAAATAATAGTAGTAGCTTTAAAAATTTTCCGGGCTCTGATACCAACTTGTAACACCCCGGATTTGATAAACCAGGCCGGGATGTCACCGCCGCAATTCCCTAGTAAGACACGGCTTCCCGAGCTTGCTAAGGAAATGCAAGGCTTGTGGGTATGAGAAGATTTAAAAACATTTCAAGATTTAGTCCGGAAATTTAATACTTAGTACGATAGTAGAAATTATCACGTACGGAAAATAAATAAAGTAAGTGCAGCGGAAAGTAAATCACGGCCAACATGGCCAAATCCTCGGGTTTAACAGACCCGGTAAAAACAGTACTATGATGCAGAAAGCGAAAATGTTCATAAATAATTCCCCCAAGTGCATGCGTATGCGTCACTCGACATACTCTGTAAAAGAAAAAAATGACAACGGTTGTCAGTATAAAAATATACTGAGTAAGTTAATCCCTAACTAACAAATAAAAGGGGTTACAAGTGTTTTAAACTAAAGATTTCGCTTATCGTACGAGAATTTAAAAATACATGATTATTTAGCAGCGGAAAATTATGATTAAAGAACTTAATTTAAAAAGCGTAATCTAAAGCATAATTTAATATGCATAAAATTTAAATACGTAATTAAAGACAGGATAAATACGATTTAAGCATAATGAAACACTCACACGAGTCTTTTACTTTTCATCCCGTAAACTAAGAAGAGGACACCATACCGGGAGATCACTAACGAGGCAATCTCAACATAGGACCACTAACGAGGCAGTCCAAACAATGGGAGACCACTAACGAGGCAGTCTCAAAGATAGTAGGACCACTAACGAGGCGATCCAAAAAGATAGTAGGACCACTAACGAGGCGATCCACAAATACAGCGCGCGAGATCACTAACGAGGCAATCTCAGATAGTAAGGAGACCACTAACGAGGCAGTCTCAAAGATAATGATAGTATGAAGATCGGCTCAGCCTAGTGAACGGGATTTTTCGAAAGTTCGTATTTCAAAGTTATCAAAGGATCGATATCGCGTTTTCATAGTTCGAGTTTTCTCAAGTTCGAAAAATCCTATTCGAGGCAGTTCCCGCCTTTCTTAATTTAAAATTCGTTTTTCCTCCAAAAATTCTGAAACTTGGCCAGTAATTCAAAAACACACACACGAACAACTTTCATGTTTTAAGTTTTTGGAAATAAGGTTCCGAAGTGAGTTAAAATTTGAGTTTATTGCAAAGAATAATTTACGTCTTAAAAACTGTTTTCGTCACAGGTTCGTGTAACGCCGATTAAAAATTCATTTCAAAACCAATCGATGTGAAATTTTTACAGTAACTACACAACACATTAAGGAACAACTTTCATGTTTTAAGTTTTTGGAAATAATGAATTCTTGGTACTCAAAAATCGGGTGCAACTCACTGCATATTCATGGCCCTTAAAACGAATTCAAAACAATTCTAAAAACTTGGCCGATTGACATATCAAATGAACACCAAAATTCGTGAAATTTTGTAGGCATAATCTAGACACAATTATCTACAACTTTTGTTTAGAAATGCAAAGTTAAATCATTCGAAAAATGGGTGAAAAACATGCATCAAGTTAAATGAAGAAATCTGTCACAGTTTTGAATCGTTCGGTTTGATACAGAAAGTTCATGGCGAAAATTGGGATAGCAAAACTTAATGTCAATGGCTGAAATTTGGACACAAGATAGATAAAGGTGTTAGGTACAACTTTTATGTTGAAAAGTTTTCGGTTTGAATTCCCGAAGGTCGAGTTTTTGGCGAGTCTTTAAAATTGGACGAAAATAGGATTTTTGAAAACCGATTTTTGTTACAAGCCTATATCTCGAGATTTAAACAACAAACAACCACGAAAATTTGTGAGTAAGGTGTTAACTTACTTAGAATGATGATAGGGTCGCTGGATTGGGTTTCCGGATGTCCTAGGGTCACGACGAACGGCCAACTTCTCCGATCGCTTTTTGTTCGTTTTCCGACGGAGAATCGTAGTAAGGAAATAGTGTTAGAATTCGAGTTTCTGAGACTTATGGACGAATTGAAACTTTGTACAATAGCTTACCAAGAGTCTAGAGGGCAGGGCTTGGTTCCTTTCGCCTTGCCGTCGCCGGAATTCTTGCCGGAAAGTGAGTTCGGAGAGGTTTCGACTTGGAGAGGAGTTTTGGAGGTGTTTAGGGTTAGGTTTTCTGAGAGTGAGGGGGAGGGGCGCCCAAAATCTGATCTTATGCCCTTCCCCATTGTTGTGATCGACTTGCCATTGATGGAGGTCGGATTTTTGGCAAGAAAATCGCCATGGAAGGAAAGTTTACACCTCCTGCACCTCTGGCGCGCTGGTGGCGCGCACATAGGCCTTTGTGCGCGCGGAGCACGCGTGACCTCCCCTGGGGGCGCGACGCCCTTGGCCGCGCGGGCAGCGCGGGCCGGCCGGACCGGCCGGTTCGGCGGTCCGCGTGTTTCGTCGGGTCTTCCCTCGCTTTCCCCTATCGGTTTTCTACGTGTTAGCTCGATTCCCTGGGTCGTCTTCGTTGCGGAATCTTCTCCTTAATCTTGTTACGAGTCCGGCTTATCGCTCGCAACATTTTCGGGTCCTACTTAGCCTAGTCTAAATTGGTTCCAACATCTCCTATCGTCCTTGTGATCTAATTCGTGATGTATTTTGTGTTTTATTTCGTGACTGAACTTAGAAATTAGTTCTAAGCTGCCTACGTACCCTGTGAAGGGATCAAGTCATGACGTAGTTCAAAACAATTTGAATTTGTTTTTCCTCGGGTGTTACAAATATTAAGTAATAACTTACATATAAATATAGGATAACTACTTTACATAAAGATGTCAAAATTGGCTGGGCCCGTTAGCCAGCCCACCACACCTTCCCTAAATGTTGTGTTGGGTTGAACAAATAGATGCTCATTTGGAAGCCAGTCTAAACTCTAAACCTGTCGTCGCTAGGGCAAGCACGCGGCGGGTGCAGGTCAGCTTGCGGGCCAAGCTATTTTTTTTTATTTTTTTATATTTTTTAAGTTTGCTATGAAAGTTAAATAACATAATGATTGTATTAATGTTTGTTGGTTAGATGTTATTTTAAATCATATAACGTTAATTTGATAATATATAATTTAATTTTATACATTATTTTTGTAAAATACTACTAAAGAATTATGAAATTGACTTAATGCTAACTAAATTAAACTAAAACAATTTTTTGGTCGGTACATATCTATTAGGTTATTTATATTACTTTTTATAGTTCCACAAAAAAATATTACTTTCTATATTAGTTTAAAGCTAATTTTTTAAAAAAGAATATAAAAAAATATTTTAATTTTAAATTAGATGACAGGCCCAATCAGAATACGTAAACCCTGTAAGAGTTGTTTGAGCGATGTCTCAACAACCAGCAAATCACAACCAGAGGCAATCACAAGAAACAGAGTGCGGAATGAAAATAAGAACACAAGGAATTTGATCACCCAGTTCGATCCACTGATCTACATCTGGGGGCACCAAGCCAGGGATTCCACTAGATCTCCACCAAACTGATTGAACAAGAGTCAACCACACCTTACATACCCTTACATTCCAATGAACTCTCCTATCTACCCAAATAGACTAGAAGAACACAAGGGAGCATCAACTATCTACCCAAATGCAAGCAATTCACCGGCAGGTATTAAGGTGGTGTTTGAGGAACCTAGCTAATCAATCAAATTAAGCTCAAAGGTGCTAAGACACCTACAATACACACCGATTGTGTTTACAAATCAATGATCTAAGAAATGCCTAAACACAATCCTAATTACCCCATAAAGAATGTAGAAGACACAACAGGTAAAGATATACCAGCAGCAGGATGGTTGTTGGTTCCTTTTGCAAACAACGTAAACCAGGGGGTTTCTTCAGCAGCTCTCAATTCGCCATAATCACAGCTCTTGAAGCTGTTAATTCTCTGTAAAGTATACTGTGATTGCGGCTACACACTCTCATACACCCTCAAGGACGAAGACAAGTATTTATATGGGTTTAAGGCCCATCTAAAACCCTCTAAGGCCTGCTAGGGGAAATGCCACGTCACTGTACTATCCTGTGTTTTTTCCAGTGAAGATAATAAAGCGTTGTTGACACGATGTTGCAACAACGGCCAAAATGACGAACATCTTCACAATACTAAAAAATATCCCTAACAATCTCCCCCTTTGTGGAGATGATCGGGCCAAGTAGTCAAAACAGTGGAGAAAGCACAGAGAGTCATAATAAGAGCAGAGAGCAGAAGAATCTCAACAAGTAATCATGCCACAAACAATATGAGCTGAAGAAGAACAGGCATAGACAAAACATCCATTCATAAAAGATAATCCCATACCAATATCCATGAGAGTAATCAGCAATAACAGACCAGAGAAATATCCAAAATATCCACCAATTACAGAAAACCAGAATATCCATAGTCTGAAAACCAGAAATACAAAAGTTGTTCCAACATCAGTGAAACAATCAGCAATCCTGCAATCCTATCCACTGTCACTCCCCCTTACTTGGCAGATCAGGGAGTACCCTCAGAATCATCCTCCCCCTCAGCTGGAGCATCAAAAGAGTGTGGAAGTAGGGCAACCAGCTTTCGAACCTTCCTCTTCAGGCCCATCTGCTTGTCATTCAAAATGCCTAACTCCTTCTCAACTTGTTGCAGCTCAGTTCTGATATGATCAACTAGAGCTGATCCAAGCTTTTGAGGCCCAAGCTTGAAGTCATTATGAAGACCTTTAAGCTTATCAAAAGGTAAGTGTTTCTTGACTTTAATGAAAGTTTCATTAGAGGCAAGTAAGTGGCAGGAATGGGCAAACAGGGTGATGAGAGCAGGATAAGGCAACTGGGTATTCTTCTCAATTTTGTCACGAGAGAACCTCAACATATGCTTAATGATCAGGTAACCATAGTTAAGGATCTCAGGACATTCATCAATGGAAAACAAGAATTTACCCATATGAGAACTGAGCTGGCTAGCATTGGATGTAGGTAAGAAATTGGAAGCACCAATCCTAAACAGACAATTGAATTTCATAGAAAGGTCTGAAGGACTCATAGCACGTCTACCAAAAGCAGATTTCTTAGAGGCAGAAATAGTAGAGGCTATAGTAGCTAGCTCAGCATTAAGCAGATCAAAGGGGTTGTTCATATCAGTGTTGGTAGGAAGTTCCAACAACTCATTCAAAACAAAGGAGTAAATTCAAGCAACTCTCCACGAAGATAAATCTTACAGTACCAAAGGGAAACCGGATCAAGGATATCAGGATGCAAATTGGCATAGAATTCACGAACAACAGTAGGAGAATAACGCTTAAGGGAAGTAGCCCAAACAAAAAGATGTTTCTTCTCTAGATATTCAGAAAAACCAATCTGATCATAATATGGATGCACATAACATTCCTCAGATATGAAACCACGAGAGTGAAGGGTTTCCAAGGCATACCTTTCTCCATCAGCGGAGAAATACAGAGGAGAATGGGCATCGGTCTCCTTGAGAACAGGGGCAGACTTCTTCTTAGGAGTGCCCCTCTTAGACTTCTTCTTCGAAGGTTGTTTGGACGGTGTCGGAACAGCCTTGCGCTTCCCTTTCTCACGAAGTGATCTCCTAATCTCATCCAGAGGGATATCATCAGTATCAACCCGAGATGGTTGTTCCTCAGTAGTTGGAACATCCTCAGTAGGTGACCCACCAAATGGAACTTGTTGTGCAGTCCCAAAGTGAGGCGGAGCATTCAATTCAGGATCCAACATCAGCAACCCATCACCAGTTGCAACAGCCGAAGGCGAAAGAGGGGAACTGGCACCAGGAGGGACAGGAACGGACGGAGACGCACCGGGGGCAGGGACCGGAGGAGATGTCGAACTTCCAGCACCCGTATTAGGGTTTGCTGTTGTTGGAACATCCGCTTTTGGATCTGCGCCAACCGATGGAGTCTCTACATTGTCCGAGGGAGGCTGAGGGTTAGAACTCTTCTCAGTGTCAGGATGGACCTCCATATCCACGTCATCAGGATCAGCAGCAAAGTAATCATCGATTGCAGCATCGACGTCTTCCTGAGCATCTTGAAACTGATCATCCCCAGGCGATTGTGCAGCAAGACGAGCCTTATAAAGGGAGTCATCAACGACGAGCGGTTGAGCATCAACAACTTCTTCAGGATTGATATTGGAGCTGGAGGGAGACGCCATTGCAAGAGAGAATTCAAATTTCGCAAAGAATTAGGGGAAACTGGAGAAGTGCAGAGTCGACTAGGGAGAGAGAGTGGAGACGTGCAATGTGTAGTGGAAGAACCGGCAACCGTCTCAATCGGTTTAAATGAATCTCCCCCTGGGCTTGGGCCTGGGCCTAAAGAATAAGAAACCAAGTAAAGCATTGGCCCGCCCGAGTCATACCCAATTAGTGAGAAAAACAGAGGCCCAAACTGCGCCTCAAGGACTCAAATCGAGATGTCTCCAAGTTCTTTGTGAGGATGTCTGCGAGTTGTTCCAACGACGAGAGATGCTGAATCTTGCATAAACTATCTTCAACCAAATTTCGGATGAAGTGAAAACGAATGTCAATATGTTTACTCCGGTTGTGTTGGACTGGATTCCTGGAAATGTTAATGGCACTGTGTTGTCACGGTGAATAAGGAAATCATCCAAGGAAATATCATAATCCAGAAGCATTTGACGCATCCAAATCAATTGAGTACAACAATGAGCAGCAGCAATATATTCAGCCTCCGCAGTAGATAAAGCAACAACATTTTGCTTACGAGAATACCAGCTGACTAAGTTCTGACCAAGATAAAAGCAACCAACTGTGGTTGATTTTCTGTCGTCGGAACAGCCAGCCCAATCCGAGTCTGTATAACCAATTAGCTCCAGTGATGACCGTTTAGAATACCAGAGACCAAGGCCAGGAGTACCTTTAATATAACGAAGAATCCTTTTCACAGCACGAAGGTGAGATTCTTTAGGATCAGATTGATATCTAGCGCACACACCAACACTGAAGGAGATATCCGGACGACTAGTAGTGAGATATAAGAGACTTCCAATAATGCTTCGATGCATTTTCTGATTAACTGAAATCCCAGATTCATCTTTGGAAATCTTGTCATGCTGACCTAGGGGTGATTTTGCAATCTTGCAATCTTCCATCTTGAATTTCTGAAGCATGGTGCCAACATACTTCTCTTGATTAAGAAAGATCCCATCAGAAGTTTGCTTAATCTGTAACCCTAAGAAAAATGTGAGCTCACCCATCATACTCATCTCGAATTCCGTTTGCATGGAGTGTACAAAAGCATCTCGAAGCTCTTCTGAAGTAGAGCCAAAAACAATATCATCCACATAAATCTGTGCGACCAATAGATGGTTGTTTGTACGTTGTACGAACAACGTCTTATCAACATTACCACGCACATAGCCTTTATCCAAGAGATATGTAGACAAGCGTTCATACCAGGCACGTGGAGCCTGCTTTAAACCATAAAGAGCACGCTTGACTTTATAGACATAATCAGGATGATCAGGGCATTCAAAACCAATGGGCTGAGACACATAGATGTCTTCCTTGATGTAGCCATTCAGAAAGGTGGTTTTGATGTCCATTTGATACAGTTTGAAACCAAGAGAGCAAGAGATAGCAAGTAATAATCTTACAGCCTCGATGCGAGCAACAGGGGCGAATGTCTCATCATAATCCAGACCTTCGATCTGAGTAAAGCCTTGTGCAACTAAGTGAGCTTTATTGCGAATGATCTTCCCATGTTCATCAGTCTTGTTGCGAAAAAACCCATTTAGTGCCAATGACATTCACACCAGTTGGTTGTTCCATCAACTCCCAAACATCATTGCGTTTAAATTGTAGCAATTCATCCTGCATGGCAGCTATCCAAAACTCATCTTGCAAAGCCTCATTAGCATTCTTAGGTTCAATAGATGAAACAAAATAATGCATAATATGAAAGCACATATTTGCCAATTCAGAGATGTTTAGTTGATGACCTCGAGTCTGTCTAGGACCAAAGGGATCGCCAATAATGTCATCCTTAGAGTGATACTTAGGTGCTCGTGGACCACGTTTTGGACCTCTCCTTTTAGGAGAATCTGGAGCTGAAGGTTGTTCACCAGTTGTATCAACAGCCGGATCACCGTCTTCAGTATCAGAAACATCAATAGGATCGGAGGGAGGCATTACTTCAGGAGTAGTACTGGAGGAGACATGAGGGATAATCCGAATAGGATCATCATCATCATCATCATGAGGAGAGACTGAGCCTGCAGAGAGATTAGTATCATCAAAGACAACATTAATAGTTTCAATAACCTTTGAAGTTCTCTTCAAATAAACACGGTAGGCTCTTGAATCCACTGAATATCCCAAGAAAATAGCTTCATCAGATTTGGAATCAAATTTTTTGACAATAGTTCGATCCTTCAAAGCATAGCACAAACTTCCAAAGACATGAAGGTGAGAAATGTTAGGAGTCTTTCCTCTCCAAATCTCATAAGGTGTAGTGGTTGTCTGAGGTCGCATGTACACACGATTAATGATGTAGCAAGAGATATTAACAGCTTCAGCCCAAAAACGTTTCCCAAGTTTACTAGCATGGAGGAGAGATCGAGCCATCTCCTGTAGAGTACGGTTCTTACGCTCGACCACGCCATTCTGTTGTGGAGTGTGGGGGGCTGAATATTCGTGAGCAATACCAAGGTTGTTGCAGAGTTGTGCGAACAACTGATTTTCAAACTCTTTCCCATGATCAGATCGAATACGCCCTATCTTGAGATCCTTTTCAGCCATGATCTTTAAAGATAGCTTAGAGAA
>JAOANR010000335.1:0-50000 GCA_030278955.1 Hygrophila difformis | reverse complement strand
TCAAATGTTTTAGGAATTTTCTGAAAACACTTTGTCGCGATGTCACTCTTGTCGCGGAACCACGTTCCGCGACAAAATCTCGCATAGCGACAAAGGTTCAAATGTTTTAGGAATTTTCTGAAAACACTTTGTCGCGATGTCACTCTTGTCGCGGAACCACGTTCCGCGACAAAATCTCGCATAGCGACAAAGAGGCGTTATGCTGCCAAAAATTCTAAAAACTTGTCAGGATGTCCATGTCGCGGACCTCGGTCCGCGACAAAATTTATGATATCGCGACAAGGGTTCCTCTCCCTCTATTTAACCCCAAACAACTTTCATTCTCCTCCTATTTTATATTGCAACACTCACATCATAACCCCACGGGTTAGGATGTAACATTCTGGAATTGCAATATAGGGTGTTATGCTGCCCAAATTTTGATTCTCCATTTGCATCACTTAATTAATTGAACCCTTGACTCATTAATGATTAAGGATTGAGATTAGTAATAATCAAACATCGACAATCATCATGATTAAAGGACCTTTGTTCAATTGCCATTAAAACACTTTTGTATAAACAAAATCTTGATGGCTTAAACAGATAATCTGGACTGTAATTAATTATGGTAGGAAGGATTATTTAAGACCATCACATGTGGACCCAATCCACAACCTTGCATGAGAAACCAATGTCTCTCATACAAGGGATCTTCTTTTGTTTCTTATTTATTTTGTCTTTGTGTGTTGTGTGGAACCATTAGTAAAGAATACATCAGACTAATGTTGGCGGGTACTCCCTCATGGATAACTAGCTCGTATTCTGGGTATTAGTTACTAATTGTTATTTTGCATGGTCTGGACGACTGTCAGTGGAAGCCTTGGCGGTTCGCCCATCCGGGGTTATAATAGCTGCTCGGCTGACTCCCATCCAGATACAGTTTTATTTTTGTGATTATCTTAATTTCCAAACCTAAATTCCAATCCGTACTGGGAGTCAGTTGGCATCAGTCAACGCCAACTGATGATCATTATAGAAGGGAAGCATGTAGGTTTTTATCCGAATTCACAGACAGTGGAGGCCCAACTGGTGTTGACACCACCATTATAGGGTCTAAGCTGTCTAAATTTGCTCCATCCGAGTGATTGGGAAATTGGACAGTAGATGTTTACAGTCCACCTGATTATTCTGCCATTACTTTGGTCCCTTGACCACTTCATTCTGTGTTTCACCTTCTGTCTAGACCCGCATCTATATTTTGGGTCAATTAATCTTGCACTTCCATATATCTTTATGCATGATAATATTATATACTATTGTGGTCTGTACTTATTTTGGGATCCTTCCCTTGGACAATAGAAGTCTAGATCTTAAACAGATATTGCTTTATAAATTTCCAACAAAAACCTCTTTATAAAATCCGGATCCGAGTAAGGGATAAATTCTTCAGTTATGACTAATTCATATTCTGTCAAGGGTTGTGTTTTGGGAAATTAAGAAGCAGATTCAGCGATTAGGTCTCGCCTAGACTGAAAGGGTCTGTGTTTTAACTGAGAGTCTAGTACCTGACAGGGAATGATTTTCAAATCCATTATTTTCCAAAATTGCTGGTTGATGGAAATGTAAGATTAAGTGCTACACCGAGATGGGGTCCACTTGGATTCAAATACAGTGTAGTAAATAATCTTAGAGAAACATCATCCAGGCCTTGGTTATTTTCCAAGATAGGGTTGAGTTTTCTTTCAACTGCTATCCTCTTCTGCCAAAGCCTACTTTTGAGTCCTGAGTGAGTGCATCCGGAACGAACTAATTTATTAGTTCGTTTCATTAGTTTGTATCTCATAATCACCCGGAAGGAAGTGAACACACTAGTGGTTCACTGAGAGCCGGGAATTCTTGATCCATACTCCTTCTTCCTGAAGGGGAGCTGTCTTTTACTACCAGGGTCAGATTTTCAAAACCTCCGAGTGATAGGTTTTAAATGCTTTCTTTACCGCTTTCTTTTAACCGCTTTCATTAGAGGTCAC
Source organism: Hygrophila difformis (assembly GCA_030278955.1). NCBI lineage: Eukaryota > Viridiplantae > Streptophyta > Magnoliopsida > Lamiales > Acanthaceae > Hygrophila > Hygrophila difformis. The sequence continues at coordinate 47,991 of JAOANR010000335.1, read as the reverse complement.
TCGGTTGTATTGAGAGTTGTGTAACTGCTACTAGGATTGACAGTTAAGGGATAGTTTAGGGCTTGATTCAAATCTTTGGGTGTGACATGGGAGAATGATAGTAGTACTTGACACTTCAATAAATGATTTGTCAGGTGTTGCTTTTCCACCACAGATGAAGTAACACACCCAGGCCAGGGCAGTTACAAATCTGTGGTATCTTAGAATTTGTGGTCTTAAGAAACATGTAAACTCATATTGCAAGTACCTGTCGGCTAAAGGGAAAGCATTATTGAGAGCATGAGAATTAGCTATCTGATAGAAGTATCCCAAACAAAGATCTGCGTATGAAAATGGAAGTTTATTATTGCTGTATCTCACTCTTGTCCAATTTTCATTCTTTTCTTCCTGTCCCTTCTGTCTACATTGTGATTCAGCTTCACGGTTGGCACAATGCATCTTTACCCTGCTTTCGTAGATAATGTTTACTGCATTCCTAGAATAATTTTTATCCGCTTTCTAGAATAGATTTATTTACTTTGTAGATTAATTTAACTGCTTTCAAGATCTAGTTTAAATTCCTGTCAGTAGATATTAATCATCTTTCAAACCTATCGAGCAATACGAATGGAAAATCTAGTAAAACGACGTGGGACCTGCTTCTATCGCACATCTCTAGTGAACGATCCGGTCTTACTATAAATTACTGCAATTTTTGACACCGTGCGCTTTCGGGGGCACAGTTTCTTAAACACGAGCAATAAAAACATGACTACTTATAAATATATCCCTAATCACAACTCCACCATCATAAATGGGTTTCATTAAATAAAACCTAAACCAGGATCATGATTTTTCGGAAAATACTCATGTAGTGGGAATCTGTCAAAAAGTTTCATGGCAGGAACTCTTATGGCAAGAATTGATGAGATTTGTCAACATTTCATGACAGAGAGGACCACAGCGCCATTCGAAACCAAAGCACCATTCTTGAGTAATAAAAAAAAAACTAATATATATCCCTAAACCCTTTCCCATGAATCATAACTCTTTTCATTTAATAAATCTAACCTGGTATATTTTAGAAAAAGCTCGTGGGACGGAAATTGTCAAAAGTTTCAGACCGCTGCCAGAGAACCAACGACGAAAGGCCGCCGCCATCTGTTGCTACCGGAGGTCGTCACTGCTCGTATCTTTTTGGAGGCCGCTGTCCCTACGCCCGAGGCCGCCTTTTGCGCGCGAAGCTGCTTCCATCGGAGAGGCCGCCGCTGCTTCATTGCGAGGCCGCCTCCCCTTCATTGCGAGGCCGCCTTTCTCTGTTCGGAAGCCGCCGACACCAAGCCGCATCTGGAGGTCGCCATCCGAGGCCGCCCTTGTTATCTCGCCAGGCCGCCTGCTTTGGTATTGGAGGGAGCCGCCTCCGCAATTGCCTTGGCCGCCCCCTTCGAGGCCGCCCGCCTTGCGCAAGGCCGCCTGCACCGAGGCCGCCCACCGAGGCCGCCTGCTGTTCTTCGCGCAAGGCCGCTCCCACCTCGCCTAGGCCGCCCTCCAGTCGTGCGAGGCCGCCTGGAGCCTCCCCCGAGGCTGCCCCCCCTAAGGCCGCCGCCCTTGGCCGCCTCATCGAGGCCGCCCACTTTAGCTCGAGAGGCCGCTACTACCTGCACAGGCCGCCACCAACGAAGCCGCCGCTGCCCCAGGCCGCCACTCGTACGAGGCCGCCTCCTTGACGCCTTGGTCGCCGTCTGCCAGTCTTCACTCGAGGCCGCCCACAGCTTAATGGATCAGGTTAGTCCGTTGTCCTTGTTTTGTTGTGCAAAATCTTGATGGCGGCTTATTTCATGGGTTGAAGTAGCATCATGGATAGATAATTTAAGATTTTGGTATTTCTGAAGTATATGGTAAATGTGGGATTGAATTCTGTATGTGTGTCACCTGCTTGTTTCTCTTGGTTTTGACTTTGCTGTGTATTCTTGTCAGTACAGTAGATTTGTGCTTCCTATGTATGTTCGATGACATAGAACATAGCAATATCACTCATTTTAACCTGCTTGTGACTGCCTATCACATCACTGACATAGGACTTAGAGAACATAGAACATATAAGCTGATGACATTGAACTTAGAGAACGTAGAACATCACGCTTAGATATTAGGCTAACCTAGAGTTGCACGCTTTACTCATGATATAGGATTTAGTAGACGACACGGTACGGTCTACCACTTCCTTGGCTCAGGCCGCCCCTCATCAGCTCGAGTCCTCATCGGCCGCCACTGTCCAGGCCGCCACTTCTGTGACTCAGGCCGCCCGGAGCCATCAGCCAGGGCAGGCCGCCACTTCCTCTGTCCAGGCCGCTGCTCCCTTGACCGGGTTTGCTGCCTTGTCGCGCGGCATGGCATTTCAGGTTAGAATGGCTTGATTGGCACCTTGTCATGCTAACTTAAATCTTGTTAACCACTTGACTTATCCGGGTAACTCTGTATGATACAGGACATTGCCAGGTCCACACAGCCTCTAGTTGCTCAGGCCACCACCCCCAGTACTACTCAGGCCTCCACTTTGGCTCCTCCTCTGACTATTCAGGTTTGTCTTGTCTTATCCCTGCTGGTTTCGCTGCCTATGTTCACATCCCTTAATCTATGCTTGCTTTTCTTATGTGCAGCGTCCGCTTATTCCGGATTCTGACGGTGAGGCATATGAGTTCGATCGTCGGCAGGAGTCAGAGCTTTTTCTGCGACCGTTCCATAGTACGCCTGAGCGCGCGGATGAGTCGAGACGGTTTTTATCTTGCAAGTTACTTATCACCGAGGCCGCCTTTACCAGTGCCTTTGTGTCTCGCACTAAATCCATTAAATCTCAGCCTCAGTAGTTTGGTATTTCTACCTCCAGGTCAAAGGCTAAAGTTCCCAGGACTCAGATTGACGATGATAGCAGCCTTAGGCCAGTATACTTCATGGGTGCGACGGATGGCGGGTCGCGCTTCCGAGTGGCGCGAGTGGGGGATTGATGAGGCCATCCTACTATCCACTAAGCCTGTGGTGATAGACCATCACTTGCTTTACTATCTTATGGGCTTCTGGAACTCCTCTGTTAATGCTTTCCAGCTTCCCTGTGGATTCGTTGGCCCTACACTTCTTGACGTGGTGATGATCACGGGGCTTCGTGTGGTCGGATCGGAGTTGACTCAGTCCGCTGTCGATGACCCTAGACTTGGTGCGACGATTTGCCCTACGGGCAAAGAGGCCAGGCGATACTCGGCTTACATTGTGCACAATAAGACGTCAGGGCCTCATCCTTCTACGCGAGATGAGCAGGTAGCCTTCCTTTTATTATGGTTTAGCCGGTTTGTTATTTGTTCCAGTGCACGTACTGTTCTTAGTACTGCACTCCCCCTTGTCTTAGGACTTATGAGTACGGAGACTCGGGCTATAGGCTCCTACTTCCTCGGCACTCTGTTTAGCGGCATGGCTAAGCTTTCTGATAAGCTGGCCGAAGGACTAGATCCCTCTACCACTGCTTCTGGGTCCGCTATGGTTCTTGCAGTTATGGGTTCAGCTATATTTTCCCCAGCTGTTCACAGGTGTACTACGGCCCTAGTCCGCAGGAGGTTTCGGAGGGTGATCCTTTAGGTAGGATATTGGCCGCTCAGTCTGTGAGGATCAGCCGGGGCGGCCTTCTGAGCCGAGATGGCCTGGGGATTATCCACTGGCTTTATCATTATCGGCCTGTCCTACCATGACTTATTTGTTTTTGCCTCCGTTCCTCGGTTGCTGTCTACGCTGATATGTCCCCCTACTCAGCCACGTGGCCTCCATGGGGAGTTTACATGGAATATCAGTATGAAACCTCACATGCTTTTGAGTGGGGTGAAGAGGACTGACGCTTATAATCATTTTATAGCTGAGCCTTATTGCCCTCACCTGCTTGCTCGCCAGTTCGGCTGCCACCTTGGGCTTCCTCGCCGAGTGAAGTGGCCGGCTCGTTTTACCAGGAAGGGGAGGATGACACCCGCAGTCATCAAGGCTGTGGTAGCTTTTTCGTCTCGTCTGACGCTCTCCAGCTACCTCCTGTTTACTCCGACTTGGGTCGCTGGCTGCTGGTTTTATGGCGTGGTGGACGCCGTACATCACTTCTATTTTGCCGCCATATGACCAGCTGACGTCTCGTTTTGGAGACTCAGCTCCTTCGCGTTGGTCCCGTGTTTCAGCTTCTCGCAGTGGTATCTCGAGGTCCAAGAGGTCCCAGTCTGGTCCAACCTCTTCTTCCCGTAAGCGTCGAAGAGCTATGTTGAATCGTTTCATTGTCCATACAATGCTTTATACACTGCCCCTTTAATGTTGTCTCTTTGTCTGCAGTTGATGAGGAAGCAATTGATGAGGACGCTTCAGTTAGCGCCGAGCGGTCTGGTTCTGACGAGGAGGACGCGGGTTCCAGTGATGATGGATCACGTTCAGGTGATGAGGAGGGCCATGAGGGCGATGAGGAAGACCATGAGGATGAGTCGGTAGACCCCTATGATGATGATGATCATGGCCAGGCGGATGACCATGCTGCTGATGTTCCTGTGGCCGCCGACCCTCGATACTCAGCCTCCTTTGGTAGACCTTCTGATGACCATTCGCCATCCACGGATGGAATGTTGGCCCGTGCTGATTATATCATCCTTCATGGCCACGACGATCCTAGGTATCAGACTGGTGCCATGCTGACTGGCCTTGATGATCCCTCGATTACTGCTGTCGGTCAGGTATGCTTTTTCACTTTACGTCTTTTACTCTGCATTACTTCTAGCATTGAAATAACCTTCCTCTTGATTTTAGGTGGATCCGTATTCTTCCAGGACCGACGACGCAGTTGGCTTATCTGACCACGAGTTGGTCTCTCAGGTACCTTTTATTTGCCTCTTCACTTTTCCTTATTTTGTTTAAACAAGGTGTTCTAAGGATAGCTGCCTTCCAGGTTCATGCGGATACTATTCAGGCTGCCGACTGCGTTTCCAAGACTACTCAGGCTGGCCCTTCGGTGATCCCTCAGGTATTCTTTATTGATTATGTCGTTTCTGGTTTTCTTTTCCGAGGACATGTTTTAAGGATCTCCCTTTCTAGCTTCCCATGGACCAGGCAGACCATCCTACTACTGCTGCTCCTATTACTTCAGCTGATTCGGTCGCGCCGCCTCTTCCGGTATGGCTCATTTCAGCTTTCGTGGTTATAAGATTTTCTTGGCATATACTCATGTGAAGCTATCTTCAGGTACCCATGATTCCGGTGACCTCTTTTTCTTCGGGTCCTCAGGTATCCGGCCCTGTTGATGGAGTTACCATTTCATTATGCGAGGCGTTCGACCGCCTTTTGTCCACCCATACCGATCTACTCTCTACCGAGGTGGTTTCTAGTCTAGATCGCCTGCTGGATGACGTTGCCGCAGTTCCCGCATTCGCCGAGGATGCTGACTTTCTTGGATTTTCAGAGCTCATCTCTGACCTATCTATTGCTTATCCCGCCTTTAGCAGCTCCGCGGATCAGTCCGCCCAGGAACTGTCGTTGCTAGATGACCTCGAGGCGCGACATCATGACGTTTGTTCTCAGATGGAGGTCCTCTGCCCCCAGCGCGAGCAGTTGGTTGTTGATCGCGGAGTTGGAGAGAGCCGCAGATCCCATCTCGAGGGGTTTATCACACGAGCAGAGCACGATATTGAGGAGGCAGAGCGTATTGGAGAGGAGGAGCGCCATTCAGGGGGCCAGGGAGGAGCTCGCTTCACTGGAGCCTGCCTTAGCTGACATTTCCTCCCGAGCTACTGAGGTGGAGACTGCCTACGGTCGCTTAGCCGCAGGCGAGAGCGATTTATCGACTGAGTTGTCGGGAGTCCGGACTCGTCGGCTTCGGCTATCGGTTCGTGCTCGTGCTTCCGCGGCCGCACTTCATCGCTTGACGGATATCTTCAGGCGCACTCGTGATCGGTGGGCCCTCATGCGTCGGCGCATATTGGGTGACGGGACGCAGCCTCCCCTTTAGTTTCTAGCACTGCTTTTCAGTACACTTTTTGGGTCAGCCCATCGGCCTTGTGGTGGGCAGTTTTTGTCTTCACTTTGGGATATTACTGCTACTTTTTTGGCCGAACTTGTGATTGGCCACTTTTGATGCCCTTTATGTTTCTCATTCAGACTCCCATACTGATGGATAGAACATTTTGAGATATTTTGCATTTATGCTTTGTTTGTGTTCTTGACCATCAATATCCATCAGTTTATATGCACCATTAAGCAGTTTTTGCGTAACAATAAATGGTCCTTCCCAATTTGGTGACCACTTGCCTGTTTCATTGTCCCACACCCCCGAGGGTAGAATTACTTTCCATACTAGGTCCCCTTCGCTAAAGGTTTTGCCTCGAACTCTCTTATCGTAGTGTCTCGCCATCCTCATCTTTTAGCGACGAATATTTTCCAGAGCGGTAAGCTTGTCGCCATCTGCTGTCTCCAACTCTTGCAACATGGCCTTTTCATATTCAGCTAAGTCTAAGCAATGCTGTTGGGCCACTCTTAGAGAAGGGACCGTGATTTCCAATGGCAGAACGACGTCATGACCATATGTCAGGTAGTATGGTGTGAAGCCAGTGGCGGCGGATTTAGCGTTCCGGTAAGCCCATAGGACTTCCGATAGAGCCTCATGCCACTTCCTTGGTTTCTCACCTACCGCCTTCTTGATCATACTTATTAAGATTTTATTGGTGGCCTCCGCTTGACCGTTTGCTTGGAGATAGTACGGAGTGGAGTGATATATGCGAATCCCGAATTGTCTGGCAAAAGCTAGGAACTTCTCGCCAGTGAACATGGTTCCTTGATCCGCAGTGATTGTTTGAGGAATCCCAAATCGATGTATGAGCTCAGTCACGAATTTAATTACAACGTTTTGGTCTATCTTCCTCATTGGCCATGCTTCTACCCATTTGGTGAAATAATCAGTGGCCACTAGTATGAATGCGTGGTTCTTAGATGACGGCGGGTGAATTTTCCCAATGATGTCCATCCCCCAGCCACGAAATGGCCAAGGCTTGATGACTGTGTGTAATTCTTCCACCGGTACTCTTTGAATTGGCCCATGTTTCTGACAAGCCTCGCAACCTCGGGCATAGATGATGCAGTCTTCCATGATGGTTGGCCAAAAATACCCATGGCGATGAATACTCCATCTCATGCTAGGTCCTGCTCGATGGGAGCCGCATATCCCCTCGTGAACTTCTCCCATCACCAGCTTAGCTTCCTCGGGACCTATACACTTGAGCAGTAATCCATCGACCACCCTTCGGAATAACTCGCCATCTATCAATGTGTATCGTAAAGATCTGATTTTTAGCGAGCTGTCTCCTCCAGATGACGGGTTCTCAAGGTATCGTGTGATTTCAGTCCTCCAATCATCATTAGAATGTTGGGGTTGGACTCCTTCTTGGTCTCCAGATTCGCTTGTGAGGGCGGCGATGCAGGGTGCCCCCCTAGAGTGACTAGCCTGCCAGCCTGAAGCCAGTTGAGCGGCCTCATTAGCCTCTTGATTGTGGCTTCTAGGTACATGGGTGATGGTCGCGTCTGAAAACTTGGACAGGAGTTCTAATGCTGTCTCATAGCATTTGATTAGCCTTGGACTCTTGCATTCATATTCTCCTGTTAGTTGTTTCAGGATGACCTCGGAGTCTCCAAAGATTGTAATGGATTTCGCACCCTTGAGCAATGCTGTCTCTAGGCCAAATATTAAAGCCTCATACTCCGCTTGATTGTTGGTGGTGCCTGGTTCCAGCTCTCGAGCGAGCTTCCAATGCTGTCCCATAGGGCTAGTGATCGTAATGCCGGCTCCGGAGCCGCTACTTGCACACGATCCATCAAAAGTCAATTCCCAAGGCTCAAATCCTATGAAGGATGCCTCTTTGGGATCCTCTGGTACTATTAATGAGGGATGTTGAGCTAGAAAACCAGCTAAGGCTTGTCCTTTGACGGCTTTTTGAGGGACGTGTACCAGAGTGAAGGGACTAATCTTCATAGCCCATTTCGCCTGGCGACCTTTCAGCGCTGGCTTATGTAGGAGCGTCCTCACCAAGTCGAATGGAGCTACCACTTGGACCGTTCTTGGCAGCATGTAATGTTCTAATTTACTGCAGGAGTATACCAGAGCGTAACACAGCTTCTCCAATGAAGTGTATCTTACCTCCGGCCCTTGTAGAGTCTTGCTGAGGTAGTAGATAGCTCTTTCCCTGCCGACTTCGTCATCCTGTGCAAGTAGGCATCCGATGGATTCTTCGGATTCTGACACATATAGCTTTAGAGGTACTCCTTGCCTTGGCGGTGCTAATACTGGAGGATTGCTCAACGCTTTCTTTATTTCTTCGAAGGCCGCTTGATGTTCAGCTGTCCATAGAAATGTTTCATTCTTCCTCCCTTTAAGCAAGGTAGTGAACGCCCTCATCTTTCCGGCGGCATTAGCAATAAATCTCCTTAAGAAGTTAATCTTTCCTATCAGCGACTGTAACTCCTTGAGATTGGATGGTGCGCGGGCCTCCAAGATGGCCTTGGCCTTGTTGTGATCTACCTCGATACCTCTTTCATGCACCAGGAACCCTAAGAAGTTCCCCGCTGCCACTCCGAAGGCACACTTAGCTGGATTGATTTTCAATCCATGTTGCCTCATTCGGATGAATGCGTTCTCCAGATGGGCCAAATGCTGGCCAAACTCACACGACTTGACTACGATGTCATCAATGTAAACTTCAAGTGTGTGGCCAATTAGATCATGAAAAATCATGTTCATGGCCCTTTGGTATGTTGCTCCAGCGTTCTTCAAGCCGAACGGCATGACTACCCATTCGAAGATGCCGACAGATCCCGGACAACGAAAAGCAGTTTTATGTACATCAGATTCAGAAATGAAGATTTGATTGTATCCAGAATAACCATTCATTAATGACAAAAATTTGTAGCCGGCGGCCGCATCAACAAGCATATCGGTCATTGGCATTACATACTCATCTTTGGGTGTAGCCAAGTTTAAATTTCTAAAATCTATACAGACTCTTAATTGACCATTTTTCTTCACAACAGGTACAATATTTGCAAGCCACTCTACATAGCGACACGTTCTGATGTAACCTGCTCTAAGAAGCTTTTCAATCTCGGCTTTTATCTTTGGGATGGTGTCTGGATCAAAACGTCTAGGTGGTTGCTTGTGAGGTCTGAACTCGGGATGGGTTGGCAACTTGTGCTCCACAAGTTCTCTTGAGAGTTCTGGCATGTCTGTATACTGCCACGCAAAACAGTCTTTGTATTTCTGAATCAGCTCCACTAGTTGGTGCCGCTCCTCCTCGGGCAATGAAGCGCTTACCTTGGTGAGTTTTGGCTCTGCATCGTTTCCAAGGTTGATGTCCACAAGTGGCTCCTTAGCTTCCGGACTAGGCAGTGTCCGCTTTACAGGGGATGGCCACTCAGATGGCCTTTTATCAGTTAGACTCTTGGACCTGTCTTCGGCACCCATCATCATCTCAGTGGTAGCGAGCTGCTGCATCAAGTCTTTATAGATGCCTTGGCTATTCATCATGTGAGAGTCTGAGGATTCGGGTCGGCTGTCTACCGGATGTAGCTTGAAGCCACTGGAAGTGAAGTCAATGGACTCGAGGTCTAAGTCCACACCAATCAAAGCCGATGCTGGCTGGACATCCTCTAAGTAGAAGACTGCCTCATCGTTGTTGCGGTCGTGTCCTGTGAAGGGCTGAGGATCTGCTTCCACCAGCTCCACTTGATCATCATTCCAGATAAGCAGTTGTTGGTGTAAGGTGGATGGCACACATTGTGCCATGTGAATCCAATCGCGTCCTAGCAATGCTGAGTAGCAAGTTTTTGACTTTACCACGAAGAATGCCACTTTGATCGTCTTGGACCCTACAGTGACGTCGGCCGTTATGAATCCTGCTGGTTGAGTGGCTTCTCCCACAAAGCTGCACATCCTGACCCTGGTGGGGATGAGGTCATTCTCACTCTTGCCGATCTTCTTCAAAGTGGACATTGGCATCACATTTGCTGCTGCCCCATTGTCGACGAACACCCTACTCACCGGCCGCCCATCAATGTGAGCTTTGATATACAGAGGTTTCAACTGCCTGGTTTGAGACACTTCCGGTTTGGCGAACTGTGGAAACATTGGCCCTTGAACAGACTGGCCACCTAACTCCTCAAGGAGATTCCTGGTTGGATGGGAGAGCTCTGCTATCATTTCATCCATCTCCTCAATGAGCCTAGCAAATGATGGTTCCTCTTCATCCCATATTTCGGACTCAACATCGCTTACCTCCTCATCCGCGGCCAATCCTACCACTTGCATTGGTACCGCAGGATCCCTTGGCTCTTCCTCTTGTTCATATTCATAGCCCGCTGCCTTGAGTTCGTTTTCTAGACCAACCCAGAAGGCATCATCCAGGTTTGCCTCCTCCATGTCAATGTTGTTTCCTTCGTCAAGCTCCATACCATCTATCATGTCAAGATCTTCGGTCATGACACCTATAGCATTTACACCGACTTTAGGCTTCTCTTGACTAGCCTCCATGGCAGCTTCCACATCTTTGGAAGTGACTGTACCGAAGTGTATTTGCGACAACTCACTGGTTGGTTGTGTCTCAGGCTGCTTTTCCGCCTTTTTACCAAGGTGTCTGCAATAGGTCATGAATCCCTCGTAACTGTCGCGTTCAGTTCCACATTCACCGGCCTGATGGGCCACTATGTAAGCAAAGAACCTGGTGAGAACCTTCATCATGGCCATTTCTCTGGCGGTCCCCGGATCACCCATGCGACTAAGCTTCTCCATGAATTTATCTGCCCAGGGTTCATTTCCGGCTTTTTCTTTACTTAACTCGGTTACGACGACCGCTTTGCCCTTGTCCCTCGAAGCTGTCGGCCGATTTCTAGGTTCCATGGTCTTAGGCTGAGGTGCCGCCGGGTGTTGTCGCTCTGCCCATTGCAATCTTTCTCGCACTGGTCTCCTGGCGGGAGGTGATGGCGGATGTGGCCTCCTGGATGGAGGTGATGGAGGATGAGGCCTCTTGGAGGGAGATGATGGTGGATATGGCCTCCTCAAGGCCTCATCTGACCTTCCCCTATCATCTCTAAGCCGCTCATGCACAGGCCTTCGAGGTGGCATGGGGGAGCTATGCTTTCTGTACACATGTTTTCCATCGGAGTAATGCAGTCTTTCATGGATAGGCCTCCGCTGCTCGGAGGTTTCCCCCTGAGACCTGAAGTAGGTCGGTTGTGCTGGTTTCCGAGGCTTGGAAGATTCCAACTTATGAATCTGGGCTTCCCGTTGCCGCATTTCCTCGGCATATTTTCTTTGAGCTCGCCTGTATTGACTCCTGGTCATAGGTGGCGGCTCCTTTTGAGTAACCCTGCCTCCTGTCCTATTCCTCATCCATCTATCAGCCTCAGCAGGATGTTCTGGACGCCTCATCAAAGTTGGCACCACTTCCACTCCTTGCCTGTAGTCTCGAGTGGCAGGCTGGTGCTTCCCATTGTCGCGTATCTCCATAGCAGGTTTTTGAATATCAATCCTCAATAGGGGATTCATCCTCTTCTGATGCTCCTTCTCTTCAGCTTTCAGGACTCTTGCAAAGTCCTCCTTAGTCATATGTCTGAACCTGGGCTGCTTGCTGTACAATTCCTTTTCTTTTTCTTTCTCAGTGTCAGATTCATCTGATAACAAGTCGTCATCTTGTTCATCGATCTCAACGCGCTCTCCTTCTCGATCCATCTGGCTACTAGAGCCGCCTTCATCTGGGTTTGGAACAAGTCCAGCAGCGCCCACACGAAGTTGTGGAAATAGGTCTAAGTCCACTTTCATACCTGCAATTTTCAGACGCCCTTCCTTAATCTTACTCTGTATGGCAATCTTAAAACTCCGACATTTAGTAATGCTATGAGTGTATGAGTTATGCCACTTACAAAATGATCGGCCCCGAATTTCTTCGGCCGCTGGCAGCTTCTGCCCCTCAGGCAGCTTAATTATGCCATCTTTGAGTAATGCATCGAACACTTGGTCCGCCTTGCTCATGTCAAAGAGGTCCTCTTCAGGTTTATATTTAGCTTCCCTTTGTCTGGGCGGCTTAAGGGCTGCACAAGTATGTGGCTTGGCTGTCTGGATTAATTCTGCTACAGCCACTTCCACTGGTTCGTCCTCTTCGTCGCTGATTATCACTTCCTCAAAGTGGACTCGACGTGTAGGACGTCTCCCCTCTTGTTCCTCCAGGAACTTTTCCAAGCGGGCCGCTCTCTCGGCTAGCTGGGCAAGGTCAGTTGCATCCTGCACAATTAAATGTTCCTTTAGTCTTGGTAACATGTTAGCCACTGCAATATTGGCTATTTCCCTCTCCGGGATTGCTATGGAACATCGGCCTTTCAGCCGTTGTAATCTACTAATAAAAGAGCTTGCCGTTTCATCGGCATATTGTTTAGCATTAGTGAGGTCTGCAAGGCTTACCTGCGACAGTGGAGTGTAAAACCTTTCATGGAATGCACGTTCGAGGTCGGCCCAATTCTGGATTGAGTTAGGCCGCAATGAGGCAAACCACGCGAAGGCAGGTCCGGTGAGGGATGAATTGAAAAGTCTTAATTTTAGCCAGTCATTGGCCGCTGCTTCCCCGCACTGGGCAGTGAATCTTCCGATGTGTTCCACTGTAGACTTGCCCTCATCTCCTGAAAAAGAAGTGAACTCCGGCATCTTGAAGCCCCTTGGGTAGGGCTGCATGGTATCTACCCAGTCCGTATATGGCTTCCGGTATGTAGGCCGCTCCATCGGCTTTAGCTGTATTCCAAAGTGTTGCTGCATCATATCCGCGAGCAACTCCGGTGAAATAAATGGTGCCTGCGTAGGAGGCACGGCGGCAGGTGTCGTGGGTGCTCCACATGGTTGAGGAGCGTGTCCTCCTGTGTGGACAGGAGCGGCGGCCTGTGCCGCATGGACAGAAGTGGCGGCCTGCACCATAGGAGCCGCCATCATTCCACCGATCTGTGGAGCCTGCCCCCCTAGGGTTGGTGGCATCCAACCCGGATTGAGAGGAGCCGCCCCATAAGGTGCTGTCGGGACGTTCGGCACATGAGGTGCCGCTCTTGGCGCCATGCGAGGTCCGCCCGCCATGCAGCCTTGTGCAGCGCTGGTTGCCATCTAAGGGCTTGATGGAGCATATACCGGCACGGGAGGTGCCGCGTAACCCAAATTCGGCATGCTGGGTGCCGCTGGAGTAACAGTGTAGGCCGTCTGATATGAGTGTGGAAACATGCTGGCCACGTTTTCGGAATCTTGGAATGACAACTGGCCAGATGTTTTGCCCCACACTCGCTGTTGTCCTCCTGACGGTCCTGGGTATGAGGTGCTTGGTGCCATATTAGTACCGGTCGGCAGTGGGCTTCCCTCGCGCAGTGAACCGCATATCTGGCTGGTTTGGTCGGCCATGGCAGGCCGCAGAACGTCCATCAAGTGTCTTGTAAACAGAGGCATGAATTCGGCCATCGATTCGGTCATCGATAGCTGCATTTGCTCCGACAGAGTAGGGATCTGCATTATCCCCTGCTGCGGTGAGGTAGTGTTTGCCGTTTCGCCGGCGTCCTCATCCGATGTTCGCTGGATTGTCTGATCTTGCAAGGACATGTCTTCAAATTCTTGTGTCAGATCAGCAATGATTCTTCCGGATCTAAGACGCATGCACTACTGAAGCAGATATGGTCTCAAAACGAGTCCCACTGGGCGTGCCAATTTGTTAACAGTAAAAATCTTGGGAGGAATGTATCTCTCTTTTATTGATAAAGTAGGAGGAAAGATTACAAGAAAACTAAAAGAGACAAACACATGAATGTAAAGAAAGCAGTAAAAGAATGTAAGAACAGGAAAACAGTAAAATGCAGGAAAAAGGTAAAAGCTCTCTAGGAGTGTTGGCGATGTCCCTACACACGATGCCGATGTCTATATTTATAATGGGGAGGCGTCCTCAAGCTTTGGGTTCGATTTCCTTATCAGGGTGTCTTGCCATGATTCCTTTCCTTATCTGGTGCCCTCATCTGATATGTTTCCCAATTTGACCGATTCACCTTGATCTCGAAGGAAACTTGAGGACTCTTCATATACCGCCTTGAAACCTCTCTTCCGGACTGGGCCGCCCATCCTCTTCCTGGATATATCCTCTGGGCTGCGTCTTCCCCTCCGGATATATTCTTGTCACAGACTGGGCCGGGCACTTTAAATAAATAGTTCCATTGGGCCTTGATATATTTTGCTCGGTTAACAGGTGCAAAAGGAATGTTATAGAGTTCATAATGCATGGTGAGCCCACTAAACCAGATATTGTATTGAAAAAGATTTACAAATGTGGGAACAACCTGACTATATTTGAGCATGGATATTGAATTCTATCTGATCATTCTTAATTGATGCTTACATGTAGGCAAGATCGGCTAGAGAGTCGTGGATAATAAATACTTAGTGTGTGTTTGAATATGCTGCACAAAAATAGATTATTTGATTATTGTGTTTTCAAAATGCAAATAATCAGGTTAAACAACGCTAAAAAATGGTGCTGCAAACCTGATTATTTGCGTTTTGAAAACGCAATAATCAGATAAGCTGTTTCATATCGCTTATCCAAACAAACAAACGCAATAAAGAGCACTATGGCCAATGTAATAAACCCATTGATATTCAAGTTACAAATTAGGGATCTGCATCTCTATTCAATAGGGAGACCATTCATTGGTCGGATATTTTAACATAATTAAAAAATTCGGGAACAAATTAATTGTATTGCTCCAATACCTCTAGTGTAGATGTAACTATTTATTCTTATGGAGCTCGGAAGGAGCTGAATGAATGACGATTTCTAGAAAACTATTTATTTCTGCCACTTTTTGATGGGGCTATGCAGCTCGTAGCCAGTTAGTTAATTCCTAATGAATATTGATCCTTTACATCATTGAGCAATAATGCCTAATCCATGTTGGAGTGGGATGGCAAACAACAGGAGGTGCAAGGCAATCATGTTGCCCATCCACAAAATGTAATATTTTCTATGGCACTCAAATAAAGAGATTATGAGGGAAAAGAAAATGGGATAAAACAAGTATGGTGTGTGAGTACTCAAACAGAAACTGGGATGGAAAGGATTGATTGATGCTTTAAGCTCCATGGCACTCCAGAATGGTTCAAACAGATGCAAGGAAAAAGGAAGGGATTCAGACCAACTGGAAACGTCAACTCCTCTCTACTCGACTCTGAAAGAGACAACAAGAATATCACAGAGTTGATAAAGACAGAGGTTCATAAAGCACCACAACAGTAGTCTATTTCCTCACCTCTTGAGCACTTCAACATGATGGATTGATTATGAGCACGCAGGTAACAATACTATAAATTTCCTTTTTTGTAGGTTTACATTCTTGGGTTATGGAAATTGGAGTTAACTGCCATGGGAGTAAAACAACACAGCTCACTTTACCAAGCAAAACATCCTAGCAAAATCGACTAAAATCTTCCTTCCAGACAACACCATGCAAAAAGCTGTAATCTCGGGAACAATTCAGCGTTCACCTACCATCAGTTTACGCAATGTGTATTGCAAACCTACTTTTAAGTATAACATAATCTCTCCCTTACTTACCTCGCCTTTCCCTTTCCCTTCCATGAACATTCCCAATTCGCTTACTTGCAGATTTTGGTTCTGCAGTGCGAATGCCGGCGTTGTTACTGAGCTCCGGCAACGGGGTTTATACGGATTTGAAGGAGAATTACTACTACTCGAAATCAAAACCGCGAAAGAAGAGATTCATGACGAAATTCATGCAGAAGCAGAAGGTGAACATGGGGAGCTGGCGGGGAGATTGGGGTGGAGGATGCTGAAGCAGGATGAAGAAATGGTGGAGCACCTGGTAAAGGACTGCATGCGCTAAACTATGTTACTCAGACTCTCTTTTGAGTGTCGGACATGATTCGGGAATCGGAGGAGTCGACACTCAATTTTTAGAATTTGGGGATACGGGGACACGGTCAAAGAAATGTCTTGACCATTTTCAATACACGGATACGACTCGGAGTGTCGGAAAATAATATTGGACACTCAATTTATTTATAATTATATTAATTAATACTATAGTTATTTATTTTATAATTAAGCAGCTGACCTTTTCTGACAATATTGGCTATTGAGATGTTAAAAAATTACAAAATTATTGCATTGACATTTTAGTTGGACTCACTTATTCTCCATGTTTATCAGCTTATTATTTTTTATTTTTTAATAATAGCCCAAGCCCAATAGAGTTCAGCAGCCCAACATTCTCCCATACCCTAATTCTCATCTCCACCTCACCATCGTTCCCATTTCGCCGTTCCCATTCCCATTTTCACATCTCATTTCCTCTTGTGTTTCCAATTCCATTCGCTGACTCGCTGTGCCGCCAACACCGCTTTGCCGCCCCCTACTTCACTTGCGCCTGTTGTGGTTTCGCCACCTCAACAGAAGTTGGCTGCTCGCCGTCGCACCTTAACAGATTTCCTCCCTCATCCAAGCCGACTCGTTGCCCCAAATAGTGTTGACTCCATGTCCGATTGCCGGAGTCGTTGCCGGACACGTGTCCCGTGTCGTGTCAGGGATAGAATCGTGTCCGGCAACGATTCTCTACCCCAAAGCGAGTGCCCGAGTTTCATAGGTGCTAAAAGAAGAACACACTTGTAACACCGGGCACCGCGATGGGCGGATCCAGTAAGAAACTAATGGTAGCACATGATACCACTCAAATTGATAAAATTATTATTTTAAGCTAAAAAAATTTGGATTTAACTTGATTTTGCTTTGTGCAACCGCACAATTTTTGTGGTGATACTACTACAACCTTGTTTTTTTTCAATAGTTTTTGTATTTTGTCTATCATCCTTAATATCAACATAGTTTCCATCCCTTTTGTGATTCCACTGAAAAATATCTCGTTCCGCCATTAGCCAGGCTGCCTTCGAGGATTCCAATAATGATTAAGGTTTATTGATGCCAGTTAAATGGGGAAATTAATTTACGATAAGGATTATTATTTAGATTTTCAATCACCTCTGATTTTTTAATTTAGAGTTTCCTCCCCAATTTATCAATCAAGTTTTGTTTCAATTCTATTATTTTGCGGGCATGGACTCCTACCACTCTTTTCTAGTCTGTATAGGCTGTTCCGCAAAAAAAATTCCATTATTTTGCTTCTTATATACTTCATCCGTTACTTTTTAATTGCCACGGACCTATATTTCACGCAATCCAATACATATTTTTAATCCTCAATAACTCAAATTACATACGAGGAAAAATTATTAAAATTTGATATTCTAAATCTATGCGATTAGATGAATCCAACAAGATTTCAATTGACTATATTTTATCTTATATAATTGTATGAAAAAGTCGAATCAAAGTTATTAAATGAGAAATTACAAAACACTATCCGTGTCAATTAATTAGGAATGGAGGAAGTATATAGTAGCGATGTATGCAAAATGACACAAGCCTGAATTATGACCCCAGATCTCGGGTTAGGGAGATGGGTCGCGGGTCAGATTTATGACCCAAATCGTCCATGTGTCAATCCAGGTGGAAAAAATAAAATAATTCACCTTGTCGGTTTTTGACTTTTTGTGAGCTCCATGCACAACCTCCTAATTCTGAAATGTCTCCTAATTAATAGAATTAGGGCGCATTTTGGACATTAAAAAGTTAGAGGATTAAGTGAGGCAAGAAAAAATTTAGAATAGAATTGAAAAAAAAAAGCATAAAGTATTGTAAAATATTATAACTGCTATAGCCTACTAGTATATATATATATATGTATGTTTGGATAGTGTGTATAAAACTAAATGAAATAAGGGCAATGCTAATAAAGAAAAGAATAACAAGTATAAGGGAGAGAAATGAGTAATTAATTGCTTGTCTTTCATCAAATGAACGAACATATATATAGGCAAAAGATGGCTATTGCCTACTGCCATCATTATTGACTTTGGGTAGAGAATTTGCTTTTGCATTCTCCTCATATCAAAATCAGGCATTCATATTTATGCATGGGTCCTATGCATTTATGTTTAACATAAAGGACTAAATGGATGATATTTGTCCATTATTCACAAGCTTTTTACCAAATTTCCGATATGTCAACTTGGCACACACAAACCCAAAGAGTACTGCTGCCAAAGACTTACGCCCCATTTCTTACGTGTCTTACAAGGGGTCTTATTAGCCTCTAATCAGAACAATTTTGTACTAATAACAATTTTGTTACATGTGTTATTTTTCAACTCTCTTATCTTACACTACATATCATAGCCTCTATTTATACGTGAGAAGCTTGAGACATAAATGAGACAAATGCATCTAGATAACTTAATAGCTCAGCAACTCACTGTGCATTCTGTGGTCAGGCAACAGAGACGGTTGATCACCTCCTTCGTCAATGTGCGTTTGTTAGTTCAATTTGGTATCATGTAGTATCTTGATTTGGAGTGGAGTGGGCGATACCTGGCACGGTAAATAATCTTCTTGCTTGGTAGTGGGGCGTGCGGCTGAAGGATGGGAGAGGGAGCAGTGGCTGTTGACGGGGTTGACATCAATTTGGACGATTTGGAAACATCGAAATGGTATTATTTTCAAGGGCCAATAAGTCCGTTTGAATGAGGTGGTAGAGGAAATTAAATGGCAGGTATGCAGGTGGTGGACGACATTCATGAATGAAGGTGCAGGTTACTTGGAGGGTCTGGTGTTGAGTTTCCCAGAAGGCTTGTGTCAGAATTGGAGAGTCGGGTGCAGAGAATCACGCAGGGGCTTGGTTTGGGAGCGGCCTGAGAAAGGTTGGTGGAAGATCAACACGGATGACTCTTCATTTGGAAACCCGAGGCAAGCAGGAATAGGTGGTGTTATTCGAAATGATGAGGGTGAGGTAATCTTTATTTTATCAGATTCAATTGGCTGCAAGGACTCGACAGAAGCTGAAATTACAACGATTAGCCATGTGTGTCTGGCTTTGATCCGGGATCAAGGTTTCCCACTCCAAAGATTGACATTTGAATGCGACTCAATCAATGTGGTGAAGTGGCTGAAAAAACCTTCGCTGGTGCCGTGGCGGCTTAGAGATCTATTTGTTGGAAAAACGGCATAAACATCAAATGCCGCATTTGTTGAAGCCATCAAAGTAACAGTAAAGCCATCCAAGTTGAATTTCATCTACGGCGCCGAAAGTATT
This sequence comes from Hygrophila difformis, assembly GCA_030278955.1. NCBI lineage: Eukaryota > Viridiplantae > Streptophyta > Magnoliopsida > Lamiales > Acanthaceae > Hygrophila > Hygrophila difformis. Next base: position 28,737 of record JAOANR010000335.1, on the reverse strand, counting down.
GAAGCCTTCATAAGAACAGTTTAGCATATGTTCTTTGTCTGTTGTATGTTTTCATTTCTATAAATAGGTTCTTAGATTGTTGTAATTCTCAGAGTGAAGCAAAGCAAGAAATACAAACAAAGCTTTAGCTATACAACTCTCCGCTTTTGGTTATCCCTTTAGATACAAAAGTGTAAAGTGTCTTGTGTGTGAGATATCAAAATCTACAAATTGGTATCAGAGCCAAATAATTGGGTCTGAGTGATCCGAACCTCAGAGCCAACTAATTGGGTCACAGAAGTTATAACCCAATTGAGAGAATTAAAATTGAAGAATTGGAATCAATTACCAATTTCTTCGAGCAGGTGTAAAGCCTTCCAATTCTGGCAATCCAGCTGCTCCACCGTTGGCCTCCCAGTCTGCCCCAGTCCGCTGTAAAACCTTCCATCATTGCTGCCGCTTAGCACCGCCCAGTCCAGACTCTAGTGACGCCCATCGAGCGCTGCCAAGCTTCCACTACCGCTGCCTTTGTCTTCCTTCCGCCGTCCCTGTGCAAACGCCGCTGCCCGGTGCTGCTCCTATATCCACCGAGCACTGCCCCTTCAAATTCGCGCCGCCTGCGCACCACCTTGAACAGCCGCTGCTGTATCTTCTCGTTGCCACTGCTACCTTGTTTCTTTAGAAGAAACGAACAAGAGGAAGGAAGATAGAAAATAATTGAGAAGAAAAAAAAAGGATAGTCCAGGAGACAATCAGCTCGTTGCCATTTATTCAAAGTGGTGACCAATTTAAATTGGTATCACATGAAAATGGCAATTGGAAATTGATTTTGTCGGTACAAGTGGGTTGGGAATTAAACTGGTTTGAAAAAAAAAAGGGAAGGTGAGTTGCAGTGAAAATCAAATAAAAAATAAAGGGAGTGGGCCAACTTCATTTTAAATACATTGAGAGGAGCTGCTACTATCCCCATTTATTTCGGGATATTGAATCAAATTAAAGGGTGGAATGGCGAATATTACGGGACAAATGTCACTCCCGCAGCTTACGAAAGCAAATTACGAGAAATAGAGTATTCAAATGAAAGCCCTTCTCAGAGCTCAAGATGCATGGGACGTTGTTCAAAATGGTTTTCAAGAGCCAGAAATTACCGGAAAATTAACCGCAGCTGAATAGAAAGCGTTGAAAGATGCGCAATCCAAAGATAGCGGAGCCCTTTACATGTTATTCCGAGCCGTTGACGAATCAGGCTTCAAAAAAATATCCGATGCCACCACCTCAAAAGAAGCATGGGACATCCTGGAAAAATCATTCAAAGGAGTCGACCGGGTAAAGCAAGTGCGTCTCCAAACCCTTCGTGGAGAGCTTGAAAGCATGAAAAATGAAGGAGTCAGAAAATGTGTCCGACTACATAACACGTGTCCAGACCGTGGCAAACCAACTTAATCGGAACGGTGAAGAATTGCATGATGCCAGAATTGTGGATAAAATATTGAGATCATTAACCAATGATTTCGAAAATATTGTGTGTGGTCACTATCTCTCGAAGCACACGAACAAAGAAAAAAAAGAAAAAGAAAGAGGAGTCACTCGACCATGCACTCCAAACTAAGGCGTCGATAAAAGATGAGAAGGTTCTCTACACTAAAAAATTTCGGGGGAGAGGACGTGACCGTGGAAATCGTGGATACGGTCGTGGTATCCAAGGCTACAATTATGAAGGATACCATAAGGACAAATTTCAAGGAAGTCAAGCAAACTGACGTGGAAGAGGACGCGCTCGAGGAAGAGGCGGTCGATCAAATTATTCCCACGTCAAATGCCAAAAGTGCCACAAATATGGTCACCATGCCAAAGACTGCAACAACGAGGGTTGTTACAACTGTGGCAAGATGGGACACTTTGCGAAAGAGTGTCGGGCCGCAAACGAGTGGAAGAGACAACCAACCTAACCGTTGAAGACAAAGCAGATGGAGGTGTTCTCATGATGGCCCACAATGATGTCAACAATGACATATCCTGGTACATCGATTCTGGAGCAAGCAACCATATGTGCTATGATGAGCACTTATTCAAAGAAATGCAGAAAATCGACCATGGGCATGTATCATTCGGAGATGCATCAAAAGTGCAAGTCAAAGGCCGAGGTACGATAGGTTTTACACAGAATGATGGCTTGATAGGGACAATCCAAGATGTCTACTATGTCCCAGATCTCAAAACAATATCTTAAGTCTTGGCCAGCTCGCAGAGAAAGGTTACTCAATCTTTCTAAAAGATCAGTCGTTGCACCTTAAAGACAAGCAAGGACGATTGATAGCTCGAGTTGAAATGGAAAGAAATCGCATGTACAAATTGAACCAGCGAAGCTTGCATGGGAAATGCTTACAAGTCAAAGAAAAGATAAATCATCGTTGTGGCATCACCGCTTTGGCCACTTACATTATGATGGTCTGAAAAAGCTAGTGAAGATGAAGATGGTGAAAGGACTGCCAAGCATGGATTTTGGAGAAGAATTTTGTGAAGATTGTGTACTCGGGAAGCAAACAAGGGCCTCATTTCAAAAGAAGGCCGAATATGAAGCGAAGCATCCGCTCGAGCTGATCCACACCGATATATGTGGACTAATTACTCTCGAATCTTTCAGCGGAAAGAGATACTTCATCTCTTTCATCACTGGTTTCTCCCGAAGGACGTGGGTCTATTTGCTGAAGAAAAAATCCGAGGCATTCAAGGTGTTCAAATTATTCAAGGCGATTGTTGAAAAAGAAACTGGCATATCCATCAAAGCAATTCGATCCGATAGAGGAGGCGAATACAACTCGACAGCCTTCCGAGAGTACTGTGCACGAGAAGGCATAAGAAGATTTCTGACAGCACCATACTCGCCCCAACAAAATGGAGTAGCTGAAAGGAAGAACATGACCATCCTAGATATGATTCGGTCGATGCTGAAAAGCAAGAAGATGCCCAAGGAATTCTGCGCAAAAGCTGTGATGTGCGCCATCTATATACATAATCGGTGCCCACACATGAAGTTGAAAAATCAAACACCACTGGAAGCATGGAGTGGTAAGAAGCCTACCATCTCTCATTGAAAGATATTCGGTAGTGTAGCCTATGCACATGTACCAGATCCACAAAGAATGAAGCTGGAAGATAAAAGCAAAGCATATGTTTTTATCGGATATGATGGATTGACAAAAGGGTATAAGCTGTATGACCCGATAAGCAAGAAGGTTATAGTAAGTCGAGATGTGCGAGTGAATAAAGCAAGTGAATGGGACTGGAATAACTCAAAGGAAGTTACCAATGAAGTCGGAGAATTGTCAGCCGTTGTTCCGACAGTTCTATCAATAGATTCGGAAATTGTTGAAGAAAAAGAAGAAGAAGATGAGCAACGACAACCCCGAGTGAGAAGTCTCCAAGATTTGTACGACTCTACAGAGGTACATCTTGTATGTTTGTTGGCAGATTCTGAAAATATCAAGTATGAAGATGCCGTACTAGATGAAAAATGAAAGGCAGCCATGGATGAAGAAATTGAAGCAATCGAGCGCAACAACGTATGGAAGCTCACTGAATTGCCCAAAAGAAGTCAGGCCATTGGAGTGAAATGGGTTTATAAGAAAAAGATGAATGCACAAGGGGAGATTGAACGATACAAAGCTCGGCTTGTCGCAAAGAGATACAAGCAAAAGGAAGGAATCGATTATGATGAAGTCTTTGCCCCTGTTGCAAGAATGGAGACAATCCAGCTACTCATTTCTCAAGCTGCTCAGTACAAATTGCCAATATTCCAAATGGATGTCAAGACAGCGTTCTTGAATGGTGTACTCGAAGTCTACATTGAGCAACCACCAGGTTATCTGAAACTTAGAGGAGAAACAAAGGTGCTAAAGTTGAAGAAGGCGCTTTATGGGCTAAAGCAAGCACCGCGAGCATGGAATACTCGCATTGATGCATATTTCAAGGAGAATGGGTTTGAGCAATGTCCCTACGAGCATGCTCTTTACATCAAGAAAAATGGAGGTAATATTTTATTTGTTGCCCTTTATGTTGATTACCTCATTTTCATGGGTAATAGTGATGAGATGATAGAAGACTTCAAGAAAAGAATGAAACAAGAGTTTGAGATGACTGACTTAGGCTTGATGAAGTTCTTCCTTGGTCTGGAAGTTAGACAAACAGAAAGAGGCATCTTTGTATCACAGGAGACATATGCGAAGAAGATCTTGAAAGAATTCAAGAAGGAGAAGTGCAATCCTGTATCAACACCTATGGAACCTGGAGCAAAACTTTCAAAGTTTGATGAAGGAGAACAAGTTGATCCAGGAAGGTACAGAAGCTTGGTTGGAAGCCTTCGCTATCTCACATGCACAAGGCCAGATATTGCACTAAGTGTTGGCGTTGTGAGTCGGTTCATGGAGAACCCAACTTACTCACACTGGAAGGTGTTAAAGAGAATCCTCAGGTACATTCAAGGAACAACGTCACACGGATAATTCTACTTGAGGACAGAAGATTACAAGCTGATTGGATACTCTGACAGTGATTGGTGTGAAGATATTGATGATCGAAAAAGTACTGCAGGGTATGTGTTCTTTATGGGAAATGCAGCTTTCACTTGGCTTTCAAAGAAACAACCGATCATGATGCTCTCAACATGTGAAGCTGAATATGTAGCAACATCTTGGTGTGTATGTCATGCTGTATGACTCAGAAACCTATTAAGCAAGATGGAGATGAAGCAGTTAAGCGGAACAATGATTCACATAGACAACAAATCTGCAATTGAATTGGCGAAGAATCCAGTGAGTCATGAAAGGAGCAAACTTATTGATGTTCGTTTCCACTTTATCCGAGATCATGTGAAAAATGGAAATGTGGAACTAATGCATGTGGCAAGCCAATAACAAGTAGCAGACATATTTACAAAGCCATTGCCAAAGATACTGCTAGACAAGTTCAAGAAGTTGATAGGGATGACAGATGACAGAAGCATTTGAAGTTTACGGGGGAGTTTTTTTAGGAAAAACGACATAAACATCAAATGCCGCATTTGTTGAAGCCACTAAAGTAACAGTAACACCATCCAAGTTGAATTTAATCTACGGAGCCGAAAGTATTAAAGCCTTCATAAGAACAATTTAGCATATGTTCGTTGTCTGTTGTATGTTTTCATTTCTATAAATATGTTCTTAGATTGTTGTAATTCTCAGAGTGAAGCAAAGCAAGAAATACAAAGAAAGCTTTAGCTATACAACTCTCCGCTTTTGATTATCCCTTTAGATACAAAAGTGTAAAGTGTCTTGTGTTTTGAGATATCAAAATCTACACTATTAGGACCGATTGTGGAGGTATTGACATTTGGTGGGGAAGTGCGAGTGAATCACATAATGCGGGAGAGAAATTCTATTGCTGATCATTGGGCTAAAATTGGAGCAAGTGGCGCTGGTAAGCTGGAGTAATGGTATTGATATAGTAAAGATGACGAATGGAATGATGCTTTGGATGGTACTCCTTTCCTTTGCTGATAGGTCATTGTTGATTACTGGTTTTGGTATTCCTGGTAGTACAGGTCGTTTGTTTCAGTAATTGGGAAAACATGGGTTTATCTTTGTAGTTGTATACTTGTTTTATGAATAAAAATAGCTTTGCCTAAAAATAAAAAAACTTAAAAGACAAAGAAACGACATTATTTAGATATAACTCATAGACACAATTTTAATTCTGGACAAGTGAGATCCCTGGACAAGATATTTATTCCGAGGTGTTGAGTCCAGACAACACATTAACTCTAACAAATAAGGAGCTAATAAGACCTTATCCAATAAAACTTCTCCAATCAAACATTGCCTTAGACGCCGTTTCATTGACCAAACAAACGGGGGTTTAGTGTGCAACTTGGCGGAAACACTTTGTGGATTCACAAACTAAAAAATGGCAAACGAAATGGCAGTGAATTAACAAGGTTTTGATCCAGAATTCGGGGACTGAGGCAGCCATCCATGAAGGGAAGATTCATTGTCAAAATACAAACTAAAAAATAAAGGGAGCATATAAACTGGAATCTGGGACTGGGAGTGCATGAACCACGGAAGTGCGCTGCAGTAATAATTCTGCTACAACTGGTGGCATGCTCTTATGTTCAGCTTCAATGGAAGATTGAGAAACCAATAAACTATTTTTTTTTTTTTTTTTTTCTTAAAGAGAGGATGGATTCCCGGAGGGATACACAAATTATTACTCCCTCCGTCCTACTAAAAGTGTCTCATAACTTTTAGACATGGTATTTTATGTGGAAATAATTTTTTTTTTTGGAGGAGCCATTGAAGGCTTGGAAAGGGGTGGTGGGAGCCCATGCCACACAATTACAAAGGGGAAATAAAGGGAGGGATAGGGGGCCGGTGGGAATCGAACTTCCAACCTTCCGTTGGAAGTCAAGGGACTTAACCGCTTGGGCTATGTCCTCATCCCTTATGTGGAAATAATTAGTATTTAATGTTGGGGTATATTAGTATTGTTAACACATAAAAAATATGTTAATAAAGCCCATATACATATCTAGACCAATTCGTATAAAGGCCCAACTATCAGGGTTGAGCAGAGAAAGGTAGCCCAGGACCAGCCCATGGACCCCGAGGAAGAACTATCCCCAGCATGCTGCTTATCTAATAAAGGCGCAATCCGGAGAAAAGCAAGCCCGAGCAATATAACTGCCCGGGCACCACAAGCCAGAAAAGAACGATTCTGAAGCGTTATGAGGTGACGTCACCCCGAGTGAAGAGGCGCTTCTTATTCTCGTGGAAGCCTTATCCACGCCAGATCCGAATAAAGGCGGGGAAGACTTGTTTTGAATTCTAAAATCTTATCTCTTCCCCCAACCGGTGCCTTTTCATGAACAGGCACTGACATTCTATAAATACTAGAATCTGCGATGTATTCTGGGTTCCTCAACTACCCAAATTTTATACGTCTTTATTTTTTCAGTATTTTACTTTTATTTATCGATTTCTTTAATTGCTTTTTTTTTTTTTTTACTTCTTTCCGCACTTTACTTTTCTTTATTTTCGCGATGCTCTAGTTTCTAGCATTCATTAGGATAATCCTCATCCCGCCTTCCATCTTGAAGGCTCAATCTAGATGATTAGCCGTTACTCCGAAATGACAATAACAGTTGGTGACTACAGTGGAAGACCAAACTCCCCCTAACGATCAAGGATCTCCATTGTATACCTTCCGCAACCGCGAGGTTCGTAAAAAGGCTAAAAGAAGCCAGTACAAACGTTTGAGATGACTCCAGGAGATATCAAACAATATGGCTGGTGTAGGAGATCATACCCCTCGTGCAAACACGACTGGAGCAGAGTATGCATCCCTTGTTCATCCTGAAGGACAAGTATCGACAACCTCTGGGTCATCAAACATTCTAACACTCTCCATAGATGAGGCTTTGTTCGAAAGGCTAACCACGATAGTAGACGCTATTGTCACAAGAAGACTGGAGGCAGTGTTGAATGTACCAATTGGGACCCCAAGTCTTATGGGAAATAACGTTACCACTCCAGCATCGCCCGTAATAATGCCTAACAAAGGCAATATAATTACCAAGGGGAAAACTATCCCTGGTACCCTCCAATGGGAATGTGGGGTATGCGCATGACAGGGCAAGGTACTCCTCAGAATCAGCCCTTTACCATGACTGCACCACTGATATACTTTGGAATACCGATGGCTCACACGGCTGCTCCAACCACACAGCCAAACCCAGGGATGGATACCATGGCAAAAGTCCACAATCCTGTGCAGGAAAACCTTTAGATTCTCGTAACGAGGGATGACCAAGCGGGTGGAAGCGGATTGAATGCACCCCAGAACCACAGACAAAATAATGTTCATGTCAGGCTGCCCGAATTCAGGGCTTCAGGGGGATTTCATGACTCTAACCGAGTCAATATAACTCGGGGGCAACGCCAACATAAACACCAATCTTTGGTGGAAATTTCCCGCGGGATAACAATGGCGGGCAGGAAGGATTCCAAAATCCGCCTTATCACGAGCACAATCAGGAAGTCCGAGGACCAAACCCAATTTCCCCGAGGAACCTTCCTCCTTCGCCACCATTGATACTAGGCCAACCGGAGCCACAACGGGTGCATATGGGAGAAGAACACCTAGCAACCATGTTGCGAAGTTTTGGGTTGAATGTCCCAGAGACTAATCGGCCTGTTTATCGAAGTTCATATCCACGCCATGTGTATGAAGACAATCTTCTACCACATGGTGCACATATACCAAACTTCTTCACAATCTTGGGAGAACATGACACGTCCACTATGAAACACATCGGCCGCTTTATTACCCAATTAGGGGAATTAGGCTGGAATCAGTTTCATCGGATGCAGTTATTCCCTTTTCTCGTTAACAAAGAATGTCTTCTCATGGTTTATTGGTCTGACCGAAGGAGAATTTGCCACATGGCAGCAGTTAGAGGAAGCATTTCATACTCGATTCTACAATCCATTGCCAACCGTTACGTTGGTTGAGATTCTAGAAACCAAACAAAGGGACAATGAAGCAACAGCTAAGTTCATTGAGCGGTTACGACAATAGAAAGGGAAATGTGAAACCGCTATTTCTGAAAAGGAAAAAAACTAACATTGCGGTTAAAAACATGAAACTTCCCTTGAAGAAGAAGCTAAACCCCATAGACATTGATGTCTTGGCAACCTTATCGACTAAAGCGATGAGGGTCGAGTCTCTACTTAAAGACCCAGGAGTCAAAGGAAAGAGGGGAGAGAAAGAAATGGCCGTACCAGGTTGTTACCATGCATGTGGACAACGACAATGATCTGGAAGAAGCATGCAATCAAGAGGCCGAACTAGTTGATCAAATGACTGCCGAACTTATCCGGGGCGAACCTTTTGTTTGCACCGAGTTGAAACCAAAGGCCGCAAGGCCTATGAAGAACGAGTATGCCAAACCTATGGTAGAAGAGGACTTTTGCTTCAATGTGTCAAAGATTGAAAAGATCTTCGATGCATTATGCGAGAAGCATAAAATCCGACTTCCTCCAGACCAAAAATTGGCCACGAAAGAAGAGAATAGCAGACGGACGGATTGTAAGTGGAAGAATACTTTCTCACATGGTACGAAGGATTGCATCCAGTTCCGAAGAACTATTCAAAGTGCAATCCAGTCCGGAAGGCTAAAAGCGGGAACCATGGGGATTGACACACAACTTTTCCCCAATGCAACTATGGCGGTAATATCCACCAAGTTCCCGAAATCTTTCAAGTTGCCCGTCAAAGATCCAACAGATGGCTGGGGGGGCACGAATGAAAGTTATACGAACATATCAATGGGGCGATATGTGGATAAATCCAGTCGGCCAAAAGCAATCATGGAATGTATTGGATCCGTGATTCATCGACATACTGAGAATGAAATAGTAAGAAGTTGGGCAGAACTTGTCTTTGATACAGAGACAGAGGAAGACCCTGCTTGGGCATTTTTCGCCGAATACGAAGATGTTATCCGCCTAGACGTTGATCTGAAGGAATCCCGAATCACACTTCCAATTATATTTCCACCAATCAAAGTAGTACCTTCTCATATGAAACCACTCTACGTGGAAGCATACATGGAAGGTAAAAAGATCAGGAGGGTCTTCGTTGACAATGGGGCAATATTTAATTACAACCTATTGTCTACCCTATAGAAGATTCGGAAGAAGGTCTCCGATCTGGAGAAAACCAGCATGAAGATGGCTGGATTCTCGGGCGAGTCAACATCATCACTTGGGATGATAGTGGTCAAGTTGGAAGTCGGACAATTAAATATGCCAATAGTCTTTTTCGTGCTAGATGCAGACACATCATATGGCGCGTTGCAATGAAGAGATTGGATTCATACTGCAAGATGCATACCTTCAACCCTACATATCGACCATTTCACGAAGTGAGAATCTATGGCCACATGTTTCAATATGTCTCGTAGTAACAAAAATGTATTGTTCTCGGGTATAACAAGGTTCAGTCTTCGGTTCATATTTCATCAACCAATCCCTCAAATTTCTCTCTCATAAAGGTGAAAGAACTTCTTTTGTAATTCTTTACATAAGGATTCTGATTGTTACTCGTGAAATCCCCTTCTTCTTTAATTTCACTCTTCCACTTCTCTTAATTGAAATATGAAATTTCTATTTACTTTTGAAGGTCCTTTTACTCTTTTTTTCGAAAAAGAAAACTTTTGATAACCCATTCTTGTGTTTCTTTTGAAACCTTTTGATATGGTTTTGTTTTTCCTTTCAAAACTGTTAGAACTACAAAATACTTACTTTTGGATTTTTTTTAAAATTTTCTAATTTTTTTGGAGTTCCTTGAAAATAGGTTTAAAAAAGGAACATTGTTTTCGAGGCGAACCAAAGGGCGGTTCTGCTCGATAAGAATCATATTTTTCGTTTTTTTTTCATTAGATATTTCTCAAAGGATTGTTGTTTCGATTCGTGCCAAGGTTTTAGATAGAAAGGAAAAAAGATTCTTATCTGAATACTCTCTATCAACCAATTTTTTGGAAATTCTGTTTCCGATAATGTAACACCCTTATAGGTACAAGTAACGTGCATCTCTCTATTCCATTCCTTGAAATCTTCCGACCATTCAGGAGGCTACAATAATAATATAGTACAATATTTTTAAATATTATGAGTGAAGGTGATAGAATGTATTTTTGAAAAATAGATTGAGTTACTAATGTGCAACTCTTACTGTTTGTGTAAATGGAATAGTCCTCAAAAAGTCATCTGACACTGACTTTGCTGCTACCTTGCTTCATTACGGTATGGGGCTTTGCATCTGATATTCGCTGGGTAGCAATTGATGTTTTGGGACGATGACCGAGTAGTCACGATTGATGCATCTACAAGTCCATTCCAGGGGAGTGCAGATTGCAAGACTAGTCGATTCATTACACGAGAATGTTTCTACCTCTATCTGTATCTATCCCTATGATAGGCCAATTTCGGGTAACCCGATTTACGGCCTCGGAAGCAATGCTTCCGAATCCTTGGCATCCAAAACCCAAGGAATTGAATGTCTTGTCATTCAGCCGATACTCAATGTGTAAATAGTAAATATGATGAATAAAACAGATGCATGTATTTACAATTATTTAGTAGAGACTGGTTCTTTGCCAAACAATGGCCCAAGGAACGACCTATCAAAGAATGACAATACCTCGGGGCTTTACCAATGGCCCGAATTGCAGAAAAAGCATGAACCCATAGCGTACTCAGAAGATCCTTTGGTTGAATTTAACATTGGTTCAAAGGACCGCTCAAGGGTAGTTCGGTTGAGTGGTCTATTGACAAAAGACCAACTGATAAAAATGACCGACCTTCTAAGAAAGTATCAAACCTGTCTCGCGTGGGATTACATGAAAATACCCAGATTGGATAGGAGTATGGTCGAACATAAACTTCCCATCAAGAAAGGCTTCAAACCTTTCAAGCAACCTTTCAGGAGGTTCGATCCGAAGCTACTACCAAAGATCACGGAAAAAAATTCAGAAACTATTAGAATCCAAATTCATCTGCCCATATAGGTATGCAAAATGGCTATCTAATATTGTTCCCGTGACAAAGAATAATAGCAAGACAAGAGTCTACATCGACTTTCGTGACTTAAATCTAGTGATGACAATCATTCTTGACTGTCATTTTCGTCTAAAATTGTGTCATGAACATGATCTTTGATCTTATTTTCCTTGATATTATATGAAGAACTGAGAAAAGAATGTCAAAAGTCTTGGAAGATTAGGATCAGGATAGGAATTTGGAACTCATGAAAATGGCTCAGAACTGTTGAAATAAATTTGATGTTTTTATCTCGCATTGTTTCTTGTCAAGAACTGAGTCTCACTTTGTCAACAGGGAAAAGTGATGTTGTGAGTGAGAAGTTTGGTCTATGCCTAGAGTGAGGTAGGATTGATGCGAGGCATGCGGAAGCAGAATTACACAAGCCTTGGAAGCTCACGAGACGATAAGAATCATATTGCGAAAAGAGCTAAGTTTTCGCGAGATTGGAAGACAGAAGTTATAGCGAGAAGAATGTTAGTCGATGAAGATTGTGAAGACCTCGCTTTGACAGAGGAGGCAACTTCACACCGCCCTCGCTTTGATAGGAACAGGACGAAGCGTGGGGCGAGAGAGGAAGATTCATAGCACGAGTTACCGCCCAGGTGGGAGACGGTTATTTCCGTTAGCCTATAAATACATCCTGTGAGGAGTTAGCTCAGAAGAAGCTGGAGATCGCAGAAACACTTTACACTTTTCTCCTGTTTCATTTAGAGCGCAGTAGGTAGGTAGCTAGGGTTTTCTATTCTGCAATTTATGTTCTTGTTCTTCAGATTCGAATTATGGATTTTAGTAGTTTTATTTTAATTTTTGTTTTATAGATTAGTTTAAGTTTGGCAATTTCCTGGAGAGAGGAATGGCAATCAGGATGTATCTTTTCCATCCCATCAACGATCGTTCATCTTGTTTTCTCGACTCCATCGAATCAATTTCGCTCATTTTCTGATGAAATTCAGATCTCCAGGTGTTTTCGTTTTCATTTCTTGTTACATTTTATGATTTGCGGAGGAAAATCATATGTTATGATGAATAATTTCTCTTTTGGATCGCAATTACTGAATTTTCATGACTGAATCAGTAAGAACAATGGTCAGATCAGGGGAATTCCATGTTGAATTGAAGATTTCATTTGTGTTTTCCTAAGTAGCTTGCAATTCCGACTTCCTGATATGGATTTATTGTTCATTTTTTTTTTTAATTCTGCAAGGGGATGTTTCAATTCTCGATAATTCGCTAGATTCATAATTTCTTGGGAACTTACCATCCATTTGCTGAAATTTCATTCATTTCGTAAATCATCAACATGGAGATGTTCGCAAATACATGTATCTTAGAAGTTCTGGAATTGCAATTTTCGAATTTGTGAATATACTTTTCAAAGTAATTGAATGAATAAATCTTTCAGTTGTGTTTTTAATCAAATTTTGGTTCCTAATAATAAAATTGAATGTCAGTGAATTAATCTTCACGAAGTTCTTAATGACTCACGCAGTGTTAAACATAGCGTGATAATCTTTGAGAACTGAAAATATTGGAATTCATTTTCCTAATCAAGGTTGAGAAATCTTCCTCGCAATATCTCTAGATATGGAATAGAGCGAGAAAGATCTTCAATATATCTTAAACTTAGCATTTTCCTCTACAAGATTTTATGTCCTCGCTTTATCTCATCACTGGGACGATGCGAGGAACAACTTATCTTCTTAAACTCTCAAACATGTTATATCAGAGCTCTCGCTTTATTCACTTGAACAAAGCGAGGGAAAAATATGAGGTAACATCTTAGATTGTTTCCTTTATAAAGAAACCAACCATATCCTCGCTATAAGTATATAACACCTATTGTATAAAGGGAAATTAAACGACATCGCCGCATTATCTTTAGATTTTAATGCGAGAAGCTTAATTCCCCGTATTAATCCAATCTGAGGAACATTCTTGGAATGATAACTCCCTCCACACTGTTCAGATATAGTGCGCAGAAAATTAGGATGTTCATAGTTTTAAACCCCAAGATAATTACTGCAAGCTATCTTGGTCACATATTTTGCAGAATTGATTCTTAAAATTCTTTTTAAGGGAAGAAATTCCCCACATTCTGTCTAGCTCCTATCCTATATTTTGGGAGCACCCTGTCATTTTACTTAGAGGATTCAGAACCCTCACGGTTTCTGTATACATATATTACTACTTATATTCGTAATATTTTGGGATATTTCCCAGACTCACTGCTGAGTGTTATGCTTTCATCAGAAGACAACCACACTTCGTTATCATTTTCACATCATTACTTTCATCAGCTTATTGAGTAGAAATGATGATACAAATCTGTTTGTTCATTATTTACTCAGGGTAATGAAGAACAAACCTGTTCTAGAGCTGGACACTTAGTACCTGTCGTTTAAAAGGGAAAGATGTTTCAAAAACCATTTTTTGTCTTAAGAATTAATGAGAATCTAAAAGTGTTAATTTCCAGGGGTAATAGATTTATGGTTTATCAATCATACACTATGGGAAGGAGATTAATTGACTTGCAGAAGCTCATTAATCCTGAGTCAATTCATGAGTATTTAGATCTATTTACAGAGAATTCTCAAGCTAATACATCTGTATGAATCTGAGTAATCCAGATAAGTCAAGGATTTTGATTAGCAATCTCATCTTGATATACTTACAGGATTATTATTTCTTATAAATACTTGTTGGAATTATTTTGAGTAAAAGTTGAGTTCTATACTACCCTTGGATGATAGATTTAAATTCTTGCTTTTTAATTTCTTGTAGAGGACATCCAAGTAAGTAGTATAAGATGATATTCTTACCAAGATAGTTAGAGAACAACAAGAAGTTCAGATTAGTATAAGATGGATTAGATGTGACATTGAGTATTCAATGACTTAAATCTGAATCCGGAAGAAACAGATTAAGTGATATTTCTGAAAGCTTATTCCAAGAGACAAGTCTGACCGATTATCTCTTAGCATGGGTATCTCATGATTTCAGTGCTAAAAAGTCATGACACTAGATCACATGTACTCGTCTTGGGAAAATGATCGAAGACATGAAGAATGAACAGATTCAGATAAAGAACTTATTTCACCTCTTAGAGCTAATCATTTTCTTTAATCAATAAAGCATGATTACTTAGGTATGGGTTTTTAGTTGTTTGATTTGTCTTAGTCCATCTCTAACTTGAATCTATAATCCATTCAACATCACATTGTTTTCTTTTATATTGTTCTTTTATGTGTTTCTTTACTGCTTAATTTCTTTACTGCATTTATTTTTAAGTTTTAGATTTTTAGACATAATCATCACTCAACACAAACCAAAGAGTATATATAACAAACTAAGATTCATAATGTTATTAAAATGCTTCTATCGTATAACTCTCTAGTGAACGATCCCGACAAATAAATAAATACTGCAAGCTTGATACCGTGCGCTTTCGGTAAACCAGAATGGGGATCCTAGCTTTTGGGTGCCCGAAAATGGAAAAAGCTTCATCTAGCCACACCCAAAGATGAATACGTCATGCCCATAGCAGACATGCTAGTCGATACCGCAGAAGGGCATAAGATGTTGTCTTTAATGACAGATACGGTGGGTATAATCAAATCTTCTTGGCCAAAGAAGATGTACCCAAAACGGCCTTTAGATGCCTTGGTCCAATCAGCGTAAACGAATGGGTAGTCATGCCCTTCGGATTAAAAACCACGGGGGCCGCCTATCAAAGGGCAATGAATATGGTATTCCACGACATGATTAGATATATCATGAAGTTCTACATTACCGATATTATAGTCAAGTCAAAAGGATTTGAGGAGCATCCGAAAGACCTAGAAAGGGCCTTCATTGGTATGCAGTTCTATAATCTAAAATGAACCCAAGAAAATGTGCTTTCGGAGTTTTTGCTGGAAACTTCCTCGGGTTCCTAATATATCAACGAGGAATAGAGGTTGATACCAACAAGGCAAAGACCATAATGGAGCTACCTCCTCCTGGTACCGTGAAGGAAGTACAAAGTTTACTCGGAAAAGTAAACATCCTCAGGCGTTTCATAGCACATGCCGCGGGCAAGGTACAATGATGCCAAAAATGAAACCCAAACTTATGTAAATTGCAAATGAAACCCAAGATCTAAGTTATGCAATTACTTGTGAGAATGGAAAAGAAAAGAATGGAAAATTCAAACATAAACACAAAAATAAAAGGCATGGCGACACACAACATTAATAAAGACTGGATCACTTTTGCATCGAGACCGAGATGTTTGCGTCGCAATCCTATGTTGTGTCGAGACAGAAGGGCCGCGTCGTGACGCCAAAAGTGGAGGCTGGAGCTTTTTGCATCATAACAGAGGTGCTAGCGTCGTGGTCTTGCGCGTCGGAATCCCCGTGTCGCTATCCTATACATGTAGGGTTACGACGAAAGGCTTCCTTGCTCATCAATTTTGTCTTGCTCTTTATGGCTCTTGAGACGACATCCACTTGCGTCGTGATGCCTCTTGCATCGAGATGGTAGTGTTCCGACGCCATGTGGGTGTCACGATGCACCTTTCTCCAAAAGTAAGGATTTAGTTTCCTCTTCTTGATGCTTTTTCTTAAATGGAAATTGGGGGTCCCACACCGATTGGGCCAAGGCCGTTTGTATTGGACATTCCGGCTTGCTTCTTCTGTTTTGCTGGAATCAAAACTGCTACCTTTTATCTGCTCAGAAAAATGGAACGGGTCGGATTTGACTTCCACGTCATAGAACCTATCACAAAGCTTCTTCGGGGTATGGCAAGCTCGCAAGTGCAGTGGGGCGAACCCCAACAACAAGCGCTTGACGAAATTAAAAGGGCATTGGTCAACCCACCAATACTGGTTCCCCCTAGAAGGGACAAGAAGCTCAAGCTTTACGTGCCATCATCGAGTCATGCCATCGGTTGTCTTCTCACCTAAGAATGGGATGATGGAAAAGAGCGGGCCGCCTACTACATAAGTAAGACACTAACAGGTCCCGAACTTAATTATTCAATTGCTGAGAAGATATGCAATCCCTTGGTTTATGCATGTAAGAAACTGGAACATTACATGTTGCCCAGGGAAACCGAGGTCGTCTCCAAATTGAACCTTTTAAAGCTTATCTTGAGGAGACCCACTCATAAGGGTCGATTACTGGAGTGGACCTTAAAACTCCCGCCAGAGACATGTGCCTATCAAGGCCGTTAAGGGATAAATAATCATGGAATTCTTGGTCGAACTCCCAAATATGCTAGAACCCGAAGAAGACAACAACTAGAAGTATGTCGCAATATGCCCGTGGGTTATGTCCTTTGACGGATCAAGAACAAGTCAGGAGCCAGGGTCTATCTCCTCGGCCTGAATCGAGAAGAAATAAGGTTATTTCTGGAGTTAAACACAATGACCAACAATGCCGCCGAATACGAGGCCCTGATCCTCGGACTTAAAACGCTAGTCCTACGGAAGGCAAGATCGGTCAGAATCCGTGATGATTCTCAATTGGTACTCAACCAGGTAATGGAGACCTACCAGTGCAAGCATCCAAGTTTGCCAAGGTACCAAGAAAGAGTCTTAGAATTACTCGGGCAAATTCCCAATGTATACATCAAATACGTTCATCGGGAAGACAATAGCGAATCTAATAGACTGGCTGACCATGCTTCGGGATACAAGACCCACCAAGGGTTTTATATGAGTTGGTCCCGAGCATCAATATGGTTGAGGATTTTTTACTTCTTGACATGAGAAGAATTGAAAATCATGCCACAACTGACCAGATACTGATGTGCTCTATTGACAATATTACGAACAACGCCGATGTCCCGGATAATTGGCACAAGGAAATCATTGACTATTTCCTCAATCCTTCCAGCATGTAACCCAAACGCTTAAGGCTAAGTCCCTCCGGTTCTTATTTAAGGACGGAATCCCCTAAAGAGAACCTTAGAAGGAGTTCTGCTTAAATGCTTACTCCCGAGGAGGCCAAACTAGCAATGGCTGAAGTACATGAAGGAATATGCAGAGCCCATCACACGTGATTAAATATGCGAAGGATACTTCATCGATATGGCTATTATTGGCTAACTATGTTTGATGATTGTATACATTTTGTCAAATGTTATTTGACATGTCAAAAACACAGTGATTTGATCATTTTCCAGTAACGAGTTTGAACTACTCGATTAAGCCCTGGCCTTTCACGTATTGGGCTATGGATGTAATTGTCGGATCACTCCTCCTTCCAGTAAGCGTCACACATAAATCCTAGTGGCAACAAATTATTTCACCAAATGGGTAGAAGCTGTTCTGCTCACCATGGTAAACTGAGATGTGGTAATCAACTTTATTGATAAACACATCGTACACCGTTTCGGGATACCACATTCTATCCTAGTGGATCAAGGGACAGTGTTGGCCGGTTTACTGAGTAGTTTCTCCCTTATTCTTATTTTATCTTAATTTTTTATTTTATTTTATGTATTATTTTCAGTATTAAAGGAATTGATATGTGAAGGATCAGAAGTTGGATATTGAAGAAGGAATGCGACCAGTTTTTTAAGTAATGGACACCTACTAGGCCTTGGGAGAGTATTTCTATGGATTATATTTCTGCACTGCCCAAGGTAGGAGACCTTGGGAGCATCATCGTCGTGGTGGACCGATTTTCCGAATATGCCACATTCATGGCGGCTCCACAACATGTCACGGCCGAGACAACGACTCATCTCTTTTTCAGCCATGTGGTGAAGTACTGGGGACTACCCAAAGATATCATCAGTGACAGGGATAAAAAATTCACGAGCATTTTTTGGTCGGAATTATTCAAACTGATGGGCTCAAACCTCAGTATGAGCTCGAGTTACCACCCACAATTCGATGGGCAAACGGAGAGATTCAATTCAATGCTCGAGGAGTACCTTCGGCACTTTGTGAGCGGTAACCAGAAGGACTGGGTGAAGTTGTTGGATGCGGCCCAGCTATGCTTTAATTCCCAAAAGTGCTCCACGACGAACCGTAGCCCGTTCGAACTGGTTACTGGACAGCAACCCCTACACGAATTTGAGGAAGTAAATATCCACGCTTTGTCTTAATTAACAAAGCGTGAGCAGGAGTAATAAGCCTACGCTTTACCAATTATTCCTCATAGTAACATTTCTCGCTTTGTCAGAATTAACCAAGCGAGAACCACTTTATATTACTCTGCGGTTGTGGAAAGACAAAGCGAGAGTCTTGGAATTTGAAACGGATAGATTTTCAAAAACCTTGAAAGACCAAAATGCCCTTCCAGAGGCTTTTCTTCTTCTTCTGACTAAACATCACACGTCGTTTCAATCCTTTGTAATTATGTCACAATAACTTCCCATGGTTTATAAATAACCAGTTATAATCTTTCATTCATACATATCCCCTTAAGTTCTTTCACTAGAAACTGAAGATGGCTAGAGTAGCTCCTAATTTTAGAACCACCATTTTAGATATCCCTGATGAAATATTAGAGGATATCTTATCAAGATCTTGCCAGAGCAGCTCCAACCTGTTGGAAGTTTCAAACAGCGAGCAAACTCCCTGTTGTTCGAAGGAGGGCAAATGTGGTGGAAGAAATCACTGCAGAAAGAACTCATGATCAAGAATATCGAGTTTTCTTGAGAAGATGCAGGGAAGACAACAATTTCATGCTCAACTTAGAGCCTGCATTGAAAGCCTTCCGGGATTCAGGCCATATGGAAGCTGCCTTTGAAATTCTTCGGCCAGGAATAGAGGATGAGCATCATCCATCAATTTTTATCAAAGCTTTCATCCTTCTGAGTTCTGAAAGCTTAGAAGAGATTGATGAAGGACTGTGTTTGAGGTTCAATCTTCAAAGAAGGGGATCACATCAAGAGCATGAAGCAAAAGATTGGAAGAGTTTTTGCCAACAGTGAAGAGGAGCCTAATCCTTTCTTAGGGCAAGGACATAGGGAGTTTTGTGACTATTTAGCGCCCCATTGTAAATACTTAGTTAGGGAACCTCCACACTATAACTATGGTGCCACAAACATTGATTGTTTGTGTTGTGAGGTTACTTTATTAATCAAAGACTTGAGGGAAATGTTCAATGAAAATGTAATTGAATCTGATTCAGACTTAGAAACTGATTCAGATTCTGAATAAAAATTGATAGATCCTTTATGTTTTTGTACCTTCTAAGTCTTGTAATTATGTTTTTGGTGTTTATTGTTCATTTCTTATTTTTTGGTTCAGTCTTTTATTGTCGCTTTATCTTTTTAAGATAACTGAGTTTGATCTAGTCCTTTCAGAATTCTATCTCAGTTATTTTTAATATTTTGATAAGTTAAGATTCTTTAATAGCAAACTAGGCCTAATCATTACTTGTTACAGAGAGGGAAATTACCCTTATGACCCTCTCTGTATTCAGCCTAGGATAGGGTGCTCAGTTTCTCTATATTCTCTTTTCAGTTGTCTTTTCTAATTTCATCTTCATTCTCTCTTCTCCAAACTTCAAAACCGCCATAAGTCTAGTTCTCTTTTCTGAATCATACCATTTACAGTTCGAGAAATCTGACCAGAAAAAGAGATGGCTGGAGAAAATCCGTAAGCTTTTAAGTCTATCCTATTTTCTCCTTGGTGGTGCTTTACTTCGCAATGTTTGTTTTTTTTTTTTTGTTTGCACAGAAATGCTTGCTTCGCAATACTAGGGTTTACATCTGTATTTCTTGCTTGAATGCGGTTTTGTTAAAACCTTCAGAATCTTAGTCCTAGATTTCTCATTAATGTAACCAAAGCTAACAGCACTAATATTGGAGAGCATGCTTCTGAGTTCTCTGTGCTACGACTGACTGATCTTCCACTAGACATCATTGGAGAGATTTTGTCACGAGTAGGGCGGAGTAGCTTCAGGGACTTGCTCCACTGTAAAGCAACATGCACTATATTTAGAACTGCTTCAAATCATCCTATATATTTTGGAGGTTCAGTTTAGCAGATCCTGATTTTAAAAGTATCTCTAATGAGTCCTCCGGAAAGATTAAGTTTCTACATTCTTGTGGAAGGGCTCATAATCCTACTCTGCATCTTCAAAAAGCAATGGATTTATTTACACAGGGTGAAGAAAGCGAAGCTTTTCAAATCCTGGATGATGGGATTAATGATAATCATAAGTTTTCTCAGTACATTAAGGCTTTGTTTTGTTTAAGTAAAGTTTCTAAGGAAGAGATAGATAAAGGGCTTTATCTAATAAGCCCATTACTTAATGATAGATCTAATAGCTATGATTTTAGATATAGCCTTCTTACTTTAATTTCAGTATGGGAAATTATTCCAAACCCATTTTTAGGACAGACTAAGAGAGATTTTTGTGAGTTTGATGAGCATAACTGAGAGATCGTGCATGGGCCACCGTACTTTAACTATCATGCTGATCAAGTCATTTGCCTTTGTTGCGATGCAACCAGAGCAGTAGCAGACTTTAGATTGTTGGCAAGAGAAGCCTTATATATATATATTCATAACTCTGCTGAAGTTTTTTCAGATGAAGAAGGAGAGGGATGATTTTTTTTTTTAATAAGCTTTTTAAATTGTCATTCTGGTGTTAGACTTAATTTTGGACAGTGATCTAAATGTCTTTTATTTTATAAGGCAGCTTGGTAGTAGTAATAAAATTTGGTTTTTAATCTTTCAGCTACCTTTCAAATAATTGTTTTTCCCTGAATTTTGTGTTCTTTTCTTTCTCAAACAGAAATGTTAGAATTCCTCAACTCTTGGAAACTCAAATAATTGACTTGCCTGTTGAGTTGTTGGGAGACATTTTGTCAAGACTGGGAAGAATTAGCGTGAGAGAACTCCTTAGAGTCTCAGAGACATCCACACAATTTCTTACAGCGAGCAAATCACCTCTAGTTCTTAAAAGAGTTAATCTGGAAACTTGCATGAGGTGGAGAGAAAATGTTTATCCCAGTAACCAGGAGAGATTTATCAAAGAATGTCAAGATGCAGGAAATTACATGTTTAATCTTGAACCTGCGCTTGCAACATTTGTTGACAGCAAAGATGAAAAGAAAGCATACGACCTCTTGAAGCCTGGCCTAGATGATAAGCATCAGCCTTCCATCTTCTTAAGAAGTCTTCTTCTTTTATCCAAGCAAGATAATAAGCTGACCGAGGAAGGAATAAAATTAATCAGATCAGTAGCCTCAGATGTTTTAGAAGTAGTCTTCATTAAAATTCATGTTTTCCACTGGCTACTCCATTGTGTCAAAATTCCAAATCCTTTCCATGATCAAGAAGAAAGAAGCTTTTGCAAAAATAATTCTCTGTTTGAACGTGAATTTCTACCCCCATATGTCAGGCTAGATTGCATCCCTTGTTAGTTCTTTGATATAGTGAGACAGTTCAGGCCAACATGTGGTGAAGTCTTCCCTGGTGAAGAATTGTGGACTGATTCTGATGATGTGGAAGTTCACAATCCTTGAATGGGCTAATCCTAGTTAGGAAGATGTTCTGTCATAAGTTTTGTAATCACTTTATGATTTTTGGCTGTAATTTCTTTAAATTGTTTGCTGCTGTGATTTCAGGCTTTTAGTGTTTTCTATGGATTTTTGAATTTCCTTTCTGCCCTTTATTTAACTCAAATGGAATAACTTGTTAATTCTACTCAGTTTTAAAATTGGAAGCTCTTCCAAGAACCCAAGAATTTCAGGACAGAAATCTGGATCCGGGGTCACTCAGATTACAGATCTTCCTTTTGAGATTCTTGGCAATATTCTGTCAAGGTTGGCATTCGATCACCTAGAAACTTTCTTCAACTGTAAGCTAGTTTGCAAGGCATTGAATGAGGTTTCTAAACATCCATCGGTTTTAAAGAAGGCCACCCTTGAAGATTTTACTCTTTTGGGACAGGGAACCTTTGAGCCAACAAAAATTAACTTTCTCGAAAGCTGTAGGGAGGTAGGAAATTGGATGTTCCAGCTGTCTGAGGCTTTGTGACTTTTTGTGGAGGATAAAAATGAGAAAGCAACATTTGATCTTCTTGATCTTTCTATCTCTGATAATCACCCCCCATTCATCTACATAAAAGCACTCATGCTTTTAAGTAAGGATGTTGTTGAAGAGCAAGAGAAAGGAATTTGGCTTTTTGCATCTCTTTGCAAGAATAGACGCAGGCTGAACAATCTCCAATTTCAAATTAGAGGATGGATGTCAAATTACGCTGAATTCTACTCTCCTTTTCTAGGACAATCTAAGAACGATTCTGCAGTGATTGAACTCTATTTGATAACAATAATAAATGGCCAGGAAACCAATATGGAGTCAGTACAATTTATTGTATGAGGTGTTTGGTCACTGAACATTGTAACTGCTTCACTAGATTTGGGAATGGACTAGAATTTCCCCCTCTTTAATTTGGGATTGGACTATGGAACCTTTTGTTTTTGAAATCCCTTTTTGCTTTTGCAGACTCTGTAAGAATGATGTTTTGTGTAATGTGTTTTGACTTTGCTTGATTCAATGTTTTAGTTCTGCATGCATTATATCTTTCTTTAGCAGAAATTTAATTAAATGTTAATTCCTTCACATTTTGAGCAAATCTCTAAATGTGAGTATGGAGATCCGTTAAATGCTAAAATAAGAAAGAATTGATACTTTGTTCTCTATTCACACCTTCACATTTAGAGCAATACTCTAAATGTGAGGATGGTAACCATGATTTAATCAGTTTCTCTTATTTCTTTTTAAAGGACTCATAAGATGACTTTTGAAGAACTCAAAGCTCGAGGTGTTGAGCCAGACAAGAAAGAATAGTCATTCTGGAAAAATAAGAGAACAACTAATTTGGTAAAACCGATTCATAAAAGCTGTGGATGGTTAGGAATGGAAATCTCACTTCCAATCTTTTATGTCAATCCACTAATGATCCAACACATACCTGATAAGGAGAAGGAATCACTGATGATTGATTTGGAAGCAGCATTTTGGGATAAGATGAGCCATTTCTGGGATCAACAAATGGTCAATCTTATTAATGACAAACATCTCCTAACGAAATCAGACTTGAAAGACTTCTAGAAAGGGAGAAGAAATGTATGGCTGAATGGAACCAGGAATGCTATAGAATCATTAACCCAAAGGATCAAACATGGTTGGAGTTGGATTACTTTGATCCCCAACCATTGCCTAAGTATGTGAAAAGACTCACTAAATATTGCTGTAAACTCCATGAAATCGGGAATGCCCGAGTTTATGATCCACAACAGGCACTCCCAGCATATATGCCTCCATCATTCTTGAATAAGAAAGGACCTATTGAACAAAACTTCTTAACAAATTTGGCTTTAGATAGGAACATTGATGCTCGGATCAATCTGAGACATACCCTTGAGCCTCATTTTCAAAAAGCTAAACAAGGCAAGATGGAGTGGAAAGATGTTCTTAGGACCTTCCAGGAAGCTAGGAATAGCTGGATAAGACATATAAATGAGTGGGCTAAAGGGGAAAATCTTAGGAAAAGAATCCTCAGACCAGGGCTAGTGAGGAAACCTGATGAAGAGTTCCCACTAGAGGATTTTGCTGATCTAATTCCTGAATAGCAGGCATGGGTTAAGGATGTAGAAGAGAGAGAAGCTGAGAGAACACAAAAGAACATGAAGCAAAGATCAGATGCAAAACAGACCACAAAATATAGTTAGGAATATCTTCAAAGAATCTGTCAGAAATGAAGGTTTGGAACCTATAAAGAATTTCCGAAAAATTTCAGCTCCAGCAATAACACCAGCAGATGCAGATATTCTCATTACAGATAGACCCCATAAGATCATGAAGAGATTACCTCCACCTCTCTATCAAGAAGTTCAAGAAATTGTTCAGGAGAGTGCACAGAAAACGCATACAAGGAGCATAGAGCTTATACTGATCAGACACAAGGAAAGATTCAATAGGTAATCATTGATGATTGGGATGAATGGAATGAGAAGTATCTGAATAGAAAAGGAATGAACATGATGCTCAAAGGTTTAGGTAAAAACTTTCATATCAAGAAAAGTCCCTCTGATGAGGACAACACAGATGAAGATGAGAAACTTGATAGGAAACGAACAATTGAAGCATGCCAGAGGGTTGTAGAAGGAAATGAAGAACTTCAGGAAGTTGATCCGGAATTACAGGCTTTTGCTGAATGATTTAAAAAAGAACAGAAAAAGAGAAACTGTGAATTTGAGGAATTTATGAAAGCTCAAGAGAAAAAGGGTAAGAAGAAAGTGTCTACCAGGAAGAGAAAGCCACATACTTCCAGCTCAAGTTCTTTAGAATAAGCACCTCTTTCTGCAAGAAAGAGAGGAAGTGGGACTAGGGTGAAGAAGCAGAAGTCTGTAAAGACTAGACAACCCTCTAAGAAGAGGAAACATGAAGATGAATTAACCATTAAAGAGGTTTTGGATTTGAAAAGAGGAATTCCAGAATCAAGGCAACTGATGGAGGAAAACAAAGAATTATTGCAACCATCTCACGAAAGGAAGGACATTGTTGTTTATAAAAGAAAAGAAAAGTTGTCCTCAAAACAGCAGGAGCCCTCTCCTGAAGAGGGGGTACAATAAGAAACTGTTCCTGAGAAGGAGATGCAGCAAGAAAAGGAACCTGAGAAACCTGTTAAGAAATTCAGGATAAAGATGAAGGCTAGGAAATCAATGTTTGTAGTCCATGACATCAGTTCTGATGAGGAAAAGGTGAAACCAACTCTGGGAGTCCAGCAAGCCATAGTACCTTATGTTGAAGATGAAGAATTCAAACCAGAGATATTTTCCACAGAAGGATTGGAACTTGTACCTTTTAAAGATCTGGAATTGGGAGACATCGATCCTGAGGGATGGAGAACTTGTATTATTGAATATCAAGAACCAACTTTTCAATCTCAACATACTGAAGCCAGTCTAGAAGAAAACTTACGAGGGCAAGAAAAAGAACAACATGCACAAGTAAATCAAACTCTAATTGGAAGTCAAGTTGATTTGGAAGAACTGGCGAGAAAAGAAGATGATAGATTTGTTGAGAAACCTACTAAGGAAGCTGGCAGCTCACTTAGTAAAGTGCATCAATCGGAACAGAATTTATCACAAGAGCAGAATTCAGTTGACCAAGAAGTTTTGGATCAAGTCAATGAATTAGTGGTAGAAACAATTCAAGAAGGTGTGATCAAAGCTTTGCAAGAGTTTGATGACTTGAACCTACACGAAATTACTGTGGGAAATATGAGTTCATCTTTGGAAGGTTTTATTAAGAAACACAGGAAGCTGGCCAGAGAAGGAGGGAATGCACACACTACTAAGGAACAAACAACTGAGTACGCAGAGAAGCTTGAATTGGAGCTAGAGAGAGTTAAACAGCAGATTAATTCTGGAGAAGAAGTGGAACCAAGTTCATTAGCACTTCAGGCCTACAGAGAAGAAGTCCAAAGAAATGAATCTCAAAATAACCAAGAAAGGCAAATGGTTCTTTATGAAGAAGAAGTTGTCAGAGAAGAACAGCAGAAAGAGATACTTGGTTGATCCAAATGTTTATCAGATTATAAAGTCACAAACTTTGGCAGACAGTCAACTTAACCAGTGGATCTTACCATCTCCAATCATGAATGAAGTAGCTCAGAGAGCAATCTTTAGGTTGCTAGACCCCTTTTGGATTGAAGACCAAAGGCAGAAATTGGAAGAGCATTTGGCAAGTCAAGGAGTATTCATTTTCAGAATCTACTGAGATCCCACTCTTCTTGAATGAACCAGAGCCAGAGCCAGAACCAGAAGAACCTACAGAAACACTGAATCAGCAGAGCTTGGAGATAACTGAAAGGATAGATACAAGCACTTCAGTAATTCCTGGCTCAGTTATTGATGATCTTCATCGTACTGAAACTGTGGAAGATCAAGAAGAGAATGTAGAACCTATCCAGGAAGAAAATCAACCAGGAGATGAAGAAGAGGAAGCTATAGGAGGTGATCAGGAAGAGGCACAGGAGTCTGAGGGTAGTGAATCAGATACTTCTGAAGGATCTTCTCCTGGAAAAGAAGTTCCACAGTTTATGCCTTTAAGCTACTGGGGAAAGAATAGTCCGAAAGTAAGATTGTCAATTCCTGACAGCATTGAGAAGAGGACTGAGTTTACAGAGGAGGAAAACAATATTAAATTCAATGGAAGAAAAGAAGCAGTGGAAAACTACTTAAAAATGTCTAAAATGATTGTTCCGGATAAGGGATTCTATCCAAAGTACTTGAACCATAAGTGTATTAATTACTGGAGAAGGATCAATGAATGGGACATCTTCATGCGGCACAATAACAAGTGTGGATATGTGGAGTTGATCAGGGAATTCTATGCCAATGTTGATGTAGAAGCCGAGACAACTTGGATCCGGGGTAAGACAGTGCAAATCAATGTGGAAACTCTGAATGATCTAATACAGTCACCTCTACTGGAGCAGCCAGAAGTCAGGTCTGAAATTCTTTTGAGGAAAAAGACTCAGGGCAGTAAGTTAATCAATGCTAGAAAAATGGCATTAGGATTTTGCTCAACACACAGATGAACTGAACAGAATAAGATCCCACTGAAGAATTTGAAAACTGAGTACCTGCCAACACTTGACTCCTATTACACAAAGCTCATGCCTACTACTAATTTTCAAGGACCTTCTGCTGGAACCTTTGAAGGATTTGCATTGATTTGGGTAGGAAGAAAATGTAGTGCTGCACATCATGTGCTCAGTGTCATCAAATCAAGAGTTGGGGAAGATGCAGCATTGGCATATCCAAACCTTATCAGAAGACTTTGTGAAAAGCAGGGAGTTCTGATGGCACCGTTCTTGACAGAGATTATAAGGATAGATCCACCTATTCCTTTGCCTCTGGACACTCTAAGAGGAGAATTAGTTTATCAACTTCCTGATTTGGAAGAATAGACATCTGAAGGTTCAGGATCAAAAGTACCATCTCCTAAAGCCAGGCAACCCAACTTCCTTCAAAATCTAAATCATCTCAGCCTAGAGCTGCAATAAAAAAATCAAATATTTCAGCAGCATCTCCTGCATTAAATGCTATTCCTGAGGATGAGGAGCTCGAAGATGTTTCTGCGCCATTTCAACTTCCAAGACAACCATTGAGGAATACAGTGTCAGTGGATGAATCTCAGAACATGACTTCAATCCAAAGCTTTGCACAGTCTATGGAAATGTTGGTTAAAACCATGTCAGAAGACAAACACAAAAAAACGGAGATGGAACAAAAGAGGATTGAGCTTGAGCATGCCAGGATTCAAATTGAAGAAAAACTCAGGAAAGAGGAGATGGAAAGACAAGAGAAGATAAGAAAGGAAAGAATGAGAAGAGAGGAGATGGAAAGATTTGAGAGACTAAGGAGAGAGGAGTTAGAAGAAAGGAGACAGGAGAGAGAAAGGGATATGGAGCTTAGGAGGCAGGAGCAGCAGAATAGCACAAGTAAGGATGTAAACGGGTAGGGTAGGGTACGGCTAGGCCACCTCCACTCACTACCCGAAATATAATTATCCTACCCTTACCCGACCCTATTACCCTAAATTAAATATCGGGTAGGATTCGGGTAATACCCGTCGGGTATGCGGATTATCCGCGGGTAAACGGGTATCCGAAATCTTAAATATTACATAGTTAACCGACTCTACCCGACCCAACTTTAATAAAGAAAAAACTTATTTTTCACCATAAAAAATAAATAAAACCTTCATTATTGCACGAGAATAAAATTTAAAAGAATATTTAAAAGAAACCGCTAAAGTAACATAAATAAATACTGTAATATTTAAGAATATTCAGTAAAAAATTCATAAATCTTTTTACTGTCAAATCTCAAATGTTAATAAATTTGAAATATAAAAATAAATAAATAAATAAACAAACATATAAATATATCTCAATATATAATATAAATTAAATATATATAGTATATATAGATAAATAAATATATATATTTAATCGGATAATCGGGTAGGGTAATCGGGTAATATATGAAATCCGTACCCTACCCGCACCCGATATGATTTATTTCGGTTTCGGGTAATACCCTACCCGATTACCCGATTATCTCTACCCTACCCTATCCGATACTCGA
>JAOANR010000047.1:0-30662 GCA_030278955.1 Hygrophila difformis | reverse complement strand
TATTATTATTATTTTATTTCTTTTATAATCTGACATAAATGTTTTTATTTATTTTTTAACAAATAACTAAGGTATTGAAAAATAAATTATAAAGGGTTACATATATTGAGTTTAATGATTGAATAGGGAGGTGATTAATTTAAAATATTCGGCAAAGTGAATGGATAATGGATGCCATTGTTGACTCTGCTTCAAGATTTTTGATTAAAGTTTAGGAAAATGTCAATGAAATTGTTTCTGGGAGCTCCAAAAGCAACATGTGACAGCCACTTTTGTCCCCCTAAGCAATGGTGGCGGACACCATTTTCTTCCATATCTTGAAAATTTAGATCAAACTTAGGTCAGCTATGATGTTTGGATGAATCAAGTGTTTTCTTAGGGTATTTTGAAGTCTAGCATAGTAGTAATATTTTGAAGTCTAGCATAGTCAGTGTGAAATTGGAGTGTGATGAAAAATATAATACTTCCTCCGTTTTCTTTTTTTTTTTTAAAAAAAAATCTTACACTTCTCATTTGCACGTATATGCCAATGCACATTTTCAACGATTAATAACTCAAATTCAGTACAAGTAAAAATTTGATATTTAAAAACTACAAGATGAGACAAATCCAACAATGTCTCACTTGGTTATATTTTGTCTTCTATAACTATAACAAAATAAAAGTCAAAGTGCTACAATGAACAGTAAAAAAGTCAAAACATAACACTTAAAAAAAACGGAGGGAGTATTTTTTTTATGAGCCATTTAAGGCCTGGAAAGGGATGGTGGGAGCCCATGCCACACAATTACAAAACGCGATAATTATTAGGATTCGAACCTCCGACTTTCCGTTGGAAGTCAAGGGACTTAATCACTCGGGCTAAGTCCTCATCCCAAACGGAGGGAGTATGAGACATAATAATTTATTAAAAAAACCTTACATAAGTACACTTATTAAAAATATAGGTAGTGAGTGTAAGACTGAATTCAGTTATAAACTATTATCATGTGTTAATAAAGCTACTAGAAAATCACGATTAATTTATAAAATTTTAAAATTGAATAAAATTAGATTTTCATTTAATTTTATGAGTTGACAATTTTCTTTTTCCAAATACAATTTCATAATGTAGTAAGGGGACCTGGGGCATTACATAACACGAGGGATTCCAGTGTTTTTGTGTGTATGTATATAAATGGACAGAGAGGAGTAGATATTTGGATTAGATGGATGAGTTTTGCACATAGCCCCACCAAGGCAAGGAGGCATGAACCCACAGCCTCCCAACATCACAGAAGCAAGTAATTTCCAATCCTAAGTTACTGGTGAACGGGGAAATATCTATCCACTCACTCACTCACGTTCTGTGCTAGGCACAAAAACAAAAACACAACTTCTCTCAGCAAGAAGAAAAAAGAAGCCCAAGAACATAAAACAGGCGTTACGTTTTCAGATAAGCATACTACTTTCCAAGTTATGGTGAGTTCATCATCAATGGCTTCTTTCTTTTTCCCATACAAACGCTGTGCTGGGATGCTTTCCAATCCCAATTCCTCTGTCGACCGACCCTCTGACTCCTTTTGCATTCATAAAGATTGAATTTTTATTGTTCTTCTCTGGTTTCTTGTCCCCATTTTTGCATGGTTATAGTGTTGACGTGGATATGTTATGTTGTTTGTGAGATGTGCTTTGTGTTGCTTCTCTCTCTTGTAGGGGTTTGGGAAAATTCAATTTCGGAAGTGTGGTATGATTGAGAGTGGAATTGTGGGAGTTTTTCAGGCGAGAGTTAAGTGTGGACAAGAATTTTGGGATCAGTTTTGTCTCCGTCCTTCGTAATTTGGGAATGGAACCTTTTCTTGCTCACTTTTTTGGGTGGCTTGGAAGAACACGTTTGAAAACTGAAGCTTCTTTTCTTGCCTTTAATGATCTGTAGCTTGCAAATTCTGTTTTAATATAATTATGAAAAAGGCCTAGATGTTTGAGCTGATGCAAGTCATGCAGTTGAGAATTGAGAAACTTCTTAAATTTCATAATTAGATTTCTCTCTTTTTGTGCAAGCATTATAAAGTGTTTGTTTAAGTTTCAAAAAGTGGACTTTTTCAATTTTCTATTTCCCCCAGTTTGTTTCTGTGCAAGCCTTTTCCGGTCCTAGAATTTCATTGATTAGATTCTTTTTCCGTATTCTGCAGTTGCTTTTGCAGGTTCTGTCAAATGTGCTCGTTGTGTTTTCTGTCTAGAATGTTTCATCAATAGGGTGTTGTCTTGAATTGCATTGATGAATTTATGTGATTTGGTGTTCCATATTGTAGAATGCATAGGGCAAGAGAGTATCCAAACAGGTGTTTTGCAAGTCATGCTTGATGAGTTTGTCATGTCTATTTGGTGGTAATCCTTTCAATTCAATTCCGGTTGTTTTATAGGGAACTCAGCTCTGGGAGTTCTAAAATAAATGCATGGATCAAAGGGACCCTATGTCATTGGCGGCCTCGGCTTCGTATTATGTGCATCAAAGCCAAGCTGAGTCCGTCACCGGTTTACAAAATTCACCAAACATGAGCCCGTTGTCTAATCCTGCTGTACACTTTCAATCCAATGCTGGGGGCGGCTTAACAGTGCCAACATTGCCATTGGATACTTCGTCGACAATGTCTCCTCATGGAGTTAACGTTGGCCCACCTGCTATGCAGCAGCAAGGCGAACCTGTGCGCAGAAAACGTGGGAGACCGCGTAAATATGGGCACGATGGTTCTGTCTCGTTGGCATTATCACCTTCCATGTCAAATCCTGCATCAATAATGAGGCCAACTCAAAAGTGGAGAGGAAGGCCACCGGGGACTGGCCGTAAGCAACAACTATCTTCCCTAGGTATGTCATCAATCTTTGGTTGTTTGTTTTTGCCTTTCTACTGTTCCATTTATTAAGACATTTTTTGAGTTCCTGATTGAAATTGTATTGTGTAGAAAGATCCATTTTAGCTTATGGTTTCATATTTTTCCCCATTGGTTCATATAAAAAGTTACATGCTATAAACCAAATATCCCTTTGATTATCTACCTTTCATCTGTTGATGAAAAACATCACACCTGATGAGTCCAATGCATATGAAGCCTATGCTTAACGAGTTTACAATGGAACAGCTGTTTTGTGCTGTTGGTTCTGTTGACAAAGTAGTAATTATCTTCTCAGGTGGATCTATGTTTAATGGAGCTGGAACTATGACACCACACATCATCAATGTTGCCGCTGGGGAGGTAGGTGCAATCCCTTGAAATAATTTTGCTGCTGACTTTAAATGTCTGATATAATGCACCATAACCATCACTTTTGTGTTAACTTTAATTGCATAAAATGTGACCAAGTGCAATTACTCAAAACTCAACACGTTGTAGGGGGAATGATTGGAGCAGGTCATTAGGACTTTTTAGTTAAAAAAATATCTGTGGCTCTGTGCTTTTGTATATTGATAAGATTATCATACTTGACTCATATCTAGAGGAAATAAAGACATTCACTTTAATGTAGGATCTGGTGTAAGGTCTTGTGAATTAATTATTTTAGAGAACTTGATAATGAGGTAAACAAAGATGAGGAAGAGCTGAAGCATGTTCATTGTCCTGATAGACATGATTTCATCTGAGCACATTGTCAGTTTTCTGCTCTAAAGATACTGAAGTATTCCTCATACACTTTAAACATTTCTCTGTCTTTGCCTTTTCAATCGAATCATCTGCATGCCTTGCTTAATGATTTTATTTCTTTTTCTTTTTTTTTAAAATTTTTTTTTCTGCAGGACATAAAGAGAAGGATACTCTCTCTTCTACATGGACATAGAGTCATAGTTGTTTTGTCTGGCATCGGATCCATTTCTGCTGCAAACATCAAGATTTCAAGTTCAAATGGGAGCGTCACATATGAGGTGTAAGCTCTAAATATTCTCGTTATCACTTACTTCGTTTTCTCTAAAATGATTGAAGCTTCTGTTCTTGTTGAAATTTTGTACGAGACACTTCCCAAAAAAAAGGTGTCTTGGAAGTGTATAGGCGGGCGGATGAATGGTAAAGAAAAAAGAACAATTATTCTTGAAAATGAGGCAAGCTTTTCATCCTTTTGTAGGGGCACTTTGATATGGTGAATTTATCTGGTTCTTACATTAACGATGTTGGTAGTCCTCACGGGCCAACTGGTGGCCTAAATGTTACTTTTGCTGGTCCTGATGGCCGTCTCATTGGCGGCCCTGTGGAGGGCGTTCTCATTGCTGCAAGCCCTGCTCAGGTACCTCAACAGAATTGTCATTTCAAGCTGGATAACTGTTTTCTTATACACATTTCTCGCACCTTATAACTGACAAGAAAATGCTTCAGGTAATTGTTGGAATCTTGCTGCCCTCCTCTTCAAAGTCAAAAAATAAGGTCATAGAAGATCCAGAAAACTCAGGGGACCTTGATCGTAGCATAGTTGGCAATACAGTATCTCCAGCTAACGTTCAGCCTAGTCAGAATATCAATCCGATGGGTGCCTGGCCGAGTTCAAGATGAGTGGACGTACGGACGAACCATGTTGACATTAACTGATGTTTGGATTACAACAGGATGAATCCTCAAAAGATGGGCTTCATGCCCATTGTCACCAGAGTGGAGCGGTTTGGCTCAATGTATTTTCTGTCTTACCTTAAAGTAGGTCGTCTGAATGTACATCTATTTAATTAAATTTTCAGCTCTCTGCCACGTGGATGGTTGGTAACTGTGCTATATTCTGAACAAACATTAACAGAAATCAGGTATGTCTGTTTCTTTTTATATCCGTATTCTTATCATCTATGATTTTTGGGATTGAAGATGCTCCATGCCTGGTCGAACATAACCCTTCATACCACTCTACTTTCTTGTCTCTATAGTAGAAACTATGTTTCTGTTGCTTATTACACGAAACATGGAATTATATGGCTCTTCTGTTGCCTATGCATTGTCTATTGGGATTTGGGGGGATGTCTGTTTTTGTCTTCTTTATTGGGAAGGGCTGATTTTATCTGTCAGGCACCTATAGTTTCCATAGTTTTTTGTGGATTCAACTGTATTTTTAGGAGTTAGGACATAACCGCTGCCTGTATCACATCCTAATCATGTTGTCCGTTACAATATCAAATAATCTGCATTGCTGTGTAATGGACTGAAAGGTGCATGAACTCTTTATTGAATTTCCAAAGCTGAAGATTGAAGTAAAAAAACTTCAACATACTTCGTAACACGGAAACAACTATATATGTGAATACAGAAGAAACATATCATAGTTAACAGCTCTAAGGCAACATGGAAGACCTAAGTGCTTAGGTGATACTGTGATATGATAACCAAAACATGCAGACAATGCCATATTCAAGAGTCCGACCAGAAAATGTCTAGTTGTCCCCATTCACTTCTAGCCACTCCCAAAGCCTTCCAAACAGCTCTAGAGGCGTCGACAATATTGTTGCGACAGGGAGGCTGATAGTCGTGCTCAGAATCACATCCCACAGTCGAGTCACATTCATCAACCACCATGGCTCTGACCGTCCTCCCATTGGCATAGATGGTGATATTGTTGAAGCAACGCCTCAGGTTGGCGAACCATCCTGTCGACAGTGCCACCACAGGTGTGTCATCTGAGTGGTATTTACCGTCACATTCTGATGGCCCTCCGCCATCAGAGTGTGGACCAAATCCATTCAGTGTCAGGACTGCCTTAGTACGGCCTGTAACCTGTGGGGAGCACTTGTAAGTGTTGTAAGTCCTTCCCTGGACACAGTGTGGAGAAATGAAGCGAGGGAACAATTCAAGTTTGGAGGTAAGTTTTTCATTTCACAGAATGAAAAAATGAGATACATGAGGTAGTGCACAAAAGTGCTTAAATAGAAGCACGACTACACATCTGGATACTAACAACTGGACTAGCAACATAAAATGGCCCAATAGAACAAGTAGGCCCAATACAAAAACAAAGCAGCCTAACAACTAAGCCCACCAACTAGTTATCCAATTCCAGTCGAGAGTGAAGATGAAGACGAAGATGGGAGCAGTCTGCAGCATGCACCAACACCCTCCCCGCAAGCTGAAGGATGCCACAGCCTCAGCTTGGAGCAGAAGGACTGAAAGAGCTTTGGAGGAAGCCCTTTGGTGAAAAAGTCAGCAAGTTGGTGAATGGTAGGAACGAATTGAGGATCAATAACATGCTTCTTGAAATGATCACGCACAAAGAGACAACGGATGTCAATGTGCTTGGAGCGCTCATGATGGACCGAGTTCTTGACCAGCTGAATGGCCGACTGATTATCACAAAAGATAGGCAGAGGACTGGGCAAATAAACACGAAGTTCCTTAAGCAAGGACTGGATCCAGAGAACCTCAGAAGTGACAGAGCCAATGCTTCTGTACTCAGCTTCAGTAGAACTGAGGGAGACAACTGATTGCTTTTTAGTCTTCCAAGAGATCAAGGCACCCCCAAGGAACACACAAAAGCCAGTGAGAGAGCGACGAGTGGCGGGACAGTTGCCCCAATCAGCATCACAAAAGGCCTGAAGTTCAAGTTGTAGACCAGTGGGATAGAACAAACCAATGTGCAGGCTGTTGCGAAGATATTGGAGTACTTGTTGCAGAGCTCTCCAGTGATGAATAGTAGGAGCATGCATAAATTGGCTTAGTTGTTGAACACTATAACAAAGGTCAGGCCTGGAGAAGCCAAGGTATAAGAGCTTGCCAACCAACTTCCTATACAACTGAGGATGATCAAAGAGCTCACCAGCAGCATTGAGAGAGTGATGTGGAACACAGGGAGTGTGAATTTTTGAATTAGGAGGGAGATCAACTTCAAGAAGAAGATCAGTAGCATACTTCACTTGAGAGATGGAGTAGCCAGTAGATGAGGATGAGATTTCAAGGCCAAGAAAATATGTAGCAGGGCCTAAGTCTTTGATGGTGAATTCATCATGAAGTCCCTTCTTGATATCAGCAATGGCAGTGAGATCATCTCCAGTGAGAAGGATGTCATCAACATAAACTACTAGTATAGCTATGCCAGTGGAGGAGAGCTTGACAAAAACACAAGGATCACTGTAAGTGGAGTTGAATCCAGACTTAGAGAGGAAGTCAGTGAGGGCAGAATACCACTGACGAGGTGCCTGTTTAAGGCCATACAAGGACTTCTGTAGAAGGCAGACATACCCTGGAGAGGTTGAGAGACCTGGAGGACACTTCATGTAGATTTCTTCCTCAAGGTTTCCATGGAGAAAGGCATTATTAATGTCTAGCTGAGAGATTGTCCACTGGAAGGAAGCAGCTAAAGCAATGATCAATCGAACACTGACTGTTTTAGCCACAGGAGCAAAACAATCATTGTAATCCTTTCCAAGGCGTTGGTGAAAACCTTTTGCAACTAACCGGGCCTTGTGTTTGTTGATACTGCCATCAGGGTTGTGCTTGACTCTAAAAACCCACTTACAACCAATGGCTTTACCACCTGGAGGAAGGGGAACCAGATCCCAAGTGTGATTTAGTTCAAGTGCTTCAAGTTCAGCAGCTATGGCTCTGTCCCAATGAGCAAGACCATGAGCTTGATCATAAGTTTCAGGAACAAACTCAAGATCAGTTAGAGTAGAGCAAACATAGTCCTTATATTTGTCTGGTTTCTTGAGATCTCCCCTTGAACGCAAATTGTAACCCTGCAAGTTAGAGACAGAAGCAGTGGCCTCAAGTGTGCACTGAGGAGAAGGATGACAGCTCATAGGTGATGAGCTACCAGAGGTAGAGGTGGCAGAGGACACCTCAGGAGAGTTATGGGGTAATGACATCTCGTGAGGAGATGCATCAGAAGTGATGATAGTATGTCTCAGTGAACTGAGAGAGTTCACAGGTGATTGCACAATTTGCAAAGGAGCAGTGGGCTCCCTTGAGGATGGTGATGAAGACTGATCAGCAGTGGGCTGACCAGGGGATGTTGGGTCAATGGTAGGAAGAGGTAGGTGTACTGGTGAGGCAGAGGAGGATAACACAGCTGAAGGTGGTAAATCTTTGAATGGAAAGATGGTATCATAAAAGATAACATCTCTAGAGACAGTGACCTTTTTGGAGTCAAGGAGATAAATTTTGAACCCCTTTTGGTGTGGAGCAATCCCAAGGTGAACCCCTTTAAGACCTCTAGGTTCCAGTTTT
Source organism: Hygrophila difformis (assembly GCA_030278955.1). Lineage (NCBI taxonomy): Eukaryota > Viridiplantae > Streptophyta > Magnoliopsida > Lamiales > Acanthaceae > Hygrophila > Hygrophila difformis. The sequence goes on along the minus strand of JAOANR010000047.1, from coordinate 22,500 downwards.
CCTAAATGAGGAGTTGGATCCTTAACATAAGCTAGACAACCAAAGGAATGAAGTGTAGACACATCAGGTTGAGATTCATGTAAAAGTTCAAAGGGGGATTTCCAACCCAGAGTTTTAGTAGGTAGTCTATTGATGATATGAGCTGATGTTAACATTGCATCACCCCAGAAGGATTTTGACATTCCAGAGGTAAGAATGAGACTACGAGCAACCTGAACCAAATGACCATGTTTTCTCTCAACTCTCCCATTTTGTTGAGGAGAATATATACAGGATGTCTGATGGAGTATGCCAAGAGAAGAGAATAAGGTATGACATTTCTTATTGCAGAATTCTGACCCGTTATCTGTTCGTATAGTTTTGACAGCTTTACTGTATTGTGTTTTAACATGAGATAAGAAGGCAGCAAGGGCAGTGAATGTGGAAGATTTAGAGTGCAAAAGATATAACCAAGTGGCACGTGAGTGATCATCAACTATGGTAAGAAGATATCTTGAATTGCATCTATCTACCATACTAAAAGGGCCCCAGAGATCACAATGGACCAAATCAAAAATTTCAGATGCATATGAAGAACTAGCAGGAAAAGGTAATCTATGCATTTTAGAACAATTGCATATATCACAAGGTAATGAAGTATCACAAGGCAAGCCAAGTTTTGTCATAACATGAGAAGAAGGGTGGCCAAGTTTGTAATGCCAAACAATTGGGGAATCAACATCTTTTACAGCTGAGACAACAGAAGTAGGAAAGGATACCTTGGTCAGGCTATGACTACAAGGATAGAGTTTATTTATTTTGCTAGCCTTAAGAAGACATCTCTTAGAAATCCGGTCCTGCAATGTGCATATAGAAATTCATATGGTATCACATTGTCCAGGAGGGGGTTTTACGCCCCGTAAAGTGCCACTGGGTCTGCAGGGCTGAGCTTGAACTTTCCACATTGCTGCAGAAAGAACATACAAGAAAAGGAGCATAAGCCAACTGTAAGGTATGAACTGCCTCATTCTACTATTTTTTATTTTCTTTTCTTAGTTATGAAAAATTTTGGTGTCTTGAATTAGCATAAGTTGGTTGCTATTTATAGTACTGAATGAAACACCTTCTTTGTCTATGGCTACTGCATATGCCTCTTGACCCAGTCATCAAAGTTTGGTTGGTGTGACAAGAGTACAGTGATGTTTTTGATGGGTTTTGCTGTGCGTTGTGATGTTCATTAGGCTCACGGGAAGGAAATAGTAGTTGGACAACAAGAACAATCCGGGTGGCACAGGGTATGTCCTAACAGAACAGAGTGAAACCTTTCACTTTCGTTCGCGCAAGTTGCTCATTTTTGACTGCATCAAGTTAAGGGCTTGGTCTTGCCTCACGTTTAATTTTCTACACATTAAGAGGCAATTTCATTCTTCTGTGTAGAATACAAAATACAATTTGTGTAAAACATTCTATCTGATGTGGGGTTCATGTCACTTCATTTCATATTAGGACAACTATTAGGGGCAAGCAATAATAGGCCAAGAGAAGCAAGACCAAGACTTGCTGATCTGAATGTGATGGAGACTTCTGCTGTTGTCCCTTGGCATTTTAGGAAGTTCTTGATAGTTCTTTTGGATTATCTTTTCTCTTCTAAGCATCTTTAGGCGGCAGGACAAGAATGAAATCATCAAACATTCAATTGTCTCAAGTATCCTTTAATACTATGCTTTAAAACATTCAGGAATCTAGTAGGAGATTCTCTTCTTTAACCAGGCATGAAAACTCTCTCGAACCATATCGGTGACGATCTAAATAATAGTAGCATCTGGGAATTCTGTAAATTGATTACAGTGTTGTCCTTTCCTAGGATGTGTTCAATAAAAACCAATTAGGATTCATGTTTTCCCAGCCAAGACAACAACTCTGTCCTGGTAGAAAAGTAAAAGTAATCTGAGATATGAATATGAAGAAAATGAGTTCAGGAGCATTCATCCTTATGCTGCTACTCTTTCTTCCCTATTTCTCACAAGCTAAGCACAGTGTCTGCAAACCAAGTGGCAAAGTAAAGGGGAAAAAACCGCCCCCAGGCCACTGCATAGAGGACGACGACATCTGCTGCACAGAAGGGAGGTACTACACAACCTACAAATGCTCTCCAACAGTTTGTAAAAGAACCAAGGCAGTTTTGAATCTTAATAGCTTCGAGAAAGGTGGAGATGGGGGTTCGCCATCAAAATGTGATCACAGGTTCCATTCAGACGAAACACCAGTCGTATCGCTATCGACTGGATGGTACAGTGGGGGCAAAAGGTGTTCAAAGAATATCACTATAAGTGGCAATGGGAGAAAAGCCAATGCAATGGTTGTTGACGTCTGTGACTCTTCTATGGGATGTGATGCTGGGCATGATTACCTCCCACCGTGTGCAAAAAACATCGTTGGGGCCTCCAAGGCTGTCTGGAAAGCCCTGGGGATCCCTTTGGAAGAATGGGGTGAACTGGACATCACCTGGTCAGATGCCTAGTTGTGTCCTGCTTTGTTCATTGCACTGATATTTTACCCCTTGGGCTCTTGTGGTGAAACATGTAATGCTGTCAAAGTTGCCCTTTCCCAAACTATTTGATTTTGTTGGATCATTTTAAAAGACATTTGTATTTTCTCTGCCTTTTTGCCTCTTTCATGATATTAGAAATTAGAATTGGTCAATCAAAATAGGACATCATGTTTCTGCAACAAATACTTATTGAACTCTGATCAAAATTGAGCAACATACAATCAAACTGATGTTAATATACATGATGTTTCAGTAACAAAAGATGCCATGAAGCAAACCAACATTCAAATTCCAAACTTACATGTTTTTATACAGCTTAGAAATATTCTAGACATGATTAACTGCAGAATATGAACTTACAGCATGCTGTCAGTCCGGGCAGGGAGGCGCCGGAAGAAGTTGAGTGGAGCCGGGGGCAACTTGTGCCGGAATCTCGGATGCCTCATAGCATACAATCCAGCCATAACAATAAACAACTGGAAAGGCACAGTATACAGCACGGCCGCAGCCACAACACAAAACACCATGAATATAACAGTGGCGCGAGGATCCCGCCAGCTCAACAGCGCCTGAATCCTCTCACCCTGCGAAGCAATATCGCCCACCACCATCTGTATCCGACCAGCCACACTACGTAAACGATCATACCTCATTCTAACAAGATCCGGATTTCGCGAGGTGGGGAAAGTGTCGAACTCCTCATCGAGCTCATCAGGGTGCACTGCATCAGCAAAGGACAGCCTTGTGTTCATGTGGGGAGGGTACCTAGGGCGGAACCGGTAGTTCCACAATCCAATCAGGAACATGTAGAGGAACAGCGTGGGGAGGATCAATTCCGGGTAACAGATGAGCATGATGAAGAGGGCATGAACCAACACTGTTGTGACAGGGTTCTTCCACAAACACACTTCCTTGAACCATTTCCCCACAGCAAATGCTCCATTGAAAACCGACATCAGCCTGAAAAAGTTCGCCTTGCTACGCCTCATGCTCCAGAGATGCGAATCCGAGTCGCTCATGTATTCAACTACTTCTTTTCTCAGAGGAGGTTCTGCCCTGCTCAGTCTTGCCGCCACTATACTGACAGCCTGATGGCGCAGCAGGTCGAGCTGCATCATTGACAGCGGCATCTTGTAGTGCATCTTAGGCAGGAGGGGCCGCGAGTATAAGGACATCATGTTCACCATAGACGTGCAGGAAAATCGAATTGCCAAATGCAGCTCCCCCATTTTCTTCACACCGGAAGGATTAAGCACCAGCAACGGGTAAGAATGGGTGTAAACTCTCCCCGTTTCAAGGGTTGATATTCGGATTCTGATCTTCCCAATCTTCAGGTCCTTCTGACCATTTGAACCCCTCTCGCCTATCTGGCCGTTATCAAACACACCAACTGTAAGAACAGTGGATGGATCAAACACTTCCCAGGTGTACTGCTCATTGTACTTTGGATTTAAGCTATCAGTGATCGTTCTTGTTCGGACCCACTTCTGGCCATACTTGGCGACACAGTAGGTGTCTGAAGTGCCCCGTCCATTTCTCGTTTTCATTGGCGTAATTGCATCAGCATTCAAAATTCCGAGCTCCAGAATACCAATTGGTGGCTTCCAGAGCTGCTTTGCTGATGGCCTGAGATCACTGCTGTAATATGTAGATTCATCAAGAACATGGTAGCCACCATCAAGGCAAACACGGAGATGAATCCGACTAGCAAATCTATCCTTATCCTTCTTTGGATCCTCAATATCAGCTGCACTTGGCTTTTGCAAATTAAACCATCTGGAAGGGAAAAATCGATCATCAAAACGCCTTTCTACTGCTGCCAATGGTATAAAAACCCGACCAAGTGGCTCGTCTTTGTTTGGGCCAACACGATCTTCCACAGTAAGTATCAGATGGTCATCAAAAGGCTCAGCAGCTACAAGCATCAAATCCTCATTCCATAAGGCGTTCATAGTTTGACACTGCACCACTTTCGTCCTCAAAATCTGGTTCCCAATCTGTGCCTTAACATGGACACTCGGCACGCGATTTTTCTCACCCACAACCAAGTCCTGTGCTTCGATCACATTAACACGAACGTACCATAGCCTAGGGGTATGATACACTTTCGAACGTATGTGCGTTGAAGAGGCCGAACCATCAACAGGACTAGCAGCATCCGAATGCCAGGCATCCGTAAACGCCTCGTCAGCCTGCGTGCCTATCCAGACAGCCAGCATTAATTCGCCTTTCTTCTTTTCGCCCTTCTTGTCTTCAAGCCGGTACCACTCAGGAGCCAAAGGACTATCCGGCGGAACTCTAGTGGGAATCTCATGGAGATCGAGTCGAACGAGTCCAACAAAATCATCCTTCACCATATCCTTATCCTTAAGCACCACTTCCAAAACAGACGACTGCACTCTCTCCTTAGAGAATGTGAAAACAGTATTCCACACCGGATTCTGCGTCTTCTCAAAGTGCTGCGTGACGCCTTTATAGTTCCCGAGCCTAACTTCCACATACGGATCAAGACTCCCCGTAACATCCTTCGAAGGAAGGTCCCGAGCCTTCACGACACGAACAAAGAGGAACTGCATTGGCTCAACAAGGTCATAAACAGTGGCCTGCCTGTCCGAACGCCTCACCCTTCCTCCAAGGATAGGGTTCGTTTCCCTCAGTGAATAATCACTAGGGAGCGAAGATGGACCTCCATACATTCTGAAAGCCTGAGATGGCTGGGGCTCGGACCTCATCTCACTAACACCGGCTACATAAGGCTGGCTTGACGATGGCACAAATGGCGGCGCCTCTTGCTGCGAATTGCTCGGTTTACCGACGCTGTGGAGCGTGCGCCTCGTCCCTTTCTTCCGGTTAGGGACCATGTCCGGGACCTGATCATCCACGTTCTGTGGATAAAAAGACGAAGCTGCTGCCGTATCAGGGGGTACTGATGAAGACTTTATATACGGATCATCGGTTACATATACTTTCAGACCAAGCTCCCCTTTTGCACGGGAAAGCCAGTGGCCTTTCTCCAAAGGGTAATTGTACACCACGGCATCCGCGTGGGGAACAAAGGATGTGCCAGTTAGTCGAACTTTTCCAAGGGAGGATCTCGAATTCGAGTTCTTATTGGTGCTGTAAACATGCGCCTCGAGCGTGCAGCTGGGGAGGTCGGCTGGGTTCGATATGTTGAAATAGAACGTCTCGTTCCATTGCGGATTGAGATCCTTCTCTTTAACGGTTGTGCGGAATTTCTGGCCGTCGAATTCGAGCTCCACGCAGGCGTTGGACGAGCCCTGCCCGTCTTTGGGGATGAGGTTGTAGGCTCCCCCAACCTCCACTGCAAGCTTTAGATTACTGCTCATTAGGAATCGGATTCCTAGTCGAGGGTTTTCGATTATTCGGAACCTGTTTGGAAGAAGCAGACAAGAATCAAACAACAAGGCTCAACTGAAAAGATACGGACAGAGATGTCATCATCAATTGAAGAACCAGAAATTCAAACGCCAAAATGTAAAAACTTTCACAATTTTGTGATTCATATACAACTACTGTTACTGAAACATTCAAAAAGCCCAAATCTTTAAAAGTCAACCGGCAACCAACAACTCTTTTGTAATCACAATATCAATCATATCCATTAAGCCATACCTGATTTCTTGGTATTGAATCTCGAATCGGGCAGACACAGAGATTGAGAAACCGACAGAGATTTTGGAGAAGAAACAGGACAATAGGAGGTTCAAAAGAAGAGAGAAGAAGAACAAGAAGACGACGTAGGGGTATGAAGTAAAATTGAAGGTTTCAAATAGTTAGAGGTAGTGAATCCTACTAGTAATAAACAAAGAATGGAAAAAGGAAACGCCTTTACAAAATGCAAAAACAAAGAAGAAAATAAAATTCAAGAAAGAAAGGAGGTGGAAAAGTCCACGACGGAGGTAAGGAAGGAAGGAAGAGTTCGGACAAAACAACCACCAATGATGTCTGAGCGTTACCACTTACGTATGTTTCACGTTCCCTTTCAAACTAAACGCGGGCTCTGTCACACGCGCGCACCATTTTTGCCCTGCAGATTCCTGGATATATCCTCACCGTCCGTATCTTCAATGGTTTGGATTACTCCTGCAGGTGCCACATGTGAAATGCCAACGCAATTGAATACTTATTTCTTTATTTTATTAAATAATTCTATTAAGATATTCAACAATTGTTGGATATTGAACATTTTGCTTTCTTATTTATTTGGTCACAGCCCTCAGAGACTGTTATCAACTTTGTGGCAGCCCTCCTTAACAGAGAAGATTTCGATTTTTGATAGAAATAAACAACTTTTTCAACTTTTAAGTAATAAGGACAATTATTTGGTGGTATTTTGAAGACAAGTAAGTACTTACTATAGTGCATAATTATTAAAGTATCCTTTTATCATATGTATTTTTATGTGAAACGTGTTAAGTGTTGACTCAGGTTTTGAGTCTGCAGCCATGAGTTCAGCCCCAACGTGGGAAGTGGCTTTCTCAATAATTGGAAATGAATTGCATTGCCCATGAAAATTGTGTGTCAATATTTTATTTAATTTTTCAACTTTTTTTGGTGAGGTTAAAGTCCATTGAAGTTTGAGTAAATAAATGGAGTAAATGCCAACTGATATTCACCAAGGTAGATTAATTGCACATTTGGTGGAAATGTGTAACTAATTTGGTGGAAATGTGTAACTAATGCAGTGATTAGTGCTCCTCTGAAAATAGAAATAAAAATTAAAGTCATCTGGAAAAGTAGTTTTATTTAAATGCTAGAAGGGGTGTAGGAAGATTTCTTAAACGAAAAGGTATTGATATTTTATGTCATTTTTCATATGTTGCGTTACATTCTTCCTATTTTCTAATATAAGATTAATTTTCTATAAGTTCACTTATCCAAACAAATTTAAATTGAAAAATGAAGCAAGTAGGAGTATACTTCATATTTAAAAGTACTACTGCGTATATTATACTATATACATTAATTCTCCAACATTAATTGTGAATGTCAAACCAATAAACATAAATAAAAATATTTAAAAAAATTCTTAATTTGTATAAAAAGTGACATCATCTTCCATTTAAATGTAAAGGGGTATTATATTTTATTATAAATGACTCAATGTATTGGTTCATGAGTCAGTGTCATTTCTCTAATTTCTCCTTCACCAATCACCATAAATTTATGCAAACATAAGTTATGATAAATGATAACCACTCATCCACTAAGGACACAAAAATAACATTCCACCATAATTTTCCCTAACTACTTTAAGGGTGAAATATTTATTTAGTATTTAAGGGTATTTATTTAGTCCGCCCCTTTCTTATAAATAGGTAGGTACTATCATATACTCCCTCTTTTCTTTTTTTTTTTTTTTTGGTTGCATCATTTAAAATTTTATTACTATTCACACATACAATTTCACTTAAAATTTTATCATATTCATACAAATTAAAAAATATAGTCAAGTTTAATTTTATTAAATTTATCCCGTCTTATAATTTTTAAATATTGAACTTTCTAAATTTTTACTTATATCAAACTTGAGTTATTAATACTTTAAAATAAAAAGAAAGTAATTTTGTATTAAATTTGAGCATAAATTTTAAAAAAAAATGTTTTATTGATTTTTTTACTGTACAAAAATGTTTTATTGATGAATTAAGGAAAAATACTCATAAAGAAAACATGCCCTTTATCTATCAGTTCTTTTATTACATAAAAAGAAAAAAGATAGTAGTAAAATGGTAGTGATGAGTCAGCATGATCTGACCGACCAACCGCCAAATTGCCAATCAGGGCCGGCTCCTAGGGGGAGCCAGTGGCCCAAGCCCCCAAATTTTGGGCCCCACTTTTTAAAATTTTTTTTTAATATTTTATTTTTTTTATTTTCTATACCATTAAAATTTATCTGTATAATTTTATTTCTTTTCAACTACACAATTGAAGTAATAGGCCATTGGAGTATGTACATTATATCTTTCACTTCCATTTTTATCTCATTCTTTATACAATTTAATTCATTTTTTAGCTTCCTCTTCTATCTCACCTTTTATTTTTTTTTTAAATCCAAACAAACTCTTTTCCAACAGTAAGTGGGTTACCACATGGCTTTTAATTTTTTTAAGCTTCTATCAATTGAACAACACCATATCTTATAAATTTTTTTGATAAACCACATCTTATAATTTGTTAGAATACTCTTTTTTTTATATGTTCTTTTATTGCACTTAATATTTTAAAAATTTACTAATTAATAAAAAAATATGTTTTTTATCATCATTGTGTGGGGCCTAAATAAAAAATTTGCTCTGGACCCCAAAAAGATCGGCCCTGTTCCCAATCACCATTTTACAGTTAAGGCCACATTTTGCAAATCTTCTATTGAGCCAACCGACTATATAACTCGGGGTGGGGAATATTTTAAAAATAATTTATAATTTTAATTTGAAAATGTATCATAAAAGATAAAAATAATTATCGTGCAAGTTAAAAAAATAAAAATAAATATTTAACTTAATTAAATTATATAAGTATAAGATCAGATAAGATAGAGTAGTAAGAGTTAAACTATTGTGAATAATAATAAATTGAATTTTGATTTTTTAAAAAAATGATAAAATTATGTTTATAATATTTTTACAACAGAAAAAACTAAGTTGAAATAATTAAGCATTACAAAGCTTTATACTTTTCCTTACGGGAAACCGTAAATAAAAACTACTTAAAATACATTCAATAGGCACCGTTTTCCTATTTCAAGGAGATACACTATTTGTTGTAGTACTTTTTTTTTTTTTGAAAAAAAGCCAAATATATCTGTTTTGTTTTTAAAAAAAACCAAATATATCCTTTTTTTAATTTTATTACCGAATTTATCCTATACATATGTTAATTATATCCGGAAATATCATAAATTCACTAATCGTGGAATGGCTGCTGACGTGGCAATAAATTAACTTAAACCCTACACGCTGGATGGGATTTGAAGTGTCTCTCAATTAGGGCTGGGGAAAAATACCGAGTATACCGCATACCGCACATACTGTATCGAAAAAAGAAATATCGAAATTTTCGGTATACCGTAATTTTCGGTACGGTATCATACCGAAAAAATTCCCCGTACCGTATACCTTACCGAACTTTACGGTATGAAAAATTTCATACCGTTGCCGTACCGAACATTTCGGTATACCGAAGATCGGTATACCGAAAGTTTCGGTATGAAATATTTCCATACCGACATTCCGGTAAGTTCGGTATATACCGCTATACCGAACATTTAGTACATACCGACATACCGTATCGCGGGACATACCGAACATTCACTACATACCGACATACCGGTATTGCGGTATATACCGACATACCGAACTTTCGCTATATACCAACATACCGATATTACGGTATATAACGGTATCACGGTATATACCGAAACCGTGGTATATACCAAAGTTCGGTACGGTAGCGATATACCGCGGTATCAAAAAATTTATACCGTTACCGCACCGAAATCTTATGGTACGGTATGATACCATACCGAAAATTACGGTATACCGAAAATTTCGATATTTTCGGTATTTTTTCGATACGGTATGTGCGGTATGCAATATATTCGGTATTTTTCCCCATCCCTAATTGAGACACACTTCAAATACGATCCAGCGTATAGGGTTTAAGTTAATTTATTGCCACGTCAACAGGCATTTCACGATTAGTGAATTTAGAATATTTCCGGATATAATTAGCATATGTAGAGGATAAATCGGTAATAAAATAGAAAAAAAATAGATTTGACTTTTTTTAAAACAAAAAGGATATATTTGGCCTTTTTTCCATTTTTTTTGGTGTATCCAATAATGTCGTATTAAATCTAAAACTAATCCCTCAATTTATTGCAATATTTGTGTATAGGTTTAACTTTTTGGTGATATTTATTACTCCATTTAATTTTGATTTAATTTTATGCTAAGAATATAATAAAAAAAATAGTCTAAAATTGAGAGGAAATACAGAGAGTAAAATTACATTTCAAAACCATATTAACTACTGTTACTTTTCATATTTAGGCACCGCATATCAACACTAAAATCACCAATAAAAAAAAAAAAAAATGGAGCAGCTAAGGGAACTGCTCCATAGTTGGATATTTGGTACGAAATGCACAAGAAGATGGAAGAGAACTTACAGAGTGAGAGTACAGCCAAGAGAAAAGCTAAAATGATTTGAGTGCACTCCCCAAGAATCAAAGAAGCCACATTGATCGCCATTTCTCTCTGTTGTGGCACCTGGAAAATCATGGCCATCCATCTTAAGTGAGAATCAGGACATCATCTTGTGATGATGAGTGTGTACAATTCCATAACACAAAAATAATTCTCCAAGAAAGACCACCACAGGAAAAAACACCAAATATCGGATAAGTGAAATTCAATACTAGCCAAATTAGGTATTTTGATGATGCATGTAAATCTGAAAATATGCATTGGGAGCCACACCAAAAGGATTGTGTGTGTGTGTCCTTTCATGAAGGCAAATAAAGTCATGCTTTTTCGGACCGACATTGATGAAAGCTAATCACTAAATGAAAGGATGCCAAATCAACAGATCAAGTATAAAACGAAAAAAAGGTTGCCCATAGAACAAGTATACAAGGTGAGCATTATGGAACAAGCAATTCAATGGAGACCAAGGAAGATTGATACCTCAAGAAATGTATGGGCAGTATTCACAGCACACAACCTCTCCATATATGTAGAGGCCGCAGACATCATCACCCTGGTCGACCTGACTACTTCACGTGGGGCTTTTTTCGCCTTTTACCCTGCTCACAAGGCCTCAACCTGGCATAAGGCCAGTGGCTTTCCGAATTTCTTGACAAGATTCATTGATGAAAGCAATATTTTTATTCCTCTCGAAAGCCAGAAACAGATGTGTATCTCATTAATTTCCCAAATCAATTTTGTATTTCTCTCATTCCCCAATAGTTTTGTCCCTTATCGTTTTCACCTATCAAAAACTGTTACTCTCTCACCTGGAATTGCAAATTACAAAGAAATTAGACCGGCTAAGTAAAATACATATATGGATGCAAGACTATGAAACAATAATTCACTTAAATACTTCTCACACGAACCAATAGTACACTAAAAAATTTCAGTAATGACGTTTGAAAAATGTCATACAAGGGCCTAGCAGTAAAAATTTACTAATGGGTAATCAGTAAAATTATCAACAAAGGGAGAAAACTGAAGGGAATGAATTTTTATGAAATTAATTAATCAAATTATCAAGGTTAGTAGGAAATAGCATAATTAATTGATTAATTAAATAAATTATCCAGGTAACTAATAGCATTTATAATGTAGGTAAGTAGGCAAGAATCATGAATGCATATTTGCATCTATTTTGCCTGCCCGCTTGCGTAACTAAGATGTTATTATATACGTACATCTTTAGTGATCACACCAAAGCTTTTCATGGAACTGGCAATTAAATAGGACAAAGCAACCTTGGTTTGGCGATCGTGAGTTGGAAGGATCAAATGCATGCCATTCCTCTCCCATGCCAACGGGAAATTTGATCCATAAATTTGTTACTGGAACACAGGGCCTTCCCCTCTGAAATCAAGAAAAATGGATCAACAAGGCAACAATAAAAGCTTTGAGAATTGAGAAACATAAAGTTTTCCTCTGTAATGTCATTCCAATTGCAAGGTTGAACAGATCAGCAAGAAAAGCAGTTGGCAGCACGTGGGCCTTTGGAAATTGCGAGCTAGACACATCCGACCATATACCAAAGTAGGGATTGAAAACCTCGGCATATTGATTCAGTGCTATATGTCAAGAAACACACATCCACACATACTATGTTAATAAGTTCCATAAATAACAATACAAGAAAATTATTGGACTTTGGTTTGCTCTATAAAATGAGTCTTTTCTTTTAGAAAAAAAGCAATAGGTACAGGGTCACAGTACGGCTGCACGTTATCCATCGCGTGCAAACCAAATCATAAAATCACATTTATACGATACACATCCGCAAGGCCATGCCAATAAATGTGGCTACCCAGATACATGCCACTTTTGTTTAGGGATTATTCAGTAAATGAACCATGCATATACCAAAATAAAAGTGGACAAAAGTAATGAATGAAGTGTCTGCTGTTCATAGAGGTTTGCTTTAGAAGTACTAATTAAATATTAGTATATAGATCAAAATAAATGCAAAGAATAAGAAAACATTGCATTAATTCTTATCCAAAAAATGTGAAACTAAGGTTTTATCTATGTACCAAGACACCACAAGAAGAAAACACATTATATTGTTAATGTGCTTTGTCAAAAAACAATAACAAAAAATTGTAAGATTTGTGGGTGCAATTGTGAAACAATATTTTCAAAATACTGGCAATAAGCTAGAGTGGTAGATAATGGTTGCACATTATCAAATGCATGCAATCCAAATCACAACATTAGATTGGCATGCAATCCCATATGGCCACCCATACCAAGAAATACAACTATCTTTACCCATACCTTTACCCATGCCACATTCGTAATAAAGTAAAACACATAAATAAGTGTTTACCATACTGGTATGTGCTAAAGAAATTCAATAACAGGAATAGCACAAGATTATATTAAAAGAAAATTACACTCTATAGGGTGCATTACAAAATATGACTAAAAATTATTTTTAACTAAAACACAAAAGGTAAAGTAGCACCTTTGGTGGCAGATTGTTGATTGTAAGCAATCCAAATGGCCTTGCCTAAAGTACCACTTGTACCCATGCCACATTTGTAATAAAGTAAGAATAAATAAATAAATAATATTCACCATATTGGTATGTGTTCAAAAAGTATTCAGTAAAACATACCACAAAATTATAATAGACGAAAATTGTACAATATAGGTGCATTGCAAAATAGGACTAAAATATTTTTAACGAAAGCAATCCACATGACCATGCCAAATTGGAAAAAAAAAAAAACCCACTTGTACCCGTGCTACATTCGTAATAAAGTAACAATAAACAAATAAATAAATAAGAAGTGTTTACCATATTGGTTTGTGTTTAAAAAATATTCAGTAAAAACAGCACAAAATTATAGTAAAAGAAAATTCTACAGTGGTGCATAATGCATTGCAAAATAGAACTAAAAATTACTTTTAACGAAAAGGCAAAAGGTGAATTGGCATAATTTGGTAGCATATTGTTGATTGTATGCAATCCACGTGGCCAACAAAAAAGTACCAATGGTACCCATGCCACATTCGTAATAAAATAAGAATAATAAAAATATTTGTTTACCATATTGGTGTGTATTTAAAAAGTATTCAGTAAAATAGCACAAAAGAATATTAAAATAAAATTATACAGATTAACTGCATTGCAATGGTTGCAAAATGGCTATAAGGTAAAGTGGTAGACAATGTTTGGACAATCCATATGGCCAACCATACGAGAAATACAACCTCTACCCATGCCACGGTCGTAATTTTTTAAAAAAAAAAACACATAAATATGTGTTTACCATAGTGTGAGCTAAAAAAATTCAATAAGAAGAATAGTACAAAATTATATTAAAAGAAAATTTCACACTTTGGGGTGCATTGGAAAATATGACTAAAAATTATTTTTGACTCAAACGCAAAAGGTAAAGTAGCACACCTTGATTGTACATTGTTGATTGTTTGCAATCCACATGGCCATGACAAAGAATACCATTTGTACCCATGCCACATCGTAATAAAGTGATAATCAGTAAATAAAAAATATTTACAATATTGGTGTTTGTTTAAAAAGTATTCAGTAGAAAAATACCACAATATTATAATAACATAAAATTGTAAAGAGTAGGTGTATTGTAAAATATGACTAAAAATTATTTTTAATGAAAACAAATGGTTAAGTAGCACACTGGTTGCACATTGCTGATTGTATGCAATCCACATGGCCATGCAAAAAAAAATATCATTTGCACCCATGCCACATTCATAATAAAGTGAGAATAAATATAAAAAAAAAAAATTGTTTACCATATTGGTTTGTGTTTAAAAAATATTCAATAAAAAATAACACAAAATTATATGAAAAGAGAATTGAACAGCTTAGATGCATTCAAAATAGAACTAAAAATTACTTTAGCGCAAAGACAAAAGGTAAAGTAGCACACTTTGGTTGCACATTGTTGATGGTGTGCAATCCAATTAAATTAGCATGCAATCCACATGGCCAACAAAAAAGTACCACTTGTGCTCATGCCAGATTCGTAATAAAATAAGAATAAATTTAAAAAAAAAATGTTGTCTACCATATTGGTGTGTATTTAAAAAGTATTCAATCAAATAGCAGAAAAATATATTAAAATAAAATTACACAGTTTAGGTGCATTGCAACATAGGATTAAAAATTACTTGTAACAAAAAGGCAAAAGGTACAATAGCACACTTTGGTTGTACATTATGGATTGCGTGCAATCCAGTTAGATAGGCATGCAATCCACATGCCAAGAAACACTACTTTTACCCATGCCACCTTCGTAATAAAGTAAAAACAAATAACAAGTGTTTACATTTAACTAAACAATTTCGGAAATAATAATAACAATAAAAAAAGTGTTCACACTTTCGTTGCACATTGTTAATTTTTTGAAATCACATGGCCATGCCAAAAAATACCACTTGTACCCGTGCCACATCCGTAATAAAGTGAGAATCAGTGAATAAAAAATGTTTACAACATTGATGTTTGTTTAAAAAGTATTCAGCTAAAAAAAATACAAAATTATAATAAAATAAAATTGTACGGAGTCGGTGCATTGCAAAATACGACTAAAACTATTTTTAATGAAAGCAAATGGTTAAGTAGCACACTGGTTGCACATTACTGATTGTATGCAATCCACATGGCCATGCAAAAAATAAAAATCATTTGTACCCATGCCACATTCATAATAAAGTCAGAATAAATAAATAAATAAATAAAAAGTGTTTATCATATTGGTGTGCGTTTAAAAAAATATTCAATAAAAAATAACACAAAATTATATGAAAAGAGAATTGTACAATTTAGATGCATTCAAAATAGAACTAAAAATTACATGTAACGAAAAGACAAAAGGTAAAGTAGTACACTTTGATCGCACATTGTTGTTTATGTGCAATCCAATTAGATTGGCATTCAATCCACATGACCAACAAAAAAGTATCACTTGTGTTCATGCCAGATTCGGAATAAAATAAGAATAAATTAAAAGAAATGATGTCTACCATATTGGTGTGTATTTTAAAAAGTATTCAATAAAATAGCACAAAAGTATATTAAAATAAAATTACACAGTTTAGCCTGTTTAGGTGCATTGCAACATATAGGATTAAAAATTATTTGTAAAGAAAAGGCGAAAGGTACAATAGCACACTATGGTTGTACATTATTGATTGCGTGCAATCCGATTAGATTGGCATGCAATCCACATGGCCATGCCAAGAAATACTATTTTTACCCATGCAACATTCGTAATAAAGTAAAAACAAATAAACAGGTGTTTACATTTTCCTAAACAATTTAGGAAATAATAACAATAAAAACAAGTGTTCACACTTTGGTTGCATATTGTTGATTGTTTGCAATCCACATGGCCATGCCAAAAAATATCACTTGTACCCATGCCACATTTGTAATAAAGTGAGAATCAGTAAATAAAAAATGTTTACAACATTGGTGTTTGTCTAAAAAGTATTCAGTAAAAAAAAAAAACCACAAAATTATAATAAAATAAAATTGTACAGAGTAGGTGTATTGCAAAATACGACTAAAATTATTTTTGATGAAAGCAAATGGTTAAGTAGCACATTGGTTGCACATTGCTGATTGTATGCAAGCCACATGGCAATGCCAAAAAAATATCATTTGTACCCATGCCTTTTCGTAATAAAGTGAGAATGAATAAATAAATAAAAAGTGTTTACCATATTGGTGTGTGTTTAAAAAAAATTCAATAAAAAATAACGCAACATTATATGAAAAGAGAATAGTACAGTTTAGATGCATCCAAAATAAAACTAAAAATTACTTTAGCGAAAACACAGAAGGTAAAGTAGCACACTTTGGTTGCACATTATTGATTGTGTGCAATCCAATTAGATTAGCATGCAATCCACATGGCCAACAAAGAAGTACCACTTGTGCTCATGCTAGATTCGTAATAAAATAAGAATAAATTTTTAAAAAAATGTTGTCTACCATATTGGTGTGTATTTAAAAAGTATTCAATAAATTAGCACAAAAATATATTAAAATAAAATTATACAGTTAGGTGCATTGCAACATAGGATTAAAAATTATTTGTAAAGAAAAGGCAAAAGGTACAATAGCACACTTTGGTTATACATTATGGATTGCGTGCAACCCAATTAGATTGGCATGCAATCGACATGGGCATGCCAAGAAATACTACTTTTACTCATGCCACCTTCGTAATAAAGTAAAAACAAATAAATAAGTGTTTACATTTTCCTAAACAATTTAGGAAGTAATAATATAAACTATAGTAAAAAGAAGTGGCATTTTTTAGGGGTGCATTGGGAAAGGACATAAAAAATTATTTTTCACGAACTCTCGAAAAGGCAATAAACATAGTACCACAATATGGTTGCACATTACAACCCAAATTATGAAATCAAATTAGCATGCACACTACTTTTACCATGCTATATTCGATCATAATAAAACAATAGAAAAGTACTTCCCATTAACTAGGAGTGCACGAAAAAGTACTCCCTCACAAAAGAATAATCTCTTTTCCTTTTGTCCGTTTTAAAATAAGTGACATATTTTCTTTTTGTGGGAAAATAAAGTGGGTGAGAAAGTAAGAGAGAAAGTGGAGTGCGAGAAAATGTATGATGAGAGGATTTATGGAAAAGCGTGGACACATCAGGGAATTGCTCATCATGGGAGACATATCCTTTACTGTAATAATTTTCAAATCAAGGAATTGCTCATCATCTAGGATATGTACAGAGGAAAATGTCAAATTCAACAAAGAGCCAATGGTAATAGCTCTACAGATCAAGAAATAAATTTAGCTTCATTTTCACACAGAAAAATCGCTATAGAAACATAGAACACAACTAGAAAACTTTCTAAAATAACAAAAGAAAATGGTGTCAATGAAACCTTACAAAATTCTCCGCAATTAAAAAAATATCATCCTTGCCTTCCAAGCCCATTTTTGTACTTTTGTAGTTAATGCAGGACACAGTGAAAATAAAAAAAGAAAAAGAAAATATCACCCTGCACAAAGCACAATCCACAGGACAGATTGATTATATATGATAATCTTCAATACCATCTCCCAGAACCAGCTATGGTATGGTATATTGCAACATTTATATGAGCATCATAGTGCTACGTAAGAGAAAACA
Organism: Hygrophila difformis; assembly: GCA_030278955.1. Lineage (NCBI taxonomy): Eukaryota > Viridiplantae > Streptophyta > Magnoliopsida > Lamiales > Acanthaceae > Hygrophila > Hygrophila difformis. The sequence continues at coordinate 4,530 of JAOANR010000047.1, read as the reverse complement.
CACACACACAAATAAAAAGTCAAGTTTATGCAACTCTGGTTTTGAAAGGAAATTTGTGGTTGCATTACTCTTATAAAATTTGACCAAAGAGATAAATATGGAAAATATAAGAGCAAACATGAAATTAGGATTCTCAACATATAAGCCTTTCAACTATTCAGCACTGATGGCACCTAAATATACAGAATAGTTCATTAATTAGGGAATATCATGACATTTCATTTCGAATGAGTACAAACGGTTTGCATATCTAACAAGCACCAATAAATGAAACAAGATATGCTCTATTTACCAACAGCGTGTGCTAAAATACCTGTTTGAGGAACTTTAGGATTGATTATGGTACGAGATTCTTTGATGCCACAGGAACTTCTAAGTTCAAGGCCACGAACATTCCACCTTGCAAAGAGGAAATCTTTCAAGATCATACCACAATAACTGACAGATAAATATATACACACACAGTTACACACTTATGATTTGCTTACATCTTAATTGATCTACAGAACTTATAGCAGAGATATCACCGTCTTGGCCAATCGAACTCACTGAGTAAGAAAAGAAATCAAGGAACCGACGAAGAAATCAAGAAATTGCAACAGACCAAGAAATCAAGAAACGGAAAAGGGTCAATTTCTCTAAGGGGGAAAAAATCAAAAGCTTCAAAAAAGAGCAAAACGGTAGTCAAGATGTTGGTGAAAAAATTAATATTGGCGAGAAATAAGGAAAAGAGTGCAGTATCTGTAAAAATATAGGGTATTGAGTTCCCAAAATCTATGACTCCATTATTCGTCCTCCAACGAAGAAGATCAAAGGCAAACTTGTTGCCGAAATCAAGAATGAAAAAGAGGTGAAAAACCGAACGGGAACCAAGAAAATATTGAGGTCTTCTCGCGGCAGAAGAAGGCAGAAAAAAGTGGGAACGAGAGAGAACGGAGAGAAGCGAGAGAGAGTAATGGTAGCTTGTATTGTAAGCACTACCAAATTTATAGGTCTGAGTTATGACCGTTGGCACGCACTGTATATTTGGGCCTAAATTTGTCCGGCCCAATCAACACCTTTGCCCATATTACTGTCTTCCTCTTTTTAATTTTTAATTTATTTATTTTTCTTTTCTTGGGTGCATATAAATATGATCTTGTAATTTTTTTTTTTATTTCTACCCTTTTTATAATTTTTTTTTTTCTGGATAAAAGGGAGCAGTAGGATTAGTAAGTAATTTGAAAATCCTCCAAGAACTCTCCAAGAAACCCTCCCCTTTTTCCAAGAAGAGCAACTGTGTTTTTACCCTAATGGGTGATTCTGAAATGTCTGATCATGGTGGTGTTCCACCGGATCACATCGAGGAAAGGGAAAACAAGAGGCCTCGATCCCTCTATAGCGAGGTTACACGATGCAGGACTGGTTTCATACACGTTCCTACCGAAGATCTCATGCAAGATTCCTCCGCCGATGATGAAAATATTATTGAATCTACCGTCAATGGTATACCCCGTTTCCAAGCATATGAAGCTTTCAAAAGGGCACTCCTCCGGCCGTGGCAACACGTTGTAGTCCTCAAGGTTGTGGGGCGCAATGTTTCTTACCGTATCTTGAAGGCTCGTTTGGACAGGATCTGGCCGGCCTCGGCATCCCTTTCTCTTATCGACGTGGATAATGGTTATTTCATTGTCCGGTTTCTAAAGGAGGAAGATGCACTCCATGCTCTTACCGGTGGACCTTGGATGGTTTCCGGCCACTACTTGCATGTACAACCGTGGCACGAGAAATTTGATCCGGCCAAAAACGAGATCAAAACCATAGTCGTTTGGATTCGAATCCCGAAGATTCCCATGCATCTCTATAACAGACAGTACATCCTTCGGGCTGCTACAGCGGTGGGAAAAGTCCTCAGCATTGACTTCAACACGGACAAAACGGCCAGGGGTCGATTTGCTCGCATTGCTGTCAAGATTGATCTTGATAAGCCACTCACACCTCAAGTTATGTTGGAAGATGATGTGTTCAATGTTGAATATGAAAATGTTAAGCTGATCTATTTCACATGCGGCATATAACACTCCGTAAAAATTTAAAATTTTAATTAATAAATATTCAAATTTCTTATATGAAAATGTTTCATAAATTTAGTTTTTATTGATCATTAAATTTTGGGAAATGAGAAAATATATTTTTCGAAGCAATAATTATTTAATCGGTCTTAGTTAAGTTATGGACCTACCTTTAATTAAATAAATTTTGGAGCGCAAGCCCGATAAGTCCTTTGATTTATTGGATTAAATATGTCTTAGATATTAGACAATCCTTAAATTAAAATTTAAATAGTTAGCCAAATAAATTATGTAATGATTATCTATATCTCAAGACCATTAGAATATTTAAGAGTGTCGGATTAAATATTACTAGGAATGGATTGAATTTATCAAGTGGAAGTCACGGATCGAAAGTTTAATTGGCAAGGCCATATCAGTTGCCAACAATCGGATTTTTAGTTATAGACTTGATTCCCCATTTTGTCGTAAACTAAATCTTAGGATTAGGAAAATCCTGAAATCTCAACCACTAGTATAATTGGATCCGAACTGTGATTGTGCGACAACTTGAGACATATGATGACAATATATATTTTCACACTCGATTCCGAAATTTTAGCTTTAAGTCCGAATGGTGTCTTGAAGCTTCCAAGTTTTAACTTGTCCATAGTTAACGGGTCACATATTGTCTTCTTCCAATTTCAATTGATAAGTTTTAATTCATGTCAAGTACACGTTAGGACCTTGCAAATTGAGCACACAATAATTGACTTTTCAAAACTTATTTTTCTTCCAAATTTGTGTAGGGTGGCTGTAGGCTTATCATTTATATCAATCAATCTAGTTTAATTATCGAGCAAATAAAATAGTGAGAAAAATAGAGTTTGATTGAAAGGCATTGACACAAATCTATGTAAAATAAAGGGTGTAGGGTAGTAGGGGCGGCCAAAGAAGAAAAATGGGGAAGGCGACAAAGAAAAGAATAATAATAATAAAAAAATAAAAAATAAAAAAAAAATAAAACCTGTAGAGGAGGTATTGATTGGAGGAATTTTTTTTTTATTTGTGGACCGTGAAAAAAAAACTATTATAGCTCTTAGACTTTTCTTCTATAAATCACACGTTAAATTTATTTTTCCCTTATAGTTTTTACTTTATATGCTCAAATTACATATCATATCAGCCTCACCAGTGCCGCCCCTCCTTCCGATCATCCTCACCATCGCCCGGCCATCGCGCAGCCACCACTGCCACCCCTACAAATCCACTCACCACCACCGGCACAGCTTCCCCTCCATCTTCCCACCACCAGATCCGTCGACACCACCACCCACCTCCACTGCCGCCTTCATCTCCAAAACCCAACTCCGACAGCCACCACCACTACCATCCCTTCTTTTCCAAAAATCTAAACACCCAAACACCCATTAAAATAAAAATAAAAATAGAGAAAGAAACTGTCGGCAACACGTAGCCATAACCGCTGTCTCCATCACTGCTTGTCTCCTTCGTGGCCATAGCTATCTCCATAAATGCGATGGGGACTGACTGAAGAAAACAATGGTGGAGAATAGGGGAGGGGGCGGTAGACATAGTAGGGTAGAGAGGCTATTGGTTGTTGCGTATTAAGTAAGAAGACAGATTCTATAAAGACCCTCCCCAATTCCTCCGACTTCTTGCAGCCCAATTCCTTTAATCAGCTCACCATATTCTTCCTCTTCCCAGCTTTATTTTCAGTACTTGTTCTTTCATTTCCAGCAATTCTTTCTGATTTTTTTCCATCCTTATGTAAGTCTAGCATTTATTACATTTTAGTTCTGCCATTTTGAGAGCAGTAAGAAGATTCCTGAAATTCTCTTGGTAAGAATTAATAGAATTTAAAAATGTAGTTATTATGCATGCATGAGACGATTCTTACTGCAGATGAGAAACTTCGAAGAGGCATGGCTGTGGATGCTGCTTGTTGGAAATGTGGAACCATGGAAACTGGTATCCATGCTCTTCGAGATTGCCCGGACTCAGCTCGGGTATGGTCATCCCTTGGATTCCGAATTCATTCACTGTCCTGGCAACTTAATCTTCCCGATTGGATTACATCCAACCTATGTGTTTCAATTGGTGACTCGGAAGCTTCGCTGTTTGGGTTTGGCATTTGGGAAATATGGAAAGCCCGATGCCGTGAGCAATATGGTCATGAGAGTATACAGTGGGATAGTCTACACTACCAGATTCGCCGTCTACATTCTGTATTTTTGGCTGCTCGCGCTGAACTTCATTCTCATGGACTCAAATCCTGGCGCACTATCAAAGTCAAATGGCACAAGCCCCCTGTCGGATGGACTAAACTTAACTGTGATGGTCGAACATGCTGCTCTTCTAGTTTGGCCGGAGGTATCATTCGAGATTATCAGGGGCACTGGATGGGGGGCTTCCGGACTAAATGAGGGAGTAAAGATGCTCTTCAGGCAGAAGCTTGGGGAGTACTGCTGGGTCTTCA
>JAOANR010000334.1:0-62829 GCA_030278955.1 Hygrophila difformis | reverse complement strand
AGCTTCCAAAACCATTGTCTTGGTTGTCCAAAAGAATTGATTAACTGTCCACAAAAGAGGATAATACATAATAGCCGCATTCATCAGGACATCCCTAATCCCTAATGAAGTTACTGGCAGTAACAATGTAGTGTAACACAAAGGGAGGATGAAAATGAATGAGGTGTTAAGGATGAAGGGTGAAGAAGAAGGAACATAAAGTTTAACTATATAAAGCGTGTAACAGGGTTAAAACCAGATAGAAGTACAACTAGAATAGATGACCAATGAGGTTAAGGTTGTTGAATAACAGGGGGCATGGTTGCGTCCAGTTCCAGATGATGAGATGGAAAGTCACTATGTTACTGATTGAATATACAATACAATGTGAGTAATTTGAATCAGCATAAGCAAGACCTACTAAAATGCTATACATGAATTTTCTAACACTCAAAATATTCAAATATGTATGTATGTATATTATTGAAATAATCAAATTTGATTTCTGAATCATTTTCTCTCCCTAGATTCTTCCCTCCCTTGTCCAATCCCTTGCCCTGCCATTCCCGACTTTCCCTTCCCTTCCCTTCTTCATTCACATCTCCCAACCCTTTTCCCCCATTCCCTGCCTATCCCCTCCCCCTCCCAGTTTACCACCACTGTTGTCGTTTCCTCCGCAGCACGCAACCCTTTCACCTTTGATATGATAGGAGAGGCCTGAATGCAGGGAGCCACAACCCTTTCTGGAGTGGCGCCTTAAAAAAATCAAGAAATTGTGCACTGATGCCAAGTCAATCCAGAAGGCAACAAGGTTGCAAAACTGATCATATGTTTTTAACCTATAGGTATAACAATAATTATAAAAAGATAAATAAAAATAAAACAGTTGATTCCCTCACCACACTAGGTTACCTATGGTAAACTTTGTAGACCACTGAGGTCAATAGGTTTGTGCATCATGTTAGAATTAGGTATGCTCCCCACTGCAAATAACAGGATGCAAGTATTTATCAGTAATTGCTGGGTGCCAGTTGCCAGTCAAGTAGCCTTGAATTCTCAAAATTCACTAATTATGGGGAGATGCTGAGAACATGATGAATTGATAGCTTGACTTTCTTTGATCCCAAACCAATATGGCCTGTCCAGTAAGGTTCATACGAGCAACAAAGACAGCACTCAATGCGGATCTTGTTACCCAACATGGATCAATAACTGCAGCCAACATTATGTCTACGTACTGCCCACTCATTGCATTATAAATGCTGAGTGTCCCACATCGAATGTCGAGCGGGATTTCCCCCTTGATTTATATAGGATAGGAGCTATTCCACTCATTGCTAATTGATTTTTGGTTGGAACCTCCTATCCTTTGTTCAACAATAACCAATCACACGCTTTTACTTTTTCCACTGCTACATCTCATCAATGCTTGCATTTGCTGCAATGAAATTTCGCAGATGCAAGTAATGCTTGATAATCAATGCCAACAAAGGGGTCTTTTAAAACGTAATATAGGATTATCAAAAATATTTACAGATTTATCATTGTGATTCATATGGATTGTGATTCATATGGAGCTCCACAGACAACATTAAACATTTTTCTGTCTGGATTCCCCATCACACACTGTCAGCATCCAAAATTTTATCAAGACTCACAGACAAATTCCATGAGACACGACAAACCTATCTAGCCTAATGTTGCAGCTCTATTGGTTCGCTGCTCTGCCAGTGTAAATCAATCAACTTTTCATATGTTAAGAATCCAAATTTAACAAACAAAGTAACAGACAAACAATAGTAGTTTTCTTCTACATGTCTTCTTATAACCTCAAACATGTATGGACTATTGAACAAGGGAGATGCTCATAATATTTCCAAAGTTTTCTGTAGTGTGGGAAATTTCTTAATATTTTTTTTTTTTTTTTTTTTTTGATAATTTAGGTTTCCTCCCTAAAGTTAATGGCATACTACATTTTACTACATATAAAAGTTTGCCCCTCAAACTAAGATCCTAATCCTACATCCACCCCTGACCTTAGGTTGATCATGTGTTCCCGCACTCTCTACCAATTTGTTTATAACTAGTAGTCACACACAACTATCCCAATAAGTAAATCACTATATGCGGCCATGCGGGTAATAATATAAAAGGTGCAAACATAACTACTAGTTGTTAGTAACATTCGTGTCATCATACAACAATATTTCAAAATAAGAATCAACCAAATGAAATTTGAGCTAGATTGTGCCAAATTTCTAATCAAGGAAAGAGTTAAATGTCCTTAGACCGAGCTCGATCAACATTGAGCAAATAGGCCAAATGCCAATCAAGCCCAAGATAATAAATCTTTTCTTACACACTGTTATGGCCTTATCTTTTTTGAAAAGGGAAAAGGAACTGGAAAATAGGTAGGTGAGAACAAAGATTCAATCACTGGACAAAGGAGATCAATATCAAGAAAATAGAATCACAATATGCCAGTGAAGGCAGAATTGGAAAAAAAAATGTGTTGGAAAGCAATAAAAAGGTCAATTTATGTGATCTGAAAACACACGCTTCAGGCAACGTGTAGCTTTCACTGGTAACTCTACCTATTCTTTGGGGCCACACCAAATGTGTAATTCACCCATATACCAACCCTAAAGGAATCTGCCATTTGATAGAAAATTTAAATCCAAGTGAAAATGCCAAGGTGTGGTATAGTAATAATAATACTAATATACTAAGAAAAGTGCCAAGTACTCTGCAGAATAAACAACACTAGTTGGACATATTCAATAGAAAGAATGTCCACAAGAGGATGTCAATTTTCAGCAAGCATTGATCTAAAATGGATGATTTCCTGAAGAATGTTCTTGTGAATTATGGCCAATAGGCAGTGGTTATCTCTAAATGAATATATGAATAATCAAGTAATCCCTAACACATGAACTAGTAAAGCCATTACGCTGACACGGCTTAAGTAATCATGTTCGCTCCAGAAAACTAAACTCCAATGAACTTTTATGCTATGTATCAAAATTCAGTCTTCTTCATTACCTATATGATAGACTACACAGTAAAAGGGACTGATGAAAAAATGATAGCCCGCCTTTAAAAGTCCTTAAAAATCCAGAAAATCTGGCTTGACTTCGGTAAACCTAAATTTATAACCAAGAAAAGACAAATATCTAGCACAGAACTGATAATTGAAAGATAAAACCAACATGGACTACAAAATCGCCATCAAGCGTCTTTGGTTTTAATGCATCTAAAATTCAGCATCTGCAACTTACCAGGCCAAGTGATCTTGAATTTAAGCTACATGATGCATCATCTCCAACAACCCAATGATATCCGCCAGGGACCCTCAAGGTGTCTAATGAAGGAAGATGTATCCAATCACCTGGCAAGGCAGCAATTCTCTTAACATTTTTCTTCTTATAATTAATTGGAGAACTGCAAAGGATGTGTACAGGTACATCAGCATATCCCATTAGATTACTTAAATTAAAAAATTTGAAGAACTATGTGATTCCAGGTGCATATATCCCAACTTCATCACTCAAAATCCATAGGAGCTTCTCATATAGACCACACAAGCACCATGAATCTATATTGCATCTTCCAGTACATTGCTAACTCGACTAAAAAAATTTTACAGCTTCCTACTATACAGGGATCGGGCAAGTTGACATGAATCTGTCTGTGCTGAACCACACATTCTAAAAACTTAAACTAGGGAGAGCAATGCATCATATGCACATTTTTCAGGATATCTCATTAAAAGTGCTAAACAACCCAACTTTCATTTCACCTAGTTTTCTTCAGCTGCATTATCTTTTATAATTATGAAAAGCAAAATTTGGCAAACAGGTACACCCAATAGTTGTAGAGTTTCAAAAAAAATAAAAACCACGGTTTAATAGCAAAATAAGACCAATAATCAATCTTCCATCACTTAAAACTTAAACATGTTACGGGCATTGAGCATAGATAGGGAGTGATATGCGAAGCAGTCCTGCTGGACAAACTTCCACACATGTACAACACATAGTAACGCAGAGTTAACAAGCACAAAGACAATCCACAAGTGGGCCTAGTTGGTATCGTTGCTTCAAAATTGAATCTTGAAGTAGTTTCAGATATTTATGACAAAATCACCTTACCGTTTATCCAAGATGATAGGTTCAACTATGTTTCTAGGGCTAGGGTGAGCTTTATTGTCGTTATTGATTGCGTGATTGAACTTAAGAAACCTTCCCTAGTACTCCCTCCGTCCCGCGAAAGTTGACGCGTATTCCTTTTTGAGCTGTCCCACGAAATTTGACGCGTTTCCTTTTTTAGATAAATTAAATTAATATAAATATAATTAGAATCTTAATGGTTTCTAAAAAGTAAAAACCCATTAAAAGTAATTACTTTAACTATTCTGCACAACTCCCAATACACTTTTATTTTTCTATACAAATCCCTTACATTTCTTTAATTCTCCATATCTCAAAATAGGTACAAATAAAATTTATATAAAATATATATTCTAAAACTAGACCCCTAGACGATTCTAAGAAGACCATACTTGAATATTTTTTTAAATTAAATCATTACCATAATATTAAGTCAAAGTTAAACAATAAGTAAAGTGAAAATTCATTAAAATTTTAAACACAAATACCCACAACACTTTAACCATTAAACCCCAGTACATAAATTACCGTGCCCAAAAGAAAAGCGTCAACTTTCGCGGGACAGAGGGAGTATATTTCAAGCATCTACAGAAATTTATCCCACCTGGCGGGCTTAGCTAATGATGGGAAAAATTCAAGCTAAGTTGCACAACCGACAGTAAATGATTTAAATCCCCCCAGCATAGAAGAGAATTAACAGTACCCATACTTATAAAATAATTATATATATATATATATAAAATAAAAAAATAAAAAAAATAAAAAAAAAGCAGATAGTTGGGAGAAAACCAAAAAGTAACAGTACAATTGCAACTAAAAATGAAATGCACTCATTCTAAAATGAGCGGAAATCCACAACGTCACCCCGTGAAATTTTCAACTAACATATAGTCATCTGCAGCCCAGATATACAATCAATGAAAATTGAGAAAAAAAGCTTAACACAGTAAGAAATAAAATGCGGAAATATATAAAAATACTGGCGAACTTTACCTAAACGCAATGCCAGAAGTGTTGTTTCTTCGGGAATTAAAAGGCAGAGACATGGATGAGGCGCGAACAGCCATAACGGCGGCGTAACGTCCAGATATTGTGGGGCATATGGGACCTGCAGGCGTCAGGACACTTTGAGAAGCCATATATTCACCCAGCGGAGCAGCGTTTGAAGATCACCGGGGTTATACTGTTATAGTCCGCTCCTGTATAAAGGCTCGCAGGCCACCGACGCCAAAGTAAGATAAGGGTTTTTACGGCGACGACAGACAATGAAGCGAAGATGAGTGAGTAGGCTTTGCTAATTCCTGAATTAGTTGGGATTTGGGAGTTAAAAATTGGCACTATTCACATGATCCATTCCATTTCTTTTTATGAAAAATTAAATACAAATTCACTCTCGTCATATCATATCAATAAATAAATATATTAAAATTTCAAATACACAACTATTTCATTACACATAAATAAATCAACTAAAAATTCAAACATATTCCAATCACATATAAATTCCTATTTTGTCCCATTTTAAACATTAATCTATACTTACATTAAATACTAGTTATATCCATATAAAAAACTATATCCAAAAGAAATGGGACATTGTTAGTGGAAAGGAGTAATCTATATATTATTAAAACCACTAGCAAGTAACCCGTCGAGACTCGACGGGCATATTTATTTATTTTATATAATATTTATGTTTATATTATATAAATTAATAATAAATTGTATTTTGAGTAATGGAAAATATGTAATGATTTTATATAGATTTGAAACAGGAGTATATGATAATATAATTCAATTATTTTTAAAACTAACAAAGAAATTATATTATATCATCTTCTTTAGCGTCTGTGGCTTGTCCGGTACAAACCTAATATATCAATAAAAATAATTATTAAAATAATATTTTTATTTAATTTGAAATTTAAATTAAAATAAAATTAAATATAAGTATTAAGCATAATATGAAAAATTCCCCTGCAATTTGCTGAAAATTTCATTGTTGAAAATCTTATTGGTAAGGGCTACTATAACACTATCCTTAAAAATGTTTGTATTATAAGTGGTGCAGTTTATATTTGTATATGTACTATAAAAAAAATTGCCGTTATAGGATCACCCGTAGAATTTATAAGAATATCACATGGAAATGTCGCAACTAATTGTACATCTCCAAATTCAATAACAGCTTTACCATCACCTACATCAAGTATTAATTTTGTAAATTTTTTGTCATATATAAATTTCATTGTAAATATTTCTTGTGTTATGTTGAGTTAATCATTCTTAATTGTATGTTAATACTTTAAGTCATATCTTGCTAGTGACACGAAATATTTCAACATAACTGTTAATGGAAAAAAATTTATTTTGGAAGATAAAGTCCAACATTCTTTAGATATTGACATTGACTTTTGTTTATAATCATAGCAAAACAAACCGCGAGTGAGAATTTTCTCATTTGAAATCGAATGGGGAATTTGATTAAATCAGATAGGCTCATATTTATTCTACCAATCAAGAATTTTCTATTTTCATGGTTTCTCAAAAATTAATTTAACCTCAATTATATGGCTCTGCATCTTAGTTATGATTAACCTGCTTACATTGCATAATTTATTTAATGGATCTATATTACTAAGATGCATGACTATGCAACTCTCATTCAACTATATTTTTCGGTAATCCAGAACAATTGATTGTATTTAGATATTCCAGCGAAAATAATTCATTGGCTTTACATATACTTTCATCATCTTGATAAATATTGTTACATTTTTATTAGTAGATATATGTTCCATGATATAATCATTGATCGTATGAGAAATCATTGGTATGGGTTAGTATAATATAATCTTTAAAAATATCTGGATTTGAAATGGTGCAGTTCATATTTGCATCAGTACTCTGAACAAATACCGCTATATGATCTTCCGTATATTTTATAAAATTATCATCTGGAAATGTCACATCTAATTGTACATCTCCAAGATCAATAACAGCTTTACCAATTACCATCGCGTATATGAAATATTCATTGTGCAAATGAGTTTTTTTTTTTTTTTAAATAGTCATAGTAAAACAACTGTGAGATGGGAATTTTTTTCCTCTGAAATCAAATGGAGAATTTGGTTAATTCAAACTGCCTCAAAATTATTCTACCAATTAAGAATTTTTATCCCAAATAATGAGTTTTATTTTATTCAGAAGAGAGGTTAAATAATTTCATGGAGTAAGTTTTTTGCAGGTAGAATTCTCGTCACAATCTAGTTGAATACTAAATTTAGAATATCCAGTCCACTGGATACTATTCATGTGGATGCTACAGGCAGAACCATATCACATCTTCCACGAAGGGCTATACATAACGTTTTCTAGATAAATTATTGATAAATATTTTATCATTTCCACCACGTAAAGAAAAAATATCAAACATCATCACTATCAACTAATACATTATTTTATTATAAACATTATTACGTTCATCATTCAAGAAAGATAATAGCTTAGCATGACCCGCCTTCATATCTTCCTTATTATAATATGTATGTTCTAGTATCAATAGATTATATGTTTCAGACGTTAAGTATCGGCATTCCAGAGAAAATTTTCAAACTTATATAATTTGCAGCAGTTAGCATTTTCAATTCCTAATAAAGCTATATTTATATTTGTTATTCTGTAAATTACAAATCTGTTAAAATATAAACTAATGAATTATTTATTAAAAAATAGATTAAAAAATAAAATTTTTCTTTATTTACAGATGGATCTATTCGCACTCACAATAACTGTTTATACATCAGATTCTTTGGATAATTAGTTTAAAGTAAATTAATTATTTTCATAAAGCATATTATAAATAGTTATACTTGTTTTGAATTATTTTTAGAGATAATAATTTTTTAGGCCATCAGAATGATCAATTTTCAAATTTTAGCTATTAATTTTTCATTTACAATTTTGGGCCACTATAAGGCTGTCGGACCCACAAATAGGCCAAAGCGGACCACATGTTGTTCAAATCGCCTCATTATGGTCCAAAAATGGAAATCACATCCCTCTTGTAGCCTATTTAAGTTTTTTATTTTATTATTTTTTATGTAACTAAAATAAATAATATTAATTCCATCCCATGATTTATGTCTTGCTTTTTTTTTTGACATTTCGAATAAAAAAATAACCAGTTAATAACAATGTGTCAAACTATATCTTGATTCCATATAAATTAAAAATTTCATATCTTTTTTAAACTGAAAATTATGTGAATAAAACAATGCAAAATCTAAAATAAATATATAAATAAATAATGCAAAAATCTAAAATAATAATACAATGCTAAAGTCTAAAATAAATAAATAAATAAACGCAAAATTAAAATTTGAAATCTTTTAAAAGCTAAAACTTGTAGGAATTTCATATAAGTTAAAAATTTTATATCTTTTAAAAACTGAAAATTGTGTAAAAATAAAAATTATTGGAATAAAAAGTGCAAAAATCAAATATAAATAAATAAAAAACCAAAATCTAATATAAATAACGGGAAATTAAATTAAAATCCCCCGATGGAGTCTAAACTCCCTGCATAACCCCTGGAGGAAATATTATGTAAGAAAACCCCACGGATTGGAAACAATTAAGTAAAGGGAAAATAAAAAAGGAAGTAACCGTTTAATTTAATAATAAAGCCTGACACTATCGATCCACTACAAGAAAATCTCCTTCTGGCGACAGATATGGAAACGGCGATGGAAATAATGATAGACCAGGAGGAGTCGCCGGTTGATGACTGGAAACGGCGATGAGATATTATGGTCCAATATTGGCGACGGAATTAGCAACGGATTGCGGATCCGTCGCCGACGGCAACAGAAGCAGCGACAGATTTGTCTGCCGCAAATGAAAATTAGGGCATTTAACCCCTTTCCCTGTTGATCGTTCAAATCCGTCTCCCTCTTTCTCACTGTCTCTCTCCCATCCGCATTCTCTCTTCCACCAACCACAGCGATGTATCTTCATCAAAGAACCCTCGCCGACGGTGCACATTTGGCTCCGCTCGACTAAAAACGCACTTCTGCCTCGCTCTCATTGCCGCTCCCGCTGCTCGATTGCCCTAGCGCCGCCGTTGTATTCTTCCTCCACATACAGCCGTCACGTTTCTTGAACCTTCAACATATGCCGCCCCTGCACTACGAACATAGTGTGCTAACTTGTGGATGTAATTGTTAATTTATTTTTCACCATGATTTATTGTTTCAAAACCACCGTGATCTATTATTTATTTTTAAGTTAGTGTAGTTCTTCATTGAGATTATTGTGGAGAACGAAATTTGTCCCTGAAATATGCCTTCCAATGACAATGTGATTTATTGTTTCAAAACCACCGTGATCTATTATTTATTTTACACTATCATTGTTGGGCTTTTGGAATTTTTGAATTCTCGAGGAATTTGGGGTGTGGAAACTTGAATTAGTTGCTTAAGGACTGATGTGTTCTAAAAATCGGCTTGTGATGTATAAGGAAATTTGACAATTTGACAATTTTCCTTCTCTTTTCTCATAGATACTGTATTATGTAGCTTAGAATAGTTTCTCCAATCACTGATTGTATAGTGTTGTACTATTCTCAGTTCTCACTTGAAATAGGTGGACAGGACACTACTTTGTATTGTTATACTGATAATGTAGTATTTCCTAAGATCCATGTTGTGATAAGGACACTACTTTGCCTTGAAATACGATTACTGAGTAATAACAATATAATGTATTTTCAAACTCAAGCTAATTTGTTATTAAGAAATGCTAGCTTCTTATTTAATATCCACCTTCAGTTGTAGTTTTTATGAATTTGCATATGCACTATAAAGATATTCTTGAGAATGTCTGCAGATCAAACGGTGTGGGGAGATGGCACGCAAACTACGATTTTTAAAGGACCAATTGACGTAGGCTGGCTTCCTACCTTCATCGAGGTCTTCAGCGAGCAGTAATATCAGATTGGATGATTTAGAGGTTAGTCTTAATCTGAACATTTTAAGGCTTATCTTTGTAGGTCTTGCAGTTGTTTTCTCTGTTTTGACAATTTTGTGTTTTGTTTTGTTAGACTGTTTTGGTTTTTGTTTTGTTTGTTTGTTTGTTTTTCCTTTTTAACAATACAGATGGCCTTACTAATTAAGAGTGTATTGGATTCCATATGGACATGGATTAGGTAAAACTTGGAGAATACGAAACTGAGCTGCTAGAGATGAATTCAAATAGTGAAAAGTTGCAGAGGTTCTACAATGAGCTCCTCGAATATAAGCTTGTTCTGCAAAAGGTAATGTTGTTGGTGCCTGTTGATCTAACATTGCTTACGAAACAAATTAATTGGCAAAGTGGTTGTCCATTTGTGTTGGATCATTGCTGAGGTTAATTATTCGGGTTAGTGTTCCTAATGACTCCGTTGCTGCAGGTATATTAGAGATGGTGAAATGTTAGTTTTGGATGCATCTACAAATCTATTTGCAGAGTTTGGTTCAATTCAAAAACAGGTTCCATTTGTTTTTTTTGATGATGTTTTGTTGTCTGGTTCATTGTACTTGGGTGCTATTGTATTTACTCTATCCATTTTTTCCCATATTTTTTTGTAGCCAAGGCTGCAAAGGAGGGGCTTGATAGTGATCGGCAGGTATCTTTATTAAATTTTTTATAATTATTGCTCTGAAACTATAAACTTCTATTTTTCTAAATATTTATATTGCCTTCTTTTATATGCAGTCGTGTGGGATTATTTTTATTGCCCTCTCCATGTTGTTCACTTATTGTTCATGATGTTGATATCGCTATTTTATACATTAAAGCTGGTCATTTCTATTTTAGTTTAATTCATTTGTAATATTGGGATTATGATATTTGTTTTTGCTTGAGATTATGAAGCTGTCTTTGTTTTTTTTACAGGTATGATATTTGAAAAAAAACCACTGGTATGAAGTTGTGTTTTTGTTTTTGTTTTGTTTGAGATTATTAATTAGGAGATTTGTAAATTTTTTTACTATCTTTCAATCGAATTGGATGTGTTACTTTTGAGCTATTATCTTTCAGGACTCCATACCAAAGTCTGAAATGGTGGAGTCGTTGGATATCTGAATATGGAACTTATAGGAACTTGGGAGTTTTGTGCAACTGAATTGTTTTGTTTTGTTTTTTTCTTTTTTATGTTGGATATCTGGTTTGCATGCTATCCTAATCTTTTCTTTTGCAGGCTAGTTCCTTTCGATTGCAGTAAGTTTGTGGATGGAAGATCGAAAGAGATAGGGCAAAGTAGTGAGGGGAAGTGTGTGGAGGATGGATCACAGGTGAGAGGGCAGAGTAGCATCTGGAAAAATAGGGATGATGGAAAGAAGAAGAAAGTGGTAAATCAAAACACGCAAAACACTCAATCTTGCAAGCCGAGCAAATAAATCCACACTGACAGTATCCGATTTTGCAGACGCGTTACACCCATAGGTTACTTATACATACCAAATTTTTAGGGTCATATTTCACATTAAGGTATGCTCGGATCGCATCAGATTGTGTCAAACGCTTTGTAATTATTAACCTTGGTTTCTCAATGTACATGTTAAATCCTCCCTCCGTATTCTCAAAATTTGAGCATTCGTTAATTCCTCGCAATCCAATACACACTTTTAAAGAGTACTATCTCAAATTTTATAAAATGAAAAATCATAAAACTGCTATATTATAAAAGTACGTGATTATATGAATCTAACAAGATCTCCTTTGACAATGTTTTATATCATGTAATTGTGTGAAAAATCGAATCTTGATTTCTCAATGAATAATGTTTACTACACACTTAATGATGCCGAGATACGGAGTACTCAAATCAATTCCCTACACACTGGAATATCTTTTATAAGAACTGTATATCTTTAATAATGTATTACATTTGTACATGTTAAAACTGAATTCATTTCCATAAGAAATGTAATGCGTAACATATGTACTTTATGCACATCGTTTAATGGACTGAAATAAGTTTCACATATACTATTACTCTCTCCAAATACCCTCAATGTACATCACTCAAATTGGATAACCGATAATTTCCCCGAATACCTTACCTAGGCCACACTCAAGTGCGTGGGAACTCCCAAATATAATGGTCCTATCATTTAGAGTTCACATAACACGTTTTACTATGCCATACAAAACAGACATGAATGTGATAGGTCATATTTGTACACGAATGTTAGGAATCGAAATGAGAATGTTGTGCAAAGGTTGGGGCTCTTCATAGATGATAAGAATGTGATACATGAAAGCGTACATCGGAACGACAACCCAATAACAAAATTTGGGAACCATAGCGAATGGTTGTACGAATACGTCGTCGTAAGCATTATGTGTTACTAGTCCACCTGCTTTACCCATCGTTACCCTTTAAAGTTTTAACTTTAACACTATGCGATTAGACAAATCTAGTAAAAAATCGCACATGTTCCCATACTCAATAATCCGTATCTTCTGTCTTATATAACTGTAGCAGAAACTAGAATCTAAGCTAGTCAATCCAAATTGAGGAAATCCATTATGTGTGAGCTACATGTTCCAAATCAAAACATTTACTTGTTACAATAATCGAATCAAGCTTGGAAATTGTGTGGGGTGTGCAAGGAATACCCTAAAAATGAAAAATGCGATTGGTCACACCTAATATACTAAAACCAAAAAGATACACACTGAAAAATATTTTCTGTAGACCGTAATAAGAAATAAATATACTTAAATAACGTTTTGATACAATAGAAATAATAGATGTAGTCCTTCTGGTCTAACACTACATGAACCATAACAATCTCCTGTCATACTATCTTCACAGTTTACATGTCCTAAATCTAAGACTCCAATTTTGTTCACCTCCCAATTCCAATAATTGTTAACTGCAATCACACATCTAATTGCAATCACATATTATATTTTTTTCCCTATAAATGTGGAAATAACATATGCATAAGATCACATGAAGTGTTACTAGTCCCCCGTCTTTTACTCATTATAGGTAGTTAATCGAATGGTTTACTTATCGTATTACAAGCGTACTGAAATTCCCGCTTATATTACCAAAATATTCCATATTTGCAATTAACTGGTCATTGAATATACTGAATTCATTTTCAGAAACAATGTAAATGTTTTAAAATATACTCTACATACTTAGCTACATGCAATGAAACGCTCATTACATACACTGAACTCTGTTTCCGAAACAATGAACCAGAGGAAAATTTACGTACTTATATACATCCAATGAATCCCCCATTACATACACTGAAATCACTCTCCGTAACAATGAACATTGTAAACAATATACTCTACGCACTTAGTTACATGCAATGAACTAGTCACTACATACACTTAAATCAGTTTCTAACACAATGGCCAACTTAAATAATGTACCCGAGACACATGAATGGCCATCAACTTGCCCAACATTTGATTCAACACAAACTTTATTAAATCTTGAAATGGCAGCAACTTCCCCATAATTACAGGTTGTTCCATAAATCCTCCTTAACACGTCTAACACACGAATGATGGTAAAAAAAAAGTTCGAAAACATCCATTAATACCAAAATGCAGCATTATAGTTCACCCCATTACAAACTTCACCGTCCTCATACACAAAGTACTAAATCATGTCTACAATCAAGTACCTTAAATGAGCCAATCAAAATTGGGGACCAAATTACTGCCAAAGTTTATATAAGGTTATAATAATCAATCAATTCCTAAAACACACCATCCCAAACTTTTTCAGTGCCTCGACACGCGTGAAGACTTGCATGTTACTCGGTTATGACCGTGACCCTGACACTATCCACATCGCACCATCGGTATCGGCATCTGTGATGGAATTATCTTTTTCTTCCTCCTACCGGGTTGTGCCCGCACATCCGGTGCACGAACAAAATCTGGATCGTTGCGGCTCTGCACTGCATCGCCATCACTAGGTATCGGGTACAATATCCCGCTGTACGTTGTCCGATATGCCTGCACAGAACCCTCTTAACTTGTCAAACGAATCAAGGTCATCGCCGTGTATTTCTCGTAGAGCAATCTCCCTCCCATTCCACGCCTTCCGATACTTGATTACAATCCCAAACTCCCTCTGCAAGTCCTTCATCACATTCACCGGCCTAATTGTTGGGTCCAGTCGGAGCTTCTCCCTTATATAACCTGCTATCCAGTTGGCATCTGCCTTCGGATTGTCACGATCCTTTAGGCTATCCAACCCACATGTGTGGTTCAGGTTGCATCTTCTAATCCCAAAACACCTGTCCACCTTATGAAAAGAAGCATAAACCCGCCACGAACACCCCACAACCGTACACACTGCTGTTATTCTATCCCCGTCATTTCTCTCGTACCTAAACGCACGCTTGTTCGCTATGCAGTAGTTTTTCAAAATGGTTCTAAATTGATTTACATCCTTGAATATCTGTCCCACCCCCTTAATCGCACAACCCCATATCAAGGAACCTATAGGGGCATTTCTGTTCGGCGTTTCACCCTCTTCACTTCTACCTCCGTTTGGTACACTGCAATCCGACATGAAAAAGGTAAAATAACATCAATGCATGCAGATTACAACACTATCATTTTTATATCTGAGCAATTGTGCAAATCACTAATGAATATATTCCACAATAACATTTCGCAAAAACAACCATGTTTCCAAAATATTGCTGCTGCACTTCTGTTTCATCACTACTCATTCAACCTTCCCAACTTCTACAAACCCTAATCGCATTTTAACATTCCAAGATAAATAAATTTGCATTTCACCGATCCACCCAACGACATCATCGACCTTAAATATATAATCCCAAAAATATACAACACACAGTACCAATAATCTTATAAATATTCTGTAACCCTTCTCAAAATTTATCTCGGCATAAATGTCACCTTGTTCGATTCTGCCCGCGTTCGCCCCGTCGAGCTGCAATTCTACACATTCCCTTCCCAACCAACCGATGCAATTCCAGCTTGTGTCTAACATCATCGTCCGACCTTAACCCCACCGGTAACCTCTCCACGGGATGCTCGTACTGCAATACGAAGCTCCTCACATCCAACCCTCTTTTACTTGCTAAAACCTCAGTAATTTCACTCAATCCCATCGGATTCCACACTGCCATCGACTCCATCACCCACATCAACCTCGCAAAATGCAAGAATGGATGGACCATCCTCAATCTCCTCCTCAACGATTTCAACCATATTCTCGCAAAATGGGAATCCTTAATTTCTACCTTCGATTCTGCACTCCATTTACACTGTCCACGATCACCACCATTGTCTTCCCCAGAATGTGACTTACTGCAACTTAGTTCCCTGCTCAAGCCAAGGAAAGGATGAAGAAGCTTCCTTGCACTTTCCCTACTTAGAAAAACCCCAAAAGCCCCCTACTCAATTTTGCTTTCCATGGGTATAATTGTACTTTACTATTTCCTTAATTAACAAATTCAATTTGTTGTGCGTGATGTACTGAACTAGAACTTTCATTTCCTGCTATGGGGTTGGAGTGGGTAGTATATTGCTGCATGTACTGTCCAACCATTTCATAGATGTGAGTGGGTTTTTATAATAAAAACCCCTATAAATAAATGCAAATATAAAAAATTTCAAATTTCAAATATTTTAAAATTGGTAATTATGGGAATTCCATATAAATTAAAAATTTCATATCTTTTTAAAAATGGAAATGAGGATTTTCATATCCAAATCAATAAATATTTTGACATAAATAAATAGTAAATAAATAACAAATACAAAAATCTAAATTTAATTAATAGAAAATGCAAAAAGCAAAGAAAATTGGAAATTTAGAATGGAGACACCACATTAAATGTTGACTTGGTTGACCACTAATGGTATTAATAATATATAGATTAGTGATCAACCAAGTCAACATTCCATTCTAAATTTCTAATTTTCATAGATTTTTACATTTTTTATTTATTTAATTTAGATTTTTGCATTTGTTATCTGTTTATTATTTATTTATGTTAAAATATATATTGATTTGGATATAGAAATCCTAAAAGATATGAAAATTTCAATTTATATGGAATTCCCACAATTTCCAAAAGATTTAAATTTGAAATTTTGTTATATGTGAATTTATTTATATTAGATTTTGGTATTTTATTTATTTATTTATTTTAGATTTTTGTATTTTTTATTCCAACCATTTTTATTTTTACCCAATTTTCAGTTTTTTAAAGATATAATTTTTTTCGGGGTAAAAAGATATAAAATTTTTAAATTATAGTAAGGAATTCCTACAATTTATAGTTTTTAAAATATTTAAAATTTGAAATTTTGTATTTATATATTTTAGATTTTTGCATTGTTTTATTGCCATAATTTTTAATTTTTACCCAATTTTCAGTTTTTAAAAGAAATGAATATGAATTTTTAATTTATATATGGAATTCACACCATATTGGTTTTTAAAAGATTTGAAATTTGAAACTTCAAATTTTGCATATATTATTTACTTATTTTAGATTTTTGCATACTTTATTCTCATATTTTTATTTATTTATTGAGTCTATGAATATCACATCTTCTTGTGTGTACAAGTTTCATTCAAATGTTGGCGGTCATGACGATTGCCCTACTTTTCTTACATACTCCTTTTACTGTATTTTGTTTGAAAATTAAATGTTGATTTTTGTTCCATCATGTTTTTATTTTATCTATGGGAATTGCAATGATTTGATACCATAATGTGCTTTTCCTATTTGTGTACAATAAGCCGATGCTCTGGATTTGATAATATGAAGGAACCATGGTAGTGTGCACGAAGAATGATAATTCTATTTGAGGGTCTGGTTTAAACGTACAAAAATACAAAGAAATTTATAAATAACAATTAATAATTATCAATTAAATCGGATGTTGTGTGTTTATCCAATTTGCAATTTTCTTTTTGGGTTTTCTGTGATTATTTTGAGACTTTTAACATAATTTTTCTTTTGTGGTGCATCACACTTCTAATAACTCTACACTGTTGAGTTATTAGCATCGTTCTTTGAAGAAATAAATTTTTTTAAATGATATTAAATTTAAATGTTGTCACAAAATTTGGATGCTTGAAGAGTTTGATTAATTTTGTTTTTTGCTAGGTAAATTAATTCTTTGAGTCGCTACTACCTATGGGTGATGTGTGTGTGTGTGTGTCTGAATTTGATGCTTGAAGGATTTGATCTGTTTCAATTTTTTGCATATTTAATTTATTTATTTTTTATTTTCGCATTTTTTATTCCCAGAATTTTCTATTTTTATTCATTTATATTAAAGCTTAGATTTTCAATATATCTATTATCAATACACATAATTGTTTTATATAGTGAGTTTGTATCTGTAGTTTTTATAATTTACTTCCTCCATCCCACGAAAGTTGGCTCGTATTCCTTTGTGGGTTTTCCACGAAATTTGGCCACTTTTTATTTTTAGATAAATTAACTAATATGAATATTTATATGATTAGAATTTTATTATTTCCAAATTCCATTAAAAGTAATCATTTTTACTATTCTGCACAAATTCCAATATACGAAGTACTTTTTTTATTTTTCTATACAAAGTCTGCATTTCGTTAAGGGTACAAATAAAATTTTTATAAAATATATATTCTAAAACTAGACAACTAGGCGATCTAACAAGACCACACTTGAATTTTTTTATCTCTAATAAATCGTTACGATAATATTAAGTCAAAGTCAAACTATAAATAGTATCATAATTCATTAGAATTTTAAACACAAATACTATTCTCACTCTAATCACTAAGCTCCACCACCCGAATTAGATTTTTGTTATTTATTTATTCATTTTCAAAGATATATTAACATGTATATGAAAATTTCAATTTTCAGTTTAAAAGATACTTCCTCTATCTCATTGTTTTTGTTACAAAGGCCTCTGACACGTATCTCGATACACATTTATAATGGTTAATAACTTAAATTGTGTATAAGAAAAGTTATAAAAAATTAATTGTCTAAAACTACAAGATTAGACGAATCTAACAAGATATCATTTGATTATGTTTTTCATTACATAGCTATGATAAAAATTTCGAATTAAAGTTAAACAGTAAATAGTGACAAAAAGTCATCCGTAACAAAAACGGTGAGACGGGGGTAGTAGGAAATTTCCAACTTATGAAATTCTAATTTTTTTTTGGATAATATCTAATAAATTTCTAATTTATATGGAATTCTCAATTTTCAGAAAAAAAATTGAAAATTTTCAATTCCAACATATTCAACTAGATCTTCTATTTGCTTATCCAAAAAAAAACTAAATCCTCTATTTCAAATTTTCAAAATTTCAAATTTATAAAATTAGTTTGGGACTCTATCTTCGAAAACCAGTTTTTAGCCACGAATAGTTATTTGTTGCAATATCTCGTGTTACTAGAAGGGGGTACTCGAAGTACTAATATATAATTAAGATGGATTAACTAAAGATACTATAAAAAATATTGTTTACAATGAAAGTTATATATGACAGAAATTTTCAAAATGAATATATCATATGGTAATTGGTAAAGTTGATATTGATCTTGGAAATGTACAATTAGTGACATTTCCAGATGATATTCTTATAATCTGTACAAGAGATCCTATAGCGTCAATTGTTGAGATTACATATATAATTGTAAGTTGCACCACTTCAAATCCAAACATTTTTAGAAATAGTGTTATATTAACCCCTACCAATGAAATGATTGATACGAGTAATGATTACATCATGAAGCGTATGTCTTTAAATGAAAATGTATATATATATATATATATATCAGTTCTAACAATATTTGTCATAATGAAAGCATAGATAATGCCGGTGAATTATTTTCATCGGAATATCTAAACACGATCAAGTCATCTGGATTACAGAACCATGAATATAGTTGAATGAGGGTTGCATAATCATGCTTTTTAGGAATATTGATCTATCAATTAAATTATGCAATGGCAGTAGGTTGATAGTAGCCAAGATGTGGAATCACATAATTGAGGTCACACTAATTTTCGGGAAATCATGAAAGTAGAAAATTCTTAATTGGTAGAATAATTATGAACCTGTCTTATTTAACTAAATTTCACATTCGATTTCATATGAGAAAATTCTCACTTGCAGTTTGTTTTGCTATGATTATAAACAAAAGTTAATATCAATCTCTAAAGAAGGTTGAAATTTATCTTCCAAAACCAGTTTTTAGCCATGAAGAGTTATGTTGCAATATTTCGTGTCACTAGCAAGTGTGGCTCAATTTTTTTTATTTTTTTTTGTGGAGGCTCAAAATTATTATGTAATTAAGATTGAATAACTCAAGATAACACAAGAAATATTGTTTACAATAAAATTTATACATGACAAAATTTACAGAATGGATACTTGATGAAGATGATGGTTAAGTTGATATTGATTTTGAAGATGTACAATAAGACGTGGCATTTTTGAATGATATTATTATAAACTTTACGGATAATCCTATAGCAACAATTTTTTAGAGTACGTATACAAATATAAACTGCACCACTTCAAATTCAGACATTTTTAAAAATAATACTATACTAACCCTTATCAATAAGATTTCCAGCAATGAATTTTAAGCAAATTATGAGGGAAATTTTCATATTATGCTTAATTTATATTTAATTTTTTTTTATTTTAATTTAAATTGTAAATTAAATAAAAATATTATCTTAATAATTGTTTTAATTGATCTGTTAGATTTGTACAAGCCACAAAAACTAAATAAGACAATATATATAATTTCTTGGTTAGTGTTAAAAAATATTTAAATTATATTATCATATAAACCATCTTTCAAATATATTCCCCCCGTATTAAAAATTCTAACATTTCTTGTTTTCACGCAATCCAATACACATTTTTAAAGAGTAATATCTCAAATTTTATAAAGTAAAAAATTATAAAACATTAATATTATAAAACTACGTGATTAGACGAATCTAACAAGATCTCACTTGACTATGTTTTATCTTATGTAACTGTGTGAAAAAATCGAATCAAAATCACTCAATGAATAGTATTTACTATGCCAACGTTAGTTTTTTTAAAATAAGGAGGAAGTATATAAAATCATGTCATTACTCAAAGTATAATTTATTATTATATCATATAATATAAGTATATATTATATTAAAATACATAATTATGCCCGTCGAGTCTCGACGGGTTACTTACTAGTATTTTTTAAATATTTCAACATGGAAAGCTTTACCAACGGCTCGTGTAACGAAGGCTGCTGCGACTAGAGTCAACTAAAATAGTTGGCTTGAGATCTATATTTGCAAGTCTACCTTTTAACTTGCTGATTTTCGCGATTCTTAGCAATTTCTTAATTGTCTAAGATTAGGTATTTGATTGCACAGGCTTGAGTTATGAGCCTTGTTGCTAAGAGTTCCTGAGTGGATGAGCTTCCTTTCCTTCTTCGAGTGAGCTACTTCCTAGAAATGGAATGATCGAGCGAAGGCAGTAGCTAGAGCTCGGTATGGCAGTTGCTATGAAGTGAATTGATCCATGGGATAGGAACGGGATTTGCAGCAGAGCTACCCACTCAGGATCTCCGGTTTCCTTATTTTTAGGTGAATACCAGGGTATTCCCAGGCCTCATTGGACCCAAGACTAATCCCTCGAGGATCTGCAAGGGCAATTAATGGCGCCTCTCCCAAAGCAGTTTTTTGCATACACAAGGCTCGAACCCGAAACTTTGCTTAAGCGACTAGAGCCCCATCCACTCAAGCCAACTGCTGTTGGTTAATTTTTCCTAATTGAAATTATATACCTTTAAAAAATTGAAAAAAAAAATGATATTCTAAAACAACCTGCATTTTTTTTAGTAAGAACACCTTACTTTATTACTTCCTACGTCTAACTTCTACATACAATTTTAACGTATTTTTTTAACCGTTAATATCTTAAAATATATACACCAAAAAATTATGTAAAATATATATTCTAATATTACATGATCATATAATTTTAACAAAACACAACTCGGTTATTTTTTCAAATATATACCTGCAATAAAATTGAGTTAAAGTTAATAATCATTGCAAAAAAACAAACATAACAAGACCGTTGGAATGGAGGTAGTATAATTTTTCTTATATAAATATGTTAAAAATTTGATAAAAGTTATTTAATAAATATAATTACTAATCCCTCTGTCCCAACTAAGATGTTATGTTTGACTTATGCACATAATCCAATTCACTTTTTAAATCGTTAATATCTAAATATATATATATATATATATATATAAGTAAAAATTATATAAATTATATATTCGAAAACTATACAATTAAACGAATCAAACAAGACCGAACGTGACTATTTTCTCAATTATATACTTACCATAATATTGAGTCAAAGCTAAACAATGAACCGTGTCAAAAGTTAAATAAGACATCTAAGAAGGGACGGAGGGAGTACTATATAAGTGGACCAATTATATGAAAACAATGAAGTAAGTATACGCATAAATGACTAAATGCAACGCATTCTACAATTCCATCAAATAAGCCACTGCCCCAACGCAACAAACAAGGAATAATGGTCCATCCAAGACGAACAGTATTCATCTTTGAATAATTTTTGTCTCTTTGTTTTTTGTGTTAAATCTTTATGCAAATGGTACAATGTGTCAATGTGATGAAACATCTCTGCTTCTTCCCACATTCTTGAATTATTTGAAACCAAGAAACTTTATTCTATGTTTCTTTTATTAGAATTAAGTAGATTTAAATTTAAATCATCATTATTTGGCAATATTATTATATATATTTGGCACTATGATTCTATGAATTCCTTTCTTATTTTACAAGTAGTGCAATCATTTATATGAAGAATATTAAAATCTTAAAGAGATCATTCTTTCACTGCAATATCTCATGCACCACATGTTCCTTATAATTGTTTGTACTCCTAATCTATGGGTTCAAAACGTTGCTAGGAGGAGATCAGGGTTCCCCAAATGGCAAATCCTTCACTTGTTTCTAACAAACCTTTTTGTAATAAATGGACGTAAAAGTTATCAATTTTGTGCTATAAGTTTGTCGATTTTTAAATTTGATGTCTTAATTATCGAATCATCTAATTTGACACCACAATTTTACTAAGTATCTCCCATTTGTCCATGAAAGCCTTAATAACTTTTGTTGGTGAGATGACACGTCATTAGTATGTGTAAACACGTGAAATTTATTCGCCTCTAAAAATGCGACACGTGCAATTTTAAATATTAATTTAATTATTTTCTAGGCATTTTAAATAAATTAAATGCTTGAAATAATTATTAATATTTATTGGACTATTTGGATCAACAAGCCAAATGGACCTATGATTGGGCCAATGTGGACAAGTCCAAGTGCAAGACCCACAAGCCCCATGGCTCAATAATGGATGTCCGAAGCAGGCCAGCCCATGAAAATAAATCGATGTGGATAAGTCCAAATGAAAGACCCACAAGCCTATGATCCAATGGACACTTGAAGCAGACCAGTCCATGGAAATCAGTCAATGTGAACAAGCCCAGACGAAAGGCCCACGTGCTCACTGACCCGATAGAAATGTGGATTGGACCAGCCCATCGATTGGTCCATCATTCACAAACCCTAGGGTTTTCCCTCTATAAATAGAGGCGCCCTGTCACACATTAGGGGGACGTCTCCATACACTAATCACTCTCAAGACTCATATACTTGAGATTCTACAGCAACAAAACGCTGCAGAAATATTAAAGAGGCGAAGAAGAATCAAATACACTTCTACAACCTCTAGACACTCATACTCTGAGACTCATCCACTCAGACACATAGAGAGACGACTCATACACGTCTATTCATTCTCAAGACTCATACACTTGAAATCCTACAGCAACAAAACGCTGTAGAAATTCCGAGAAGCCAGAGAAGAAGCATAAAAGCATCTCGACGTCTTCAAAGTTGGAGGAATCAAAGGAGTACCAGAAGTCGAACCCATATAGTTTGATTTCCTACATGTTCTTTGATATTTAAATTTCTCTTTAATTTGTAGACATTTCTTGTGAAATTAATAAAATTGTTTTGCAGTTTCTGTCTATGCATTTTTTGCACCTACAGATTTTGGCACGCCCAGTGGGACTCTTCTGCCTTTCATCTCCTCCAGACGTCGTCAACAAAATCCAAATGGCTTCAAGGAACACCTCCAAGAGCAACTCTTCGACATCCGGTGCCGCTATGCCCAACGTCACCACAAGGAACATGAAGAAAGCAATGGAGGCCGCCGATGTTGCGCGCGGAAAAGAAGTTGATGCGGATATGCCGCTGCTGGAAGAAGGAAACGACCATGGATCGGGATCCTCCACGCCGTTGTCAAGCCCGCGGGGAGATCAAGAAGAGACATCCGCCCTGCGTCATGCTGCTGCAATGACAACCCAAGCCAGCACTCTTGAAGAGCAAATGGCCAACCTGACAAAGATCGTGGAAATGCTTGCGAAGAGATCCGAGTTTCGAGATGCACGTATGGAGCAAATGATGAACAGATTGGACGGCTCTAACGGCGGCCAAGCGGTGAACAAGCCCGTGGAGATTCGCGATGATGGGGAGACTTCCCGACCGGATGCTTCGGAAAAAGGAAAAGCAACTGCTGACGTCCAAGTCACTCCTGACGGCTTCATCTCTGTTGATAAACTGAAAGAGTTCATCCCGGGAACGCTAAAGGAAGAAGTCTCGGCGGGATCAAAATCCTCCTCGACATATCTCAAGCCATACAGTGCCCGCATTGATTCATTAAGGATGCCGACAGGCTACCAACCGCCTAAGTTCCAACTGTTTGATGGTAAGGGGAACCCCAAGCAACATATCGCCCATTTCGTGGAAACATGCAACGAAGCGGGAACGTTTGGAGATCACCTCGTCAAGCAGTTCGTTCGTTCGCTAAAGGGAAATGCGTTCGAATGGTACACTGACTTGGAACACGGCAGCATCGACAGCTGGGATCAACTTGAGCAAGAGTTTCTGAACCGTTTTTACAGCACTCGGCGTACCGTCAGCATGATGGAATTGACGAACACGCAACAATCGAAGGGCGAGCCGGTGATTGACTACATCAACCGCTGGAGGTAGGGTTGTAAAAGAATCAAATATTTTTGGTTCGATTCGTGATTCGATTCGAAATTATTCGGAATTTTGATATTCGATTAATATTTGATTCGATTCGATATTCGATTTTATATTAAAATTATATATAAATATATAAATTTATTTTGTTAAATAATTTAAAAATTTAATTTTAGTGACTATATTTACTAATTAATATAAATATATTTATATATAATATTAAAATATTAAATTTGATCTAAATATTTAAGTTTAATAATTAAAATTAATTTTATTAATTATTAAATTACCTTATAGAATAATTCGATTCGATTCGATAATATTCGAAAAGCTTATCAAATCAAAGCGAATACTGTGGTATTCGGTTCGATTCGGTTCGTTTACAACCCTAGCTGGAGGAGCCTAAGCCTCAACTGCAAGGATCGCTTGTCTGAAACGTCAGCGATTGAAATGTGCATCCAAGGCATGCAATGGGGTCTACGGTACATCTTACAAGGCATTCGTCCCCGAACATTCGAGGAGCTTGCAACCCGTGCTCACGACATGGAGCTAAGTTTGGCGTCAAGTGGAGCCTATGGTCCGCCCGTTCAACAAACTCGTGCAAACAATCGAGTCGAATGGGAGAAGAGAGGTGAACCACCGTCAAAGCCGCCAACAAAGGATGCGATTGCAACAAACGCCAGTTTCGTGAAGGTACGTAGGAAGGAGCCGGTGACAAGCGACAAGCCAAAGCCACCACAAGCTCAACGTCAAAGGTCGTCGTTGGAAGATAGACGGGCTAAGACGTACCCATTCCTTGACTCCGACTTACCGGGCATCTTCAATGACTTGATGAAAGAAAACCTCATCGAGCTACCAAGGATGAAACGTCCCGAGCAAGCGGGGATGACCAACGACCCACTATACTGCAAGTACCACCGTTTGGTGAGCTACACGATCCAAGATTGCTTCGTTTTCAAAGATAAAGTCATGGATCTCGTCAAACAAGGCAAAATCACCTTGGCAGACGAAGCAGAGACGGCCAACGCCGTTTCCATCCAAGTTGGATCGATCGAGATCAAAGTTCCTCACAAGTCCACCACCTGCAACACCGTCTTCGAAGTTGGGAGCACATCGAAGCAAAACCACACCAAACAAGTTGTGGATCATTCACATCTCAACGAATGCATGCTTTCCATCACGTTCAATGACGACGAGACATGCCGATGGAGCTGGAAAATTCGAAAGCTCACAACCGACCATTGTTCGTCGTCGGATACGTAGACAACAAAAGAGTCAATCGGATTCTGATAGATGGAGGTTCCGCCGTTAACATCATGCCACTTCACACCCTGAAGGAATTGGGCATCTCGGAAGAAGAACTATCCAATAGCAGGATGTTGATCCAAGGCTTCAATCAAGGGGGGCAAAAATGCCTTGGCGCAATCCGAGTCCGTCTGCAAATTGATGAGATGGTCGCAAACGCATACTTCCACGTCATTGACGCAAGAACATCATACAACATGCTTCTTGGCCGGACATGGATCCATGAAAACGACGTTGTTCCTTCAACATGGCACCAGTGCTTCAAATACGTGTACAACAGCGTCGTCAAGAGAGTTATCGCCGATGACAAACCATTTGCGGTGGCTGAGTCCTACTATGGAGACGCTAAATACTACCTTGATTCGCCCAAATCTATGGCACCTTCGCGCGAGGAAGAACATAAAGATGATCAACCAGTCCGTGATGATAAGGGAAAATCCATCCTGGAAGAGGCATTCGAAGGACTTACACTCCCGTTGACTCCCATTGATCCTGGCACATTGCAAAAAACGGTGAAGATTCAACTCAAAGGTAGTGAGGCACGCCGACTGAAAAATGACAAAGAATTCGGTCCGAAGGCATTCAAGTTGCTCACCAAGTCTGGCTTCAACCCAAATGAGCCATCGCCGTTGGGAAAGCTCCCAGACAACAATCGGAGAAAAGGTGACCGGAGTGGACTTGGGTATGTTGCGGAATTCGACACGGCGCCCCAAGCGTCGAAGGCACCCATATTCGTCAAAGCTGAACAAACAGTGAAGGCACCGGTTCGTATCATCAAAAACGAGCTACGGCCAATTACATCACCGAAGAAGCAAATCAAGAGGATCATGCTCCAAAGGACCAACCTGCACGAAAGTCAGCATTTGATCGCATCGGTAGTCCGTCAAAAGGAGAGCCAAAACGGAGTGTCTACGATAGACTTGGGTCAACGGAGACGTCCGAACGCAAAGAATCCGTCTTCCGCCGGCTTGGAGCAAACGAAGAAGTGAAGCCAAGTGTTTTCGATAGACTCGGGGCTGTTGCCAAAGAAGACTCTGCAAAATCCGTCTACAAAAGGCTAGGTTCTACAAAATGCCAATCACAAAACAAAGCATCGGCAAGCGAAGAGCGGTCTCTAGTAAAGCAAGGAATATTGGACGACCCGAACTACGACAACGATGTGAGAAGCACGGTACCTTCCCGTATGAAACGTCAAGTTGAATGGTCCGTCTCATCCGACGAATGGCTGAGGCTCAAGAAACAAACTATCGTCTTCACAAAGCATGACGAAGATGATCAAACCGACACCGTTGAATCCGTCGATCATATTACCATTGATTACAGTGAGCCAAATGAAGAAGACGCCAACGCAACACCGATGCAACTTGAAGAAGAAATCAGGGTCACCGTGGATGAAATGCGTGAAGTAAACTTAGGCGATGAGAAAGAACCCCGCCCAACGTTATCAGCACCCTACTGAAGCGGAGAAGTACGTGATGCTCCTCCAAGAGTTCAAAGCCGTCTTCATATGGCCCTACAAAGGAATGCCCAAGCTGGACCCCAAGATAGTCGTCCATCGTCTCGCAGTCTTTCAAATCTTCAAGTTTCTAAACTCTTCAAGAGGATCAAGCTCAAAAGCCCCTCATGAAGCCTTCAAAACACTATTTAAAGCAACTTCAAGTGCCAAATCCCTTAAGAGGATCAAGCTCAAAGCCCTTCATGAGGTCTTTCAAATCGTTAAGTCTCCAAGCCTTCAAGAGGATCAAGCTCAAAAGCCCCTCCTGAAGTCTTTCGAATATTCATAGTCTCCAAACTCTTCAAGAGGATCAAGCTCAAAAGCCCCTCTCGAAGTTCTTCAAAAGTCCATGCCTTCAACAGGATTAAGCACAAAAGCCCCTATTGAAGGAAGGAAATACATTTTTGGAGAGTCAATTTACCTTCAAAGATGTCGAAAGTTCCTTTTAAAGTTCTTCATGGTCCATGTCCAACGTGTCTTGCGCGGATCTTCATCAAATTGAGGCGATTCACCAACCTCCTGAGCCGTTGCATCCAACTGTGGCATCATGGTCGTTTGACGCATGGGAATGGACATCGCCGAACCGATGCCAAAGTCTTCCGTGGGCATGTCTACATCCCTGCCGCAACCGACTATTTCTCCAAGTGTGCTGAAGCTGCACCCCTTAGAGAAGTCAAAGGGGAACATGCAAGTTTCATCCGAATCAACATTATCTACCCTTATAGAGTCCCGCGTTACATCATGACAGACAACGGACGATCATTTGTCAACATCACCATCACCGAGTTGTGTGAGAAGTTTAGATTCACTCAACAAAAGAGCTCTGCGTATTATCCGCCGGCAAATGGACTAGCAGAGGCCTTCAACAAAACCTTATGCGGATTGTTGAAGAAAGTTGTCTCCAAGTCAAAACGAGACTGGCATGAAAGAATCAATGAAGCTCTGTAGGCATATGCCACAACCTTCCGCACACCCACCAAGGCAACGCCATACTCGTTGGTCTATAGAGTGGAAGCCGTGTTGCCACTGGAAACGCAAATCCCCTCGCTAAGAGTCGCCATCCGGTAAGGGCTCACTGAAGAAGACAATGCCCGGTTGCGTTTGGAAGAATTGGAAGCCCTTGATGAAAGAAGGCTCGAAGCACAACAAAGGCTGGAATGCTATCAAGCCCGCCTCTCCAAGTTCCATAACAAGAAAGTCAAGGCACGTTCGTTCCAAGTCGGAAATCTCGTCCTTTCCATCCGAAGACCCATTGTCATAAACTACCGCAGTGGGGACAAGTTCACCTCCAAATGGGATGGACCATATGTCATCACGGAAGTCTTCACAAACGGAGCCTACATGATGCTAGATAACGACGGAGTGAGCATCGGACCGATAAACAGACGATTCTTGAAGAAGTTCTACGCCTGTAGAAATTGCAAAGAAAATGCTCCTTGACGCACGAGCCTAAACTGCACGTTACCCAAAAAAAATCAAATCATGTAATACTCCTGGCCCGCAAGAGTATAAACTGTGTACGGCTCAAAATAAACAAATTCAATTTGTTTTGAACTACGTAATGGCTTGATCCCTTCATAGGGTACGTAGGCAACTTGGATATCATAATTCTAAGTTCAGCCATGACAAAAAATCAAGTACAATTGGATTAATTAAATTGATCCATTAGTTGTAAAAAATTGAGTAAATTGGTTGATTAAATTCAATCGTTTACTTCTTCAAGAGAAACAAGCTTCAAAGCCTCTCTTGAAGTTCTTCAAGTTTTCATAAGGATCAAGTTCAAAGCCTGTCTCCAAGTCATATAATCTTCAAGCCTATGTGATGATCAAAGCTTAAAGCTCAGTCATAAACAAAAAAAAATCAATCAAGAAAAAAAAAGAAAAAAAAAGTGCATTGCCGGCGAAGCCCAACAAAACGGGTAGGCATAAAAATAAATATTTCGAGACATGTTCACGTCTCAAATATTTTATTTCACCCTAAACAAGTCTCGATGGGGCATCTGTAAACACGTGAAATTTATTCGCCTCTAAAAATGCGACACGTGTAATTTTAAATATTAATTTAATTATTTTCTAGGCATTTTAAATAAATTAAATGCTTGAAATAATTATTAATATTTATTGGACTATTTGGATCAACAAGCCAAATGGACCTATGATTGGGCCAATGTGGACAAGTCCAAGTGCAAGACCCACAAGCCCCATGGCTCAATAATGGATGTCCGAAGCAGGCCAGCCCATGAAAATAAATCGATGTGGATAAGTCCAAATGAAAGACCCACAAGCCTATGATCCAATGGACACTTGAAGCAGACCAGTCCATGGAAATCAGTCAATGTGAACAAGCCCAGACGAAAGGCCCATGTGCTCACTGACCCGATAGAAATGTGGATTGGACCAGCCCATCGATTGGTCCATCATTCACAAACCCTAGGGTTTTCCCTCTATAAATAGAGGCACCCTGTCACACATTAGGGGGACGTCTCCATACACTACTCACTCTCAAGACTCATATACTTGAGATTCTATAGCAACAAAACGCTGCAGAAATATTAAAGAGGCGAAGACGAATCAAATACACTTCTACAACCTCTAGACACTCATACTCTGAGACTCATCCACTCAGACACATAGAGAGACGACTCATACACGTCTACTCATTCTCAAAACTCATACACTTGAAATCCTACAGACGCTGTAGAAATTCCGAGAAGCCGGAGAAGAAGCATAAAAGCATCTCGACGTCTTCAAAGTTGGAGGAATCAAAGGAGTACCAGAAGTCGAACCCATATAGTTTGATTTCCTACATGTTCTTTGATATTTAAATTTCTCTGTAATTTGTAGACATTTCTTGTGAAATTAATAAAATTATTTTGCAGTTTCTGTCTACGCATTTTTTGCACCTACAGTATGGAAAATTAATAAACACCTCCAAGTGCGTTGACTGGGCATTACTCAAGGGTCAAACATCATATTAGGGAAGCTCGCATCTCATATTAGGGTTATGCTCAACGTTTGACCATTTAATAATGCCCAGTCGCCGTCAAGTAGCGCCATGTTGGAGGGTTTATTAGTCTTTTCCTCTAATAACATGTCACATCAATACCAAAAGTCGTTAAGCATCCAGAGACCAAAGACAATTAGTAAAGTTGGCATAAATTAGAGAATTCGATAATTATGACACCAAATCGAAATATCGATCAACTTATGCCACCAAATTTACATTTTTTTTCCTTCCTAAATCGACTATCCATATATGATCCATTTTATTTTAAAAACACAGCACAATGGGGCTTTGCAATAATGTTTTTAATAAAAGGAAAAATACATAAAATAAAATTTACAAAGGAGTTTCATGAATTAACCTTATAGAAAGGGATGGATTGAGGCATTAAGCCCTGCACTATTTTTGGTGTCGAGATGCAATGCAATTTGATTTTACAGTTATGAATGAACAGTAAATAGTAATCCTATAATTTAATTACAGTCTAAGCCTGATATGAATATAATAAAACTACGTATTACTTATTCACAAAACTATAATATATGAATTTTGCACAATTTTGATATATGAACATCGTTCACTAATGGCAAAAGATTCATGCATATTGTTGAATCATGTGGTGCAGGTACATGCAGCTGAGGTGTTAGTCCGCTGGATTGCGCTTGTGTGTCTGTAGTGGTGAAGATGTTGTTGGGATTATGGGATCTCCACGTGGATGCTGAAAGTTAGGATCTTAAGTTGAGCTGGTAGCCAAATATCTTGAGGATATGAATGTGTTAAATAAATTACCTGGTAAGATAAAGATGACAAACTGACGCGAGAGATAATTGGGGTCAGTTACAAACATGTACTATGCTTACTGTAGAGGATTGGAGGATGGCTGATATGTCTGTCTGTGTGATGTTCATGAGAGCTTTAGCTGTTTTATTCCAGTATGACTGTCCAACAGCAGCTGGTCCATGGACTTTTTGTTATTCAGTTTCCTGTAAATATATAATGTTAGTGACTGTTGCAAAGTGAATTTTGATTGTAACTGTTTGAATATGAATTGTGATTGTATTATATGAATTATTGACCATTGTTGACGATGGATGGATTCTGGGTATGGCGGATCAAAGACCAGGGCTGTGAAGGATGATGTAGAGACCGACACTCCTGCAATGTTGGTACGCGTAAATGACAGACAATGGAGAAGATAAAGTACAACAATGTAAAACAATCTAATGCAAACCTGCAAATGGAGAGCGCCACAATTGGTCTTTTTTTAATTTGCTTTGCTAGAGCTTGAGCTTCTGCTGGCACCAATTCATTCCAGAACGTGACTTTGATTGGTAAATTTCTGCGAAGAAGTAGAGTGATGATCAAAGTTGTGTTTGTGATTATATATTGAATATAGATGGTAGGGGTTGGGTGCTTACTCATCTGATATAATAATTATTTCCTCCAGTGTACTACCTCTATTTTTGTGAGGTGCGCAATCAATTGCAACTCCAATCACATCTTTACAAGGAGATAATAGAGTTATTAATATAACAGAGTATTCTTCTAAGAACTGCAATCTTCAAATAAAACTTGTATTTTTTTTACTATCTGGATTTCATGTATTAAAGATTCTTTTCTATGCTTGTACAGTCTACACAACCCAAGGTTTTTGTATTGTTTGTATGTAAGAAGAAAAAAGGTTACCGCTGAATTTGTAGATGCCTAGATGAACAAGTAACACTAGCCCATAATTCTAAACCAAATGGCATTACTATAACCTAACCTATTGTAGGCCTAAGCATTATAAAATAGACTGAAATTTGCAGAAACATGCAACCTATAAGATAGGAAGTGAAGATAGATGTTTTCACCGATGAAATCTTTGCTTTGTAGATATTTGTGGACTTGGGAGAAGATGACAAACTGTGGCTTTCCAGTAAGCACGTTGAGCGGATCAGATTCAACAGGACATATGATGGCTTTTTGATTCAATATCAATTCAAGTTCTGGATAGTAATTTGGGAGGACATTCATTTGTATTTTTGAAGTATTGGTGGAGAGTTCATATGTTTTGAACAAAGTGAAGCAGTCATCCATCAGCTGTATTTCCCTGTCGAACGCACAAGCTCTAATTTTTTTTTTTTTTTTTTTTTTTTCCATGGGAGAGTAAGATAGAGTCAGCAAATGCAAGGAAATATATCACATTTGTGCGAGGTGCTAGTATTTTTGGTCATATATCACAAGATATTGGAATTCAAGTTATCTTAAAAAAAAAATTCATAGGTGTGAATTGTAAAGTACCATGTATGGCACACGATAGAAGTAAAGTTGTATGTAGATAGGATTTGCTACATGAGTGAAATAGTTTGTGAATGGCCCAACGTTATATGCACAGTTAACCTCGTTCTACCTGGAATTAGGTTAGCCTCACTGATATTGTCGAGTTAACTTCACTGATACATGAGGCAAACTACTACAGTAGAGAATAAGTAGAATGAGTCTATTCGTATTGGTAGCTAGTTCGTAATTCAAGTATCTATTGTTCTTAGCTATTTACTAATTCTATCCAAAGAAATTGTCGTATCTGTCCTGTTTCTAACTGAACAAAGAAAAAGTTGTTTAGCTGTTGATTAATTGTGCCTGCTGAATGATACCCTTTCTGATCTTACTGAAGGGATTGTTAGCGCTTATGGATGATCAAACCATTAGCTATTCATCACCCCAAGATATCATCTAAATTATTTACTGGGCAGGAAACAAATACTATAATATTATGTGATTAATTTTATACATTAAATTACTTTTGGACAACATTGGAAGTGAAACTTATCAGAACTTGAGTTGTAATTGTTGTAAGCCTGTAGGCTATCTATTGTGTCCACAGAATGTATTCTGCGCAATAGCAAACACATGATTTTATGACAAAATGAAGCACTAGTCCAGCTATAAGCCAAATCTACATCAAGGAGCCAAAAATTGGAAGCCAAAACAACAGCATTGTAGAAAAACTCATTGGATATGCTTATTAGTTCATCCATTCTGATTCCGGTATATACAGTAAGCAATATACTTAAAACCTCACCACAATTCACATCATTATATCTCTTATAAGCTTACTACAATTCTTATTATCTCTTGTAAGCTTTTATAGAAAGCATAAAAACACACCACAAAAAGAACCCTTTAGACGGTAGAGGGAAAATGGACACAGCAGAAAAGGTATTAGAGAAACTGAGAAATCATGGACTCAAGATACAAGAATGGCAGGTGATAAGCATGTCTGGAAAAACCAATATGCAGAGAACATAACAGGCAACAGAGTCTAAGCATAGACATTTGGAATTCGCGGTAAGGCCACTCCATTGAAACAAGAGCAGAATAAACTATGAATCGGAAGCTATAATTCTTAAAGAATTCGTTGCTGGACCAGATTCTAAAAATCGGCAATTTAGTTGAATAGTTTAGCAATTAGCAAAAGCAACTTGTTATCATCATAATGCAAAGGAACAACAATGCTTTGACCATTCCGCATGTCATCTAAGGAGCAAATAAGTTTAAAGTGCAGGGATAACCTGAGCATCGATGAAGACATATCTTTTGTACATTCTTTTGCCACCCTTTGAAATTCTTGGCCTAGTTGTTTGAAGGAGCATAACTTTGATCATCCAATCTTTCTTCCTATCTGTTATTTCTGGAATAGTAATGATTCTTGGTGTGGTGTGGTTGAAAGGTTGGAGCAACCATTGAATCTTCACTCTGTAAGGCTGCAAAGCAAAGCATTTAAGAGTACTTTTCTTTTCCGTTCCTTCGTTTAAATTGATTACATCACTTTATACCTGTAAATACCACCAAGGGCATAGAGAAATTGAATATAAACGATGCTTCAAGACTTTTGTCGGTAATCTTGGAATCTCTTTGTAATAATGTTTGGGCTTAACTTGGGCAAGTGTTGGTGTACTTCTACATAGGCCCTTCAAGTTTAGCTTAACTTGGACAAGGACATACTATATTGGCACAAAGCCACAATCCCTACCTCTTGTGTCTATTATACTGAAAATCCATGAGAGCAAAATCTCAACTACTACATCCAAAATAAGTTCTATAAAATATAATAAAAGGTGATCCAAAATTATGATGGCATGAAAGATCCAGGGTGTGGGGACTGAGGAGGGGTGGCTCCAAATTCCCTTTAGTGGCAAAAACTTGGAGACATTCCAAAAATTGATAAATCAATCAAGTGTCAGTCTCTGGCACATTTAAAGTTATGAAAAACACAAATCTGGTGAAGATATCCTAGTCATGGGCCCTTAAGCTCTATCATTCTTGAGAAATAATGTGGATTGATTAGTGAGTAATAACTGAGAACAGGTATTCTTCGGAAACAATAATTGCTTATTTGGTTTGTTATTGATTTGAACTAAGTATTCTGGGTTTTAAGTGATCAGTATAGAAACCTTAACTTTCACTTAAGTAGATTTCGTTAATGGCTTTTCGTATTAAATAAGAATCCAACAATTGTTTTCATACCTTGGGATTATACGAGGGAATTGTTTGTTAGCTCGGTACCAACCAAAATTCAGTACTTCTTTCATGCAACTTGAATTTAACAAAATTTATATATC
The DNA here is from genome assembly GCA_030278955.1 of Hygrophila difformis. Taxonomy (NCBI): domain Eukaryota; kingdom Viridiplantae; phylum Streptophyta; class Magnoliopsida; order Lamiales; family Acanthaceae; genus Hygrophila; species Hygrophila difformis. The sequence goes on along the minus strand of JAOANR010000334.1, from coordinate 28,079 downwards.
AGCAGCAAAACAAATTAAGAACACATATATCAGTTGCAATGCAAAATTATGATGTATTGTCACGATCAGATACCTGGTCCCTATTTTTCCTATATTTTCAGTCCGATTATAATAAAATGGTAAATCTACAAATTAAATTAAATCAAACAACTCAAAGGCATTCAAACGAGCCAAAATAAGACACAAAGTTATGAAACAACTCTAACAGGCATTTTATCGAGCACCTAGAGTGCATTTCATAGGCGACCAGGAATTCCATAATATTGAAAAGTATATTTGCCACACACATTATTAATCTTGGATTAAATGGAATAGTTGGGAAGAATTAAGCACAAATCAAGCAAATGGGCAGAGCTAAATTTAGAAATTCAAGCACAAATAATTAAAGCAAACGGCACATTTTCATAAATCCAGGAATCTGCAAGGGTCAAAATTGAAGCACAAATTGAACAATAAATTGCAACAAGCTACCCAAAACGTACCTCACACACACAAGCGCACAGTTGTAAAACGAGACGCTTGCAAAGCTCGCACACCTTACTTCCAGCGTGAAGGTGTGGTAGGGAACATGCGGTGGGGACCGAGCGACCAGGTGAGGAGGCGGCGGCGTGGACGGACAGAGCAGCGGCGATGGGTTTCGAAGGAAAAGCAGAGAACAAGCGGGAATGAACAAGCGATTTCCAAAGAGATAAAACAACAGGTTTGGAAGCGGAGGGGTTTTCTGCATTTAGGGCTTTAGGCAAAATCGGGGCAGGAAGCTTTGGGATTGACCTGAATTTAATGAAAGTAAGGACTGGAGACGGCGGCGGGTGTGCGTGAGGCACTGGAACGGGGAGCGGAACAAGTGAAAGAAGACAGAGAAAAAAAACACACCGTTCCTAATGCGTAAGTACTGTTCACAAGGGATTGACATATATATAAATTGATATCTATCTACTTCTACTGTATTATAAGAACGGTAGTTACAAATCTGTACATGTCCAATTGCGTTCTCAACCGTTCGATCACAAATTCAATTGTATTTTTGGCCGTTTGATCCAGCTTTATTTGTGTCTTTCATTACAGTTCGAGCTCATTTGGCTTTCTTCGTCTGTCATTAATTTCTAAATCGTTCTTGCCCTGCTTGTTCGAGGGAGGGCCTCCCCGCTCAACCTGCTTCTTCTGCTTTCTGCCCCGTGCCCCTGCGCAATTTCCGTCACCGGCGCCAGCAAGCCTTCCGTTGATTTGGAAATCTCTTCCCGTTTTGCAGCTTCGTCGGGTTCCAAGCCCTAATTGTAATTTCTCGGTTACTTCGCATTCGCACCTCCTCTGTTGGCTTTCCAGCAAGTTTGTTTTCCAATTCAGATCTCTTTGTGTCTATTTGTTAATTAGGTTTCCACTTTCCAGCCTCTTGTCTTTTTCTTGTTTTGAACTCATATATTTTCAATTGTCGGTGGTTTTGTTTTGTAGCTTAAATTATTGATTTGGAGGATTCTCGATGTTGCCGTCGCTCAAGGTGGGCTCTCTTCCGACCGTCGCTACCTCAGTCGGTCCCGTCTCCACCGTACGCTCCTACTCTTGCTCTCCGAAACCCTGCCTCTGATCGCTTCATTAGTTTTATGCCTCTAGGTTAGCCCGTGTTCCTTGTTTCCTTGGAGTATTCATTAGTTGCTCGCAGTTAGGTTCCATTCATTCTGGGTTTCCTTATTGGGTTTAGGGTTTAGGGCCAATTGTCGTTCAATTGTTTTGTGCTTTTGCAGTTCGAATTCCTTGTGAACTTGATTTTTGCTTTTTTTTTTTGTTGAAATTAACTTGGGATTGATATTTGCACTCTTGCCGTTTGTTGTGCTTTTGTGTTTCCCGATTAATTATGTGGCTTCTTTTTTTTAGGTGGCCTCTTTTGTGTTTCGTAATTATATCTGTCTGATGGTTGGTGTTTCTTTCTTCAGTGGGTTACGCTGCCTTTACCGATGGATCCGTCTTCATCCCCTGCCGAATGTGTGTCTGCTTATCTCTAGCTACTGAATGTGTGTCTGCTATTTCCTGCATCCTCATTAAGAAGGATATCAAGAGAATCAATTATCAACTTGTTGTATAAAAACACTACAAATTAATTAAAAAAAATAAGTTTTAGATAATGCACCTCTTTGAACACCTATTCTCCCTTTATTCCTAAATTTTAGATAAAGATAACTGCTTACCATATTTACTCAATCTATTCACATAGGCCATTGATATTGTGTTGAGGAAGGTTCTTGATGATTTCTCAGCAATACTGACTTCTCAAGGCAATCAGGTGATTACAGTTAGGGTAGCTTTCTGTTATAAGTATATACCATTAATGCTCTCAACTCGATCTATTATTACAACTAATATACCCGATCAATAGTTGAATGAAGTCATATGTATCTTTCTCCTGCAGCTTAGCAAGTTCTTGAAGAAAACTCTGATTGGTGATAGTGCTCCTGAGATGAAATCTGAATGACTCATGGACATATCAAAGTACTTGAACAAAAGGGCCTGTTTGGTGTCGAAAGATATTTCCAATTTCTGCATCTGTGGTGGAAAATATAATAAAATACTCTTCTTTTGGTGGTATGGAACTACTTGATTGTCAGCAGAAACATTTAGAGGTGTTGTCTTTGATATCTGCTATTTTTCCTGAATTATCATCTCTACTTTGTCTCTCTAACTATGAGTTAGATATATTGCACAATTCATAGAATCTATTCAAAGTACATATAAAATAATTTTTTCAGGGTTTAAAAGCTCTTTTTAAGGAGACTAAGCAGGAAGTTCACCGAGCTCAACTAGGATGCAGAATGAAATCCAGTGCCTTGGTGAGATTCAAATCTTTAGTTCCATTGTCATTTGGTCTATAAGTTATTGCTCTTGCTTGTTTTGTGCTGTGGAAATAAATAATTTTCTACTTTTAACCTAAAACGTTTTGGCTACAATAAATCTCTGGCAGTATTTTGCCTAGGCCATTAATGTGGAATGTCTTTTAATAGGGAATCATGTCAAGGGCCTAGAAGTGGTTGCTTCATCATATCATAAAGTTTTGGAGAAAAATCGTCTGCTGTACAATCAAGTTCAAGATCTTAAAGGTGATATTCGAAATTTCACATATTTTGTTGCCTGTGGGCATATATACGTTTGACTCTTGTGGCCCGACAAAGAAAGTACCTTTCACTTTTCTGAAGTTGTAAAATGATGAAATGCTAAACTTTACAGGGACAATTAGAATTTACTGTCGAGTTAGACCATTCCTTCCTGGGCAATCTAATGGGCAATCAACAGTTGATTATATTGGAGAAAAAGGAAATATCATGATTGTGAATCCCCTAAAGCAGGGTAAAGATGCATGGAAGGTTTTCTCATTCAATAAGGTTTTTGGGACAAATATAACACAGCGTAAGTCATTTTCATCTTTTTGAGTTAGCAATGCATTTTGGCCACAATTTTAAATTCTATGAAAAGTCAATAGGTTTAAATGGCTCACTGGGAAGTGTGAAAATGTTATCTACAATTGAAACTTTTGATAATTTCCGCACACGAGTATTTTATAAAATATATCAAGTTTGAATTTATTAAATTAAAAGAATTATGATTCATGGAAGGGGTTTAAGGATATATTCCTCTTTTTATTACTCATGTGGGAAACTTTGATTTCAAACGGTGCTGGGGAACTCCCCGGCATGAAACTTTTGACAATTTCCTGCCATGAAGATCCTTGCCATGAAACTTTTGACAAGTTCCCACTATATGAGTATTTTCTGAAAAATAATCATCCTGGTTTTCAATTTTATTTAATGAAACCACTTTATGAAGATGGAGTTGGGATTAGGGATATATTTATAGGTTGTCACGTTTTTATTACTCGTGTTAAGAAACTGTGCCCCCGAAAGCGCACGGTGTCAAAAATTGCAGTAATTTATAGTAAGACCGGATCGTTCACTGAGGATGTGCGATAGAAGCAGGGCCCACGTCGTTTACTAAGATTTTCCACTCGGTTACTCGATTCAAGCTTTGCAATGGTTTCTAACAACTACTTGACAATAATTTAAACTAGACTATGGAAGCAATAAAATTATTCTACAAAGCATGGTAAAGTTAGTCTAGAAAGCAATCAAATCTATTCGAAGAAAGCAATAAGAATTATGCTAAAAAAGCGGATAAAGTTGTTCTATAAAAGCAGATTTAAAATGTGACAGAAGGGACAGGAAGGAAATAATAAAGATTGGACAAGATTCAGATGAAGCACAATTAAACTTCCATTTTAATACACATATCTTTGTTTGGGATAATCCATCAGTTAGCTAACTCTCATGCTTTCTAAACTATGTTTCCTTTAACAGACAGGTACTTACAGTGAGGATTTACATGCCTTAAGACAACAAAATCCAAGATACCACAGATATACAACTGTCCCCGCGCAGAGGTATGTTATTTATCCATGGTGGATAAGCAACACCTAACACATCATTAGTTGACATGCCAAGTACTCCTATCATCTCCCTTGTCACACCCAAAGTCCAAGTCTAATCCCGAACTAATCCATAACTCTTAAACCTTACAACCGGCGGCCAACCTCTAATTCTTCCGAGTGACCTCTATGAAAGCATTTTAAAGAAAGCAATGAAGAAAGCAGTAAAGAAAGCATTTAAAAACCTATCACTCGGAAGTCTTAAAAGTCATCTCATTCCGTTAGTATAAAAGAGCCCCTGGTCTTGGTGACCAGATGCAGATTTAGAACTTCCCAAATATCAGTAAGCCACAGGGCTTATAACATCCGGTTAGTTATGAGATACAGACATGAGTGGAACAGACCTATGAAGATTTATTCCGAATGTACTCACTCAAGACTCAATTTTAGGCTTTGGCGGGAGAAGTGATGACAGCCTTTTATGACTGTCATTTGCGTCCAATTTAGTGTCTTAATGATGTTCTTTTGTTCTTAATTCCATTGATTTTTGATGATTAATCATAGAGGATCAGAAAAGATGGAAGAAGAATTAAGATTGTGAAGAAGTTGGAATTACACTGAAAATGGCTTGAAATTCTAAGTTTTCTTTGTAAGTCTCGCACGCTGTGTTTCTATTGAACTGATCCACGCTTTGTCATTTATCAGGAAGTTAAGCTGGGAAGCAGCAGGAAGTGGAAAAGACATAGCGAGGAAAGAAAAGGAATGGTGCGAGAGCATGTGTTTGAAATCAGGAAAAGATTTAAGGAAAATGTTCAGATGCTGAAGTTCACGCGATGACTGTTTAACATCGCGAGGAAAAGAAGATCTGTGCAAGACAGAAAGTTCTATACATCATGGCGAGAAGCAAATTCTTTGGAGAAATTGAAAGACCTCGCCTTGTTGAGAAAGTTTCTGAACTCTCGCTTTGAAGGAACTGGACAAAGCGAGAGGAGAGTTATTCTGATGCGAGCGGTTATCATCCAAGGCTTAAGCAGTTACAATGCCCATCTATAAATAAGACCCTTGGGGGAATCAGCTCAGCAGGCGGGAGCTTGAAGAGAATAGCTCGATTTTACTCTCCAGTCCACTTTTAGAATTTAGTAGGTAGGTTAGGATTTAATTTTCTCTGCAATTTACTTTGAGTTCTTCAGATTTGTAATTTGATTTCGTAGTAGATTTCTTTAAGAATAGTTGTTAGATTAGCTTGAGGATATCCTGGAAGGAGAGTTGCTTTTGGATCGCTTGTTCATCCATCACGACGATCATCATCTAAACTTCCGACTTGTTCGCTCACCTTTGCATTATTCTGATTGCAATCAGATTTCCAGGTGTATTCGTTTTTAATTCTTTGTTATTCGAGATACATGAAGAATGATCAGTTATCAGATTGTGAATTTCTTATCTTTCTGGTTTCCATTTCTATTTCTTAATTCTGTTTCAGAAGAGTATAAACCTCAACTTCGATATTCAATTTCGGATTTTGCATCATATCTCTAATTCGATTCTCGAAGATCATAACACTTCCACATTTTTAATTCGTAAATTGTTCGTTCCAATTACGCAAGAAGTTTGGATATTGTAACCGAGTTAGGTATGATCTGGTAGAATTATGAATTATTTGATTTTCTGTTGATATTACGTCACGATCACAAAATAAGAAGAGAATTATAGTGCTTAGTGTTCAGAACTTTAAAAGGTTCCTAGAGACCCATGCAGTGTTAATCATCGCATGATAATCTTTAAGAGTTAATGATTCTAAGTTCATGAATTTGGATGAAAAAGGTTCTGTATTCATGATTTTCTAAACAGGAAATCCCAGAATGTAGTTATGACAGTTATAAACTCTGATCATTTACTTCACATAAGGATAAACCCTCGCTTCATCCTAAAAGATGACGCGAGGAAATATCCAGATAACCTTGCTGTGACAAAGGCTATTCTAATACTCTCGCGATGTCAATCTGACAAAGCGAGAGGACCAATCTATAATAGCAACAGATTTGACATCCATTTTTTAGGGTATCAACTATTCACTTTTACTTCTTATACATATATATCCTCTATGTATAAGTAGGAATTGAGTACCTCGCCGCATTCTTACAGAAATTACTGCGAGGCATTCAGTTCTTTGTATAAACAAAATCTGAGGAACATTCTTTGAATATTAACTCCCTCCATGCTGTACAGACATAGCGTGCGGAAAATTGGAATGTTCATAGTTTGAAACCCAAAATAGTTACTGCGAGCTACTTTGGACATTTATTTTGCAGAATTATTTCTCAAATCCTTTTTCTTGGGAAAGTTATTTCCTAATTCTGTCTAGTTTCCGATGTATATTTTGGAAACACCCTTGCATTATGATTAAGAGGACTCAGAACCCTCAACATTTCTTTATACATATAATATTACATATACATATAATATTTTGGGATATTTCCCAGTCTATGATGAGTGATCTTACTTCATAATTACAGACTCATAATTCATGTCTGCAATTCGTATTACTATTTTCACTGGTACAATGAGAAAGATGATGATATAAGCTTTCTCAATCATTATTTACTCAGGACTAATGAAGAACAAACTTGTTCTTTAGTTGGGCATTTAGTACCTGTCGTTTAAAAGGGAAAGATGTTTCAAAAACCATCTTTTATCCTAATAATTAGTAGAGTATCAGGAAGATTAATTTCCAGGGTTCATGGCTTTATAGTTATCACTATATGCTATGAGTAGGAGATTAAATATTTCTCTTACATTTTCCTAATCCTGAGTCAAATCATGGATATTTGGAACTGTTTACAGAGATTTCTCGAGCTAAATCATTTATACAAATCTGAGTAGTCTGGATAAGTCAAGGAATTTGAATAGCAATTTCATCTTGATATACTTACAAGACTATTATTTCTTACAAATACTTGCAGGAATTACTCTGAGGAAACTAATCTTATGAAAACATTGGATGATAGATTTAAATACTTGCTTCCTCATTTGTTGTAGAGGACATCCAACACAGGGTCATAAGATCAGTTTGATCAGAGTAATAAAAAGAACAACTTCAAGTTCAGATGAATATAGCATGATTTAGAAGTGACCTCGAGTTGTCAAAGGCTTAATCTGAGTCTGAAAGAAAAAGATTAAGTGACAATTCTGAAAAGCTTTGATCACAGAAAGAGTCTGACCGATCATTCTGTGATGATAGTATTCCATGATTTCAGAGCTTAGAATGTCATGACACTGAATCATAAGTACTTGTCTTGGGAAGTGATTTAGGACATGAAGATTTGATTAAGTTGTATAAAGGATTTTTCTATCTCAATGGACTTTCATTATGTTTTAACCATTGAAGTATGATACTCTCATCATATTCTTATTTCATTCATTTGACTTGGTCCGTGATATCTTAAACGCATGAATATAATCCCAATATTCAACATCATTTTAATTGCTTTCTTTACTAGTGTTTACAGCTTTAAGCATTTACATTTCAGCAGTATTCTTTAGTAATCATCGTTACAACATTCTTAAACCAAGAGTAGAGATAGATTCTAGAGCTAATAATTCTATTAAAACACTTCTATCGTGTAACTCTCTATTGAACGATCCCGACAATAAAAATAAATATTGCAGCTTGATACCGTGCGCTTTCGGTAGGAAAAACTAGGCAAGCTTTTTAACAGCCCTATAGGAGTTATAGTGTAAAGGCTGTCGGGGGGCATTGCAGCGGGGTTTTACCTCAAAGCTTCATGGCGCCGTTGCCGGGGAGGGTGTAGCGTTATGAATTTTAGAACTGTAGATACTCTTTGGTTTAACTGTAATTATTTACTTTATACTATAATAAATTCATAAATTCTTTCATTTTGTTCACAAGAAGACTCAACAGTTTATGAGCGAAAGAATAACTCGATCTTCAAGACCACCTTTGCTTCCTTTTAATTGTGAACTTGAGAGAACAACAAGGCTGATCAGAGCAAGTGCAAGAAGGAGACAGAGAGATCTTGTGGAAGGGAATCTTTCAACTATAACTAGGATGGCTAACAATGGACAGAATGACGGACCTGGAAACTTACCAAATGGACAGCCAGATAATCAGCAAAATGTTCCACTTCGAGGACCCTTTCAAGCACCACAGAGAGCTGCTGCACCACAATTCATTCATCAACACTATTTTCCACCAAATTTTGCTAATCCTGTTCCGAATCCTCAAGAAGAGCAATATCAACCATGGCAACCTAATGTCGATCAGTATTTGGCTGGAACGGATGAGGAGGTTGATATACCGCCTGGTATATTAAACCTAGCATCCTCTAGAGCCTTTTATGGATTGAGTGCTGAAGATCCACACTTACATCTCAAAAAGTTTGTTGAACTGAGTAAGACAGTGAAGAAAGGAAGAGCCTCAAGGGAAACCATTCAATTAGCCATGTTTCCGTTCTCTTTGGATGGTTCAGCGAAAGAATGGTATGATTCATTGAATGCTCAACAGAAGGCTACTTGGCCAGAATTAGTCAGGAACTTCTTACTCAAGTATTTTCTTGAAAGCAAAGTAGATGAATGGGTAGACAAGATCTCTAGTTTCAAGATGAAAAAAGGAGAATCTCTGAAGGATGCTCGGGACAGATTCTTTGATATGCTTAAGAGATGTCCACAGCATGATATCACAGAAAGAAGACTGTTAAAGATCTTTTTCACTGGACTCACTCACACTTGGCAGATGATGATTAATGCCACTGGAGGGGAACAAATACTTCAAATGCCACTTGATAGAGCGTGGTCAACAATAGATACCATGACAGCCAGCAGAGTAGTCCTCCAAGACGATGATCCACCATCTCCTACAAGAAAGAGTCTTGTCATCCACACAGACAAAAATGAAGAGAAATTTGCAGCACTCACTAAGCAGATTGCTGAGCTACAGTTAGCTCAGCAAACAAATCAACAGGCTCAGCATAAACAACAACAGCAACCAGTGATGATCCTTCAACCTGCTCCGATGGAACCGGTGTATCAGTGCGGAATTTGCTCAGGGCCACATCACAATGATCAGTGTCCACAAATTCAGGAAGCCCCAAAGCAAGATGAGAGCTGTAACTACACCGGATTCCAGAATAAACACCCGAATCTAAGCTATGGTAATACTCAGAACGTACAAAATGCACATCTTCTGAATCCACAACAACAAAATCAGCAGCAGTTTCGTCCTCCACAACCATTTTATCCACAACAACAGATGTACCCGCAGAGACCTCTCCAACAGATGAACCAACAGAACAGGCCATTTGGACAGTTTGCACCAGTCCCGGTGAACTTTCCACAACAACCTTATCCTGTTGCTCAAGACAATACTTACTCTTTAAAGGTGGAGAATGCTCTGAAGGAGTTTATTATTAAGCAGACAGAGACGAATAACCAACTGCAGGCTTCAATCAAGAATGTTGAGAATTCAATAACAGAGATGGCCAAATTATTACAGCAGAGAGAAAAAGGAAAATTACCAAGTTCTTCTGAAACAAATCCACAATGTAAAGCAGTTACATTGAGGGGAGGAAAAGAGGTTGTTGATCCTGAATTTGAAAAGAAAAGAGATAGGTTGCTGCAGCAGAAAAAGTTCAAGGATGTTCAAACAATGGAGGAAGATGATCAGCTTGAACCAAGACAGATACTTGAGGATAAGGGTTTGGAAAAGAATGTCTCAGGATATTCTTTTCCAAAGGAAAAAGAGGGAGGTAATGATAATCCTAACTCTACAGGTAACAAAAAGGATTCACTGGATGAACACATGCCCAGGATACCATATCCTGGGAGACTCAAAAACGATCTTCAAGAAATTAAATTTAAGAAATTTCTTGAAAAGATTAAGGCCATTGAAATATCAATCCCTTTGGTTGAATTAATTGCTGAAATGCCCACTTACGCTAAGTTTCTGAAAGAATTAATTTCAGGGAAACGAAGTGCAGGAGAGCAGCAAATGGTGGTCTTAAATCAAAATTGTAGCTTGGTTCTTCAACAAAGGATTCCTCCAAAGCTTGAAGATCCAGGGAGTTTTACTTTACCTCTGATTATCAACTGTAAAGAAGCTAGGCGAGGACTCTGTGACTTAGGAAGCAGCATCAATGTAATGCCACTTGCTATGGCGAGACGTTTGGATTTGGGAAAGATGAGGCCAGTTAATATGACCCTCTTCTTTGCTGACCAATCGAGCACCAGACCAGAAGGAATCATTGAAGATGTTATAGTAAAGACAGGAGGCCTTTGTTTTCCAGCTGACTTTGTCATTCTTGATATCGACGAAAATGTCAGGATTCCTATCATATTAGGGAGGCCTTTTCTGGTGACTGCGGGAGCCATGATTGATGCAAAGAATGGCATAGTGAAACTTCATGTTGATAACCAGGAGGTCACTTTCGACATGATGAAGATGTCAACATATCCTTTTAATGCTTTTGAAACCAATGTAGCGGGGAAGGAATTAGATGCTAGTACTATGGAGGGGGGAAATCTCTTTGATTACTATAATCTCTTTACCACTGATGTAATTGAGAACAATCTCACCCCACTCACAAATGCTAAAGATGCTACTTTTGCTTACTTGTGCGCGGTTAGATTCGCTGATCCTGAGATTGGTGAAATCAAGGATGGATCAGAAAGTGAGGATATGCCATCTTCAGAGCAATCTGAGGATGACATTGATAAAACAGACCTTTCTAAAGAAGGATCTGATTTAAAGATGGAAGTGCAAACTCGAAGCAAATTAATTCCATCAATAGAAAACCCACCTGAGCTTGAGCTTAAAGTATTACCAGAACATCTTAAGTATGCCTTTTTGGCAGACAAAAAGAAGCTTCCGGTAATAATTTCATCCAAATTGAGTGAAGAACAAGAACAAGCTCTAGTAGGTACTCTTAAAAATCATATTCAGGCAATTACTTGGACTATAGCAGATATCAAAGGCATCAGTCCACACATTTGTATGCATAGGATTCTGATGGAGGATGAATACAAACCATCCAGACAACCACAAAGGATGCTAAATCCACCAATGCAGGAAGTTGTCAAGAAGGAGGTAATCAAGCTACTTGATGCAGGTATAATCTATCCTATTTCTGATAGTAAATGGGTGAGTCCAACACAAGTTGTACCCAAAAAGGGTGGGATTTGTATTGTGACCAATGAACATGGTGAAGAAGTAGCAACAAGACCAGTAACTGGTTGGATAGTTTGCATTGATTATAGAAAATTAAACACTGCCACAAGAAAAGATCATTTTCCTTTACCATTCATTGATCAAATGTTAGAAAGACTGTCAGGTAAACCATTTTACAGCTTTTTAGATGGTTATTCAGGTTATAATCAAATAGTAATTGCTAGTGAAGATCATGAGAAAACAACTTTTACTTGCCCATATGGAACATTTGCTTATAGAATAATGCCTTTTGGATTATGTAATGCTCCTGCTACTTTTCAAAGATGCATGATGAGTATTTTCTCTGATTTTATTGAAAAATGCATTGAAGTATTTATGGATGATTTTACTGTTCATGGAACTGACTTTGAAGATTTTTTAAAAAATTTGTCAAAAATTTTGCAGAGATGTGAGGACACTAACCTAGTTCTTAACTGGGAAAAGTGTCATTTCATGGTTCAGGAAGGAATTGTCCTAGGACACAAAGTATCTAGAGCAGGAATAGAAGTAGATAAGGCTAAGGTTTCTGTAATAGCAAATTTACCGCCACCCAAAACAATTAAGGCAGTAAGGAGTTTTCTTGGTCATGCTGGTTTTTATAGAAGGTTTATTAAGGACTTTTCTACGATAGCAAGACCCTTATGTAATCTTCTTCATAAGGATGTGACATTTAGCTTTGATGAAGATTGCTTGATAGCTTTTAAGACTTTGAAGGAGAAATTAATCACTGCACCTATAGTTCAGTCTCCTGATTGGAGTCTACCTTTTGAACTTATGTGTGATGGCAGTGAGAATGCAGTAGGAGCAGTTTTGGGGCAACATAAAGAAGGCAAATATCATGTTATCTATTATGCTAGCCATACTCTTAATGATGCTCAGATAAACTACATTACTACAGAAAAGGAAATGTATGCTGTAGTTTTTGCTTTTGACAAGTTCAGACAGTATCTTATTGGAGCCCAAACTATAGTTTACACAGATCATTCTGCATTACATCTTTTCTCAAAGCAAGAAGCCAAACCGAGGCTGATAAGATGGGTTTTACTTTTACAAGAATTTGACATTATTATCAAGGATAGAAAAGGAAAAGATAATGGAGTAGCAGACCATCTTTCTAGATTGGAGGAGAAAACAGAGAAGGAAGAAGTTGTAAATGATAAATTTCCAGACGAACAATTGTATGCTTTGCAGTTGCATCAATTTGATTGTCCTTGGTTTTCAGATTTTGCTAATTATCTAGCTTGCAAGATTGTCCCAAAGTTTAAAGACTCTCATCAGAAATCAAGGTTTTTCAGAGAAATTCAGAAATACTATTGGGATGATCCCTTTTTATTCAAGTTTTGTTCTGATCAGGTTATTAGGCGCTGTGTTCATGAGAAAGAAGGTTTTCAAATTGTTAGGAAGTGTCATGAGAACCCTTTAGGAGGCCATCATGGTCCTGCTAGAACTGCTAGAAAAGTTTTAGACTGTGGGTTTTATTGGCCAACTATCTTTTTGGATTCCCAGAAACTTATAAAGATGTGTGACAGATGTCAAAGACCGAGAAACATTTCAATGAGAGAAGAAATGCCTCAAAAAGGGATTTTAGAAGTAGAGATATTTGATGTTTGGGGAATTGATTTTATGGGACCATTTCCCCCATCTTTTGGTAATCATTATATTCTAGTAGCTGTTGATTATGTCTCAAAATGGGTAGAGGCAGTAGCCTTACCCAATAATGAAGCTAAACAAGTTACTAAATTTCTACAGAAGAATATTTTTACCAGGTTTGGAGCCCCGCGTGCCATTATATCTGATGGAGGATCTCACTTTGTGAATAAACTCTTTGAGAAATTACTAAAGCAGTATGGTGTTCATCATAAAGTTGGATCACCATATCATCCTCAGACAAGTGGACAGGTGGAGGTATCTAATAAGGAAATCAAGCACATTTTACAAGATTCTGTGAATATTACAAGAAAAGACTAGTCAAAGAAGCTAGATGATGCTTTATGGGCTTACAGAACTGCTTTTAAAACTCCTATAGGATTGTCTCCCTACAGATTAGTTTTTGGAAAAGCATGCCATCTCCCAGTTGAGCTAGAACATAGAGCATATTGGGCCATTAAAATGCTCAACATGGATTTTCAGTCAGGACAAGATAAGAGGAAGTTTGATCTGTCTAAATTGGAAGAGATGAGACTGGAAGCATATGAAAGCAGCAAGATTTATAAAGATCGAACTAAGAAAATTCATGATTCAAAAATTAAACATAAGGAATTCTCTGTTGGTCAATTGGTTTTGCTTTATAATTCTCGTTTGAAATTATTTCCAGGTAAGCTCAGATCAAGGTGGACAGGACCATTTCCTGTTGTAGCTGTTCATGACAATGGAGCAGTTACAATTATGCTCAATGAAGGAGAAAAGACTGTAAATGGACACAGGCTAAAGGAGTATATTGGTCAACAAGATCTAAATATCCAAACTGAATATTTGGATAATCCTTAGTTTTCTGTTTTCTTAAAAAAAAAAAATAGGGGGGTGGATACTACCCAGGTTAACTGAGTAGTATTTCCTTTTTTTCTTTAGATACATTTTCCATCTCTAATTCTTTTATTTCTTTATTTTCAGGAATTCGAGAAATGAAGCTGTGATGGAATGGAGGAGGATGAGATAAGAATCTTCAACCAGGTTTTTGAGTATTAAGTGTTTGGAAATAAAATATGAATGGATTCTGAGGCCACGCTCTTGTAATTTTGTCAAAGCGTGATTTAAAAAGAATTATTCTTGCTCACGCTTTGTAAAAGTTATGACGCGAGGTGATCAGTTCAAATTCTTATGAAATCTGATAAGTTGTTAAGTAATAAGAGTTTGATGTCTACGCTTTGTCGGAATATAAAGCGAGACTATTTTACTCTGGAAACTGTACAAGAACGTTTTCTCGCGTTGTAATTAACAAAGCGAGAAACGATTCTTATAGCCACGCGATGACAATCGACAGAGCGAGAGTCTGGGAATATTGAACGGATAGATTTTCAAACTTCCCAAAGACCAAAATACCCTTTTCAGACTCTTCTTCTTCTCTTACACCAACCATCACACGTCGTTTCAACCGCTTGTAATTATGGCAGAATTTAGTTTTTTCTGCTATAAAATCTAGTCGAATCCTTCTCTTCTTTCATCTCAAATATTTTCCACCCTAAGAAATTATCCTAAAACCTTTATCAGAAATCAGAATGGCCGCAGCAGCTCCCAATACTAGAACATCTATTCTAGACATTCCTGATGAAATCTTAGGAGATATTCTTTCAAGGCTGGGAAGGGAAGAAATGAAGGATGTAGCCAGGATAGCTCCAACTTGCAAGAAGTTCGCCACAGCAAGTAAGGCGCCTGTAGTATGGAGGAGAGCTAATGTAGGAAGGCGGATGACTGCAGAGAGGACGCTTGATTCTCATTACGTTCAAATACTGCGAAGATGCAGAGAGGCAGGGAATTTCATGCTAAAACTAGAACCTGCACTCTCGATCTTCTGCAACACAGGGCTCAAGGAAGCTGCTTTTGAAATCCTTAAGCCTGGAATCGAGGACAACCATCATCCTTCAATCTTCATCAAGGCCTTTATTCTTCTAAGTTCGGAGAGCCTTGAAGAAATTGATGAAGGATTGTATCTTCTTGGATCAATCCTTAAAAAGGAAGAACATATCCGCAAGATCGAGGAGAAGATCAGCAAGTTGTTCAACGAAAGTGAACAAGAGCCTAATCCCTTTCGAGGACAAGGACATCGCGATTACTGCGATTATTTAGCGCCACACAGTAGGGATTTAGTTAGGGAACCTCCACACTTTAATTATGGTGCCACAAACATTGATTGTTTGTGTTGTGAGGTTACTAGTTTGATTAGAAGATTAAGAGAAAATTTTAATGAACATGTAATTGAATCTGAGTCAGAATTAGAAACTGATCCAGATTCAAATTGAATGATTATGTAATCTCTTAATTTGTATCTAAATTCTAAGTCCTCTGATGTTGATATATACTCCTCGCTTCATTCTTCTAGAAAAGAAACATCTTGATCTTATCTTTTACATTAGATTTTTATCTGAGTCATTTTAAATAAAAAATTTTAAAATAGGCTTATTCTAGGCTTAATCATTACTCTCTGCAGAGACAAGATTTACTATCTTGACCCCTGCAGTCCTTAGATAAAAATAGGGCGGCTCTATCCTTGCAGTCATTCCTCTCAGTTGTCATTTCAAAACTCTTTCATCAGATTTTCTTCTCTCATTCAAGAAGAAATCGCCATACACCATTTTTATCATTCTCAATCATTTTCGTAAGCAAGTTCATTCAGAAACCCAATCGACGAAGAAAATGGCTGAGAATAATCCGTAAGCAATCTAGTTCATTCTATCTTTCATTTATTTTTGGTTCTATTCTGCAGAGTTTGTTGCCGGATTACATTTCTAGACCTAGGGTTCATGATTCTGTATTTTCAGGGAATGGTTTTAGAAAACGGAAACATTAAACATTTAAGATTTCTCATAACTAAAAGCCGTTTCTTTACACTCATTAATCTAGAGAGTCTTTTCTGAAACCTTTAGTTGGTAACCGACGCATTATCCATATGAGACTGTTGGAGCTTCACAATAGAAATGAAACCCCATTTTCGAATTTTTGGTTCCATCATTCTAGATAAAAGTATTCCCCTGTATTCCTTATTGTATTATTTTCTGGAAACAGAAATGCTAGGAATCCACAGCGTGTTGGAACCCAGATATCTCATTTACCCACTGAGTTACTGGGGGATATCTTGTCAAGAATTGGAAAAGACAATGTTAGGGAGCTCTTCAAGGTAGCAGAAGTCTCTCCATCATTTTATCAAGCAAGCAAGACTCATCTTGTATTCAAGAGAGTAGACTTGGAATCATGCATGAGATGGAGAGAAGACGTTTATCCTGACAACCAGAAAAGATTCATTCAAGAGTGCCAAAATGCAGGGAACTTTATGTTCAACATCGAACCTGCATTGAAGGCATTTGTGGAGGAACGAGATGAGAAGAAGGCATTTGAACTCCTCAAGCCAGGATTATATGATGGACATGAACCTACTATTCTGCTCAGAACAATGCTTCTCTTAACAAAACAAGATGATAAGATGATTGAAGAAGGTTTAGAGTTGATCCAAACAGTAGCTTCAAATGTCCTAGAAGTGGTTTTTATTAAACTCTACCTTTTTCATTGGCTGATTCACATTCCTAAAATCCGAAATCCTTTTCAAGGGCAACAAGAGAAGAGCTATTGCAAGGCTCATACCTTGCAGGTTCGAGCCTTATTGCCACCACACATCAGGATGGACTGCATCCCTTGTCAATTCTTTGACATGGTGAGGCAGTTTAGATTGTATTGTGGCGAGGTGTTTCCTGATGAGTTTATGTGGACTGACTCCGATGATGAGGAAATTCTTAATCCTTGAGCAGTTCAGAGATGGGAAATTCTATAGTATTATATATTTTTGTATTCCCTGGAATCTTTTGATGTATTTTGGACTGTTTAAATATTATGTATTACAATTCTCCTACTTTCTATCCTGTATGATCAGTTTCTTAATTCAACTCAACCATGAACTAAAGATGAAACTGGAAGTTTCTCTTGAAACTGAGAATGTCATCAAGGGAGTCTGGATCAGAGGAAACCTAAATCACAACACTTCACTGAACATTCTTCAGACTAAAAGAGGAAGTAAAATCAGGGAATGAGATGAAAGAATTGGTAATCTTAAAATAAAGGAGTTAAGGGTAGATTTTGTTGGGCATTAAGGTGAATTGGGTGAAGAGTCTGATTTAAAAGTTTAACCAGACTCAAATATACAATTTAGAAGTATTAATCCCTTTCAAATGTTTACCCCTCGCTTTGTTTTTTTTCAGCCAATCTAATTTTATCCAATTTATGTTTGTTTGGGTTTATTAACTCAATTTTTAAATCAATAACCAGACTCACTGATGTGGCAGGTCTAGAATGAATGAGTACAATCTAAAAAAATACTTGAGTACCCTACTCTTTATTCTTTAGCTAGGCCAGCCCATTTTTTTTTATATATATACCCTATAACCTCCGTATCTTTTCAAATCATTCTCATACCTTTTCATATTTTCTCTCGACGAGAAACCGCCATTTTTAAGTTTCTTCTTCTCCTAGTTGCGAAACCCTTATCCAGAATCATTCTAATAACATTAGCTTCAGGAACAATCCTAATGGCGAGCAACAACCCGTAAGCTCTCCGTTCATTCTTCAGCGCATTTTTTCCTGATGTTTCAAGTTTTTTACATTATGCATTATAGTGTTTTACTCATACTAGGGTTTAAGTTTTTCATTTCGTGTAAATTCTCTTCATCCATTCTCATTCTCCCCTAATTGGAAAACTTGGAGTATAATTTCAACTGATCTTCCTTCTTTAAAATTCGATTAAACAACAGTGAGGAGCAGGCTTCTGAGTCCTCTGCTTTACACCTGACTGATCTTCCATTGGATGTCCCTGGGGAGATTCTGTCACGAGTAGGGCAGAGCAGCTTTGAAGATTTGCTCAAGTGCAAACAAACCTGTTCAACATTTACAATAGTCTCAAAATACCCTACTGTTCTCCGGAGATTTAATGTAGAGGATCCGGCCTTTAAAAGAATCTCTAATGAATCTACTGGTAAAATCAAGTTTCTACATGCCTGTAGAGAGGCTAAGAATCATATTCTGAGCCTACCAAAGGCTTTGGAATTGTTTACACAAGGGAAAGGATTCAACGCGTTCCAGATCCTGGATGAAGGAATAGAAGATAACTTCAAGATTTCTCAATATTTTAAAGCTTTATGCTGTTTAAGTAGAACTTCTAGAGAAGAAATAGATGCAGGACTTCGCTTAATTAGTCCAATTCTAAGTGATAGATTAAACAGCTATGAGTTTAGATATAATCTTCTCACCCTACTTTTAGAATGGGAATATGTCCCGAATCCATTTTTAGGACAGAAAAAGAGGGAATTCTGTAGTATAAAAGATCATGATCAGGAAAGCCTCCATAGGCCATTATACTTTAATAATATAGCAGGTCAGGTCAGCTATCTCTGTTGTGACACAAATAGAGCCATAACTGATTTTAGGATGGCGGCAGGGGAGAACTATGACAACTATAGAATTAATGAATAATTTTTGGATGAAGGAAGAAGAGATTGATGCAGTGACAATTCTTCTAATTTTAGACTTTGAAGCTGTCACTAGATCAGGACTTTTGTATCATGTAATGCAACCTGGTTTTGATAATAAAATCTAATCTCATTTCTTAATTACTGCATAAATGTTGAGTTTAACTCTTAATTCTGTGTTTTTCCTCCTTTTCTTTTCAGAAATGTCGAAAACCCTCAACTCTTGGAAACTCAAATACTTGATTTACCAACTGAGTTATTGGGAGACATTCTGTCAAGATTAGGAACGGAGAGCATAAAGGCACTCTTTAGAGCATCTGAAACTTCTAAGCAATTCTTCTCAGCAAGCAGATCATCGTTAGCTCTAAAGAGAGCTAATTTGGAAACTTGTGCTGTTTGGAGAGGAGATGCTTACCCAAGTAACCAGGTCAAATTCATTAAAGGTTGTCAGGATACAGGCAATTATATGTTTAATATTGTGCCTGCATTGATAGCCTTTGTGGAGGATAAAAATGAGGAAAAAGCTTATGAAATTCTTAAGCCCGGATTAGATGATAAACACAAACCAACTACTTTCATAAGGTCTCTTTTACTGCTTTCCAAACAAGATCCGCAGCTGGATGAGGAAGGAATTCAGTTGATTAAATCTGTAACTCAGGATCCTTTTGAGCTACTATTCTTAAAAATGAGTGTTCTGCACTGGCTCCTTTATGGTGAAAAGTTCCCAAACCCATTCCTTGATCAAGAGGAAAGGAGTTTTTGTAAGAATCACTCCATTCAAGAGCGACAGCAACTACCTTTCAATGAAAGGATGGAGTGCATTCCATGTGAACTGTTTGATTATGTCAAGCAATACAGAAGAGCAAGTGGAGAACTAGGCATATTATTTGAATGGGAGCAATGGAACAATGGAGAAGAAGATCAGAATGAAGAAGAACTGCTAGAATTAGAATAATTTAGAAATCAAGCGGTTCATAGTTTCTTTGCTTGTAATCTTTTGTGTTTTTTGTTTCGGGGCAAAGAATTATTTGGATGACTTAAATTGTACATCCCTTTTTCATTAATGAATTGCATTCTCTAGTTTTTAATTCTATTATTGTTTTTAATCTTATTCAGCTATGAAATTGGAACTTCATCAAAGCAACCAAGGACTTCAATAAAGAAATCTGGATCGGGGGAAACTCAGATCACAGATCTTCCTTATGAGATTCTTGGAAACATTTTATCGAGATTGGCATTTGACCACCTTGAGACTGTCTTTAACTGTAAACTAGTTTGCAAAGAGCTTGAAAAGGCTACCCATCATCCTTTAGTCTTGAAAAAGGCTTCTCTTGAAGACTTTTCAGCATGGGGATGGGGAACTTTTGAAGTGACACAAA
Organism: Hygrophila difformis; assembly: GCA_030278955.1. Taxonomy (NCBI): domain Eukaryota; kingdom Viridiplantae; phylum Streptophyta; class Magnoliopsida; order Lamiales; family Acanthaceae; genus Hygrophila; species Hygrophila difformis. Next base: position 7,910 of record JAOANR010000334.1, on the reverse strand, counting down.
GCATTTTCCTTGAAAGCTGCAAAAATGCAGGAAATTGGATGTACCAATTACATGAGGCATTGCGTTTGTTCGTTAAAGACAAGAATGAACAAGCAGCATTTAAACTCTTAAAACCTGCAATCACTGATAATCACCCTCCATCCATTTATGTAAAAGCTCTTATGCTCTTAAGTAAGGATGAAAGGGAAGAACAAGAGAAGGGAATTTGGCTCTTCGCTCCTCTGTGCAAGAATAGACGAAGACTCAAGGATCTTCGACTTCAAGTTAGAGGGTGGCTATCAAGTTATGAGGAATTTATCTCACCCTTTCAAGGACAACCTAAGAAGAGACTTTGCGACCTTAGGAGCTATTATGATAACAATCACGGCCCTTCAAGGAATACCTATGGAGTCGTGTCAATTTACTGAATGAGGTGTTTAGTCTCTGAGCATTGTAATCTGTTCCTCAGATTTGGAATTGAGGCAGAGACACCTCCTCATTTGTAATTGATAGGTTGAATGTCATTAAAAAAAAAAACACCATGCTTTGTAATTCCATATTATTAGTATGAATCTAATGAATTCTATGTTTTGCTTTTGATTAATGATGTTTTGAATTTAAGTTCTCTGCTATTTTCTGCATTAAAGTAGACTTAGTCAGCATTGAAATCTTCACATTTAGAGCAAATCTCTAAATGTGAGTATGGTGATATCATGGGTAAATGATGAATTTAAAAAGGAAAATCTGGTATTATGTTTCTTATTATCATCTGCACATTTAGAGTCAAGCTCTAAATGTGAGTATGGTAACACTAGCTAACCAGTTTGTTCTCATTTCTTAAGGATTCATAAGATGACCTATGAAGAACTTCAAGCTCGAAGTATAGAATCGGATAAGAAAGAGAAATCATTCTTGGCAAAGGTGAAAACGGTTAACATGGTAGAAACTATTCGGAAAAGTGGTGGATGGACAGGAATGCAAATTTCACCTCCAGACTTTTATATCAATCCATTCATGTTTCAACATATACCAGACAAGGAAAAGGAATCATTGAGGATTGATTTAGAAGAAGCATTCTGGAATAAGATGAATAGATTTTGGGATGATCAAATGATAATTCTAATTAATGACAGGCACCTGCCTAATGAAATCAGACTTGAAAGACTTTTGGAAAGGGAAAGGAAGTGCATGGCTGAGTGGAATCAGGAATGCTACAGAATTATCAATCCGAAAGATCAAACAGGGCTGGAGTTGGATTACTTTGATCCTCAACCACTACCAAAATATGTGAAGCGACTCACAAATATTGTTGCAAACTTAATGAAATCCGGAATGCTAGAGTCTATGATGCTCAGCAGGCACTCCCTGCATACATGCCTCCAACATTCTTGAACAAGAAGGGACCCGTTGAACAGAATTTCTTGACAAATCTGGCCCTGGATAGGATTATTGATGCTCGGATCAACTGAAGACATGACCTAGAGCCTTATTTCAAGAAAGCTAAACAAGGTAAGATGGTATGGAAAGATGTCCTTAGAATTATTCAGGAAGCTAGAAATAGCTGGATCAGGTATATGAATAACTGGTCTAAAGGGGCAGATCTAAGGAAAAGGATTCTTAAACCAGGGTTGATAAGGAAACTTGATGAGGAATTTCCTTTGGAGGAGTTTGCTGATTTGATACCAGAGCAGCGAGCATGGATTAAGGATGCAGAGGAGAGAGAAGCTGAGAGATCAGGGAAAAACAGAAAGCAGAGATCAGATGCAAAACAGACACCACAAAATATAGTAAGGAATATTTTCAGAGAATCTGTTGTTAATGAAGGACTGGAACCTATAGCGAATTTCAGAAAGGTTTCAGCCCCATCAATAACACCAGCAGATGCAGATCTTCTCATTACAGATAGACCCAACAAGATCATAAAGAGATTACCTCCAACTCTCCAACAGGAAGTTCATGGATATGTCCAGGAGAGGAAGAAAGAATTCATTGAGAAGTATGTCATGTATGATGCTATGTGCAGGGAAAATGCATACAAGGAGCATAGACCCTATACTGATCAAACACAAGGAAGAATTCAGCAGGTAATTATTGATGATTGGGATGCATGGAATGAGAAATATCTGAATAGAAAGGGAATGAATGTCATGCTGAAAGGATTGGGCAAGAATTTCTATGTCAAGAAGCACGATTCAGATGAAGACAGCACGGATGATGAGCAAAGAATCGAAAAGATGAGAGTAGTTGATGAGGTCACAACTATTGTGGGAGAAAAGAATGAAGAAAATGAGGAAATCCATCCGATTCTGCAAGAAAGCATGGATTGTTATTATGCAAACAGGCAAAAGGCAAATCGTGAATGAGAGGAACTCATGAAAACCCAAGACAAGAAAGGTAAAAAGAAAGTATCCACCAAAAATTGAAAGTCACACAATCTCAGTTCAAGCACTTCAGATGAAGTACCAACAGCTAAGAAAAGGACTGGGAGGAAGGTGGAGACAAGCAGATCTGAGAAGATTAGCCGAATTCCAAAGAAGAGGAAGAATGAAGATGACCTGGCAGCCAAGGAAATTTTGGACTTGAAAAAGGACTTAATGGACGAAGATGTTGAGATTCTACAATCAGCCCAAGAAAAGAAAGAAGTTGTTACCTATAAAAGGAGAGGAAAGTTACCCTCTAATCAGAAGGAGACTGATCCTGAAGAACTTAAGCAGCAAGGGTCTTTTCTGGAGAATGTAGAACAATTGGAAATCACTCTTGATAAAGAAAAGCAACAAGAAAAAGAACCTGAAAAACCTGTTAAGAAATTCAGGATAAAGATGAAAGCCAGGAAGCCTAAGTATGTGGTACCTGACACCAGCTCTGAAGAAGAAAAAGTCGAACCAACTCTAGGGATAGTTCCTTACACAGAGAGGTTGGAGCTCACTTCTTATACTAATTTGGAAGTGGGAGATATAGATCCGGAAGGCTGGAGAGCATGCATTGAAGAACATCAACCTGATGAACAAGGATCAACTAAACCGAGCACTGATCTCCAACAGGTTCAGATTGCTGAAAAAGACGATAGAGAAGAGCAGGATGAAGATCAGCAAGCTCAGGTTAACAGGGATCTTATTCAAAATCAGATTGATTTACAAGGATTTTCAGGAAAAGAAACTGAACAAGATTTACCACCAGAACAAGCTGCAGATGAGCAAGAATTTGTAAATCAAATTGAGAAATCAGTGGTGGACACATTACAGGAACAGTCACTTGAAGATTTACAAACTTTTGAAGATATGAACTTGCATGGAACTACAGTAGGGAACATGACTTATTCTCTGGAAGGACTGATTAAAAAGTTCAGAAAATTGGCTAGAGAAGGAGGGAATGCACACACTTCAGTAGAAAAAGCAAGTGAATATGCAGCTAAACTTGAGTCAGAATTAGAGGAAATCCAACAACAAATAAATTCTGACCAAGTAGTGGAACCATCTCCATTAGCAATTCAAGCTTATGAAGAAGAAGTGCAGAGGAATGAAACTCAAGAAGTTCAGCAGAGAAAATATTTTGCGGAAGACACTGTTAGTCAATATCTTAGAACACAGACGAATGCTGAAAATCAAATGAATCAATGGCTCCTACCACCTCAAGTCAGGGATGAAGTAACTCAGAGAGCGATTGCAAGGATGAATGATCCTGAATGGGCCGCAGAACAGAAGAAGAAAGCAGAAGAATATTTTGGAATCGAAGGATTTCTAGATTCAGAACCTACTGCTATTCCTCTTCTACTGAATGAACCTGTACAGGAAGATCCCACAGAGGTCTTAAATCAGCATAGCCTGGAAATTACTGAGAAGGTAGATACCAGCACGTCATTGATACATGATTCAGGTATAGGCAATTCACAACATGATGACACTGATAGAGTCCAAGAAGAACATCCAGAGTCTGACCATGAACAAAACCCAGAACAAGTTCATGAAGAAAGCGTGGAACCTGCTCAAGAAGGAGGCCAAACAGAAGAAGAAGGAAATGAGAATGCTGGGGATGAGCAGGAAGAAGCACAAAAATCCGAGGGAAATGAATCGGATACATCTGAAGGATCGTCCCCCGGAAAAGATGTTCCAGAATTGCTACCTTTGAGTTATTGGGGGAAGAATAGTCCCAAGGTGAGGTTGTCAATCCCTGATAGCATTGAAAAGAGGACTGAATTCACAGAAGAAGAAATCAAGGTTAAGTTTAATGGAAGAAAGGAGGCATTGGAGAACTACTTGGGGATGTCCAAAATGATTGTTCCGGACAAAGGATTTCATCCCAAGTGGCTGGATCATAAGTGTATCAGTTACTGGAGGAGGATCAATGAATGGGACATTTTCATGAGACACAATAACAAATGTGGTTATGTGGAACTGACCAGGGAGTTCTACGCTAACTTTGATGTTGAGGCAGAAACAACATGGATTAGAGGGAAAACAGTGCAAGTCACTGTGGAAACTCTAAATGATCTGAAACAGGCACCTTTGTTAGAACAGCCAGAAGTTAAGTCTGATGTTCTTTTGAGGAAGAAAACTCAAGGAAATAAACTTGTTAATGCTAGAAAAATGGCATTAGGATTCTGTTCAACACCCAGAGGAACCGAACAAAATAAGATTCCATTGAAGAACTTGAAGCCTGAATATCTGCCAACACTTGATTTCTATTATTCACAGCTCAGACCTACCACAAATTTTCAAGGACCTTCAGCCGGAACTTTCGAGGGATTTGCATTGTTATGGTCAGGAAGGAAATGCAGTGCTGCACACCATGTCCTTAATGTCATAAAGTCAAGAGTTGGAGAAGATGCAGCATTGGCTTATCCAAATTTAATCAGAAGACTCTGTGAGAAACAAGGAGTTTCAATCACGCCATTTTTACCAGAGATCATAAAGATAGATCCTCCTATTCCATTACCAGAGGACACTTTGAGGGGAGAATTGGTTTACCAAATGCCAGATTTAGAGGAACAAACTTCTGAGGGATCAGGATCGAAGGTGCCATCTCCTAAGACAAAAAGAGTCAATCTTCCTTCAAAATCAAGATCATATCATTCAAGAGCCGCAGTAAAAAGAACAAAGACTGTAGCTCCATCTCCTGCATTGAATCCTATTCCAGAAGATGATGAGTTTGAGAACACTTCTGCACCATCTCAACCTTTGAGACAACCAATGAGGAACACAGTATCTGTGGATGAATCTCAGAATATGAGTACTTCAATCCAAAGTTTTGCACAGTCCATGGAGATGCTAGTGAAAACTATGTCAGAAGACAAGCATGTTCAAAGAGAAATGGAGCAGAAGAGGATTGAACTTGAGCATGTTAGGATTCAAACTGAAGAAAAACTCAGGAAAGAGGAGATGGAGAGGCAAGAAAAGATAAGGAAGGAAGAATGGGATAGGCAGGAAAGAATGAGAAGGGAAGAAATGGAAAGATTTGAAAGGCTGAGAAGAGAAGAACTTGAAGAAAGAAGACAGGAACGAGAAAGGGATATGGAGCTGAGGAGACAGGAGCAGTATAATAGTACGAGATTGGTAGACATCCTTGCCAACCTAGTCTCGGATCTAAAGAAATCTCCATCTATACCACCCAAAGATCCAGACAATGATGCAGGACCATCCTGAGATCACAGGGGAGTTTTCTGAAACTTTCTTCTTCTTTTTAATTACAGTCTCTTTTTCTTTAGTTCTTTTCTGTTTCCGTTTATTCTGATATAACTGAGGATAGGATTAATATGAATTTTTATAGGATTGAATTTCAAGCTAAAAAAAAAAAAAAAAAAAACTCAGGGAGGCTAATAAACTGATGAAGGAATAGAAGAGTTTTAAAGTGGTTCCTGTGGAGACTTCTACTTTATAGATTTTCACTGCAAGCATGAGCCGCTCTTGAAAATTGTCTTTAGCCGTAAGCTCTGAGATTGATTGATGTCATTACTGGATAAATAGTTTGAAGGTTTTATGATTATATTAACCCTAGTGATTTGCATACTGTAAACGACAACTGCACAAGGTTAAGAGGATTGATCTAATCTAGTCTCTCTTGGAAGATGAGTGTGCATATTTTGAAAAAAAAAAAAAAAAGAGAGCAAGGGAAATTTCAGAAACAGACGTGGTAAAATAATGTGGATATAAGTAGCTGGCACAGCTGCCCCTCTGATTTATAAGTTGAAGAACTTTAAAAAAAACAGAATCAAGGGCAGGGGAGTTGAAGTTTTATCTGCAATGTCAGGCCATGCGACTCCTCCTAATAATGTGAAACCGAGCTATTGAAAGCCACGGAAGGCTACCCCTTGATAAAAAAAAGAGAGTGTATTTTATTCAAGAATACAAGATATGCACATGAGTTGGACAGGATTGAGCGTGAGAAGAGAAGTCTGACTAACTAAGGAGCAGAACAATAATTCACATAAATGCAAGTCACTTTTGTTAATGTTTTCATGAAACCTGGTGAATTCCAAGTCAGGTATGAAGCATCAATCAGTTGAAAGAGTTAAGCTTGAGATAGTTGGAAAAGAGAAGGTAGTGAATCAGTGGAATCTTACATGAACATCTAAATCCCGGAAGCCACTAATTGGACTTATTCTTTGAAACTTTACAAGTTTCTTACCACTTGAGGACAAGTGTTTCTAAATGTGAGGATGGTGATGACAACCTTTTATGACTGTCATTTGCGTCCAATTTAGTGTCTTAATGATGTTCTTTTGTTCTTAATTTCATTGATTTTTGATGATTAATCATAGAGGATCAGAAAAGATGGAAGAAGAATTAAGATTGTGAAGAAGTTGGAATTACACTGAAAATGGCCTGAAATTCTAAGTTTTCTTTGTAAGTCTCGCACGCTGTGTTTCTATTGAACTGATCCACGCTTTGTCATTTATCAGGAAGTTAAGCTGGGAAGCAGCAGGAAGTGGAAAAGACATAGCGAGGAAGAAAAGGAATGGTGCGAGAGCTTGTGTTTGAAATCAGGAAAAGATTTAAGGAAAATGTTCAGATGCTGAAGTTCACGCGATGACTGTTTAACATCGCGAGGAAAAGAAGATCTGTGCAAGACAGAAAGTTCTATACATCATGGCGAGAAGCAAATTCTTTGGAGAAATTGAAAGACCTCGCCTTGTTGAGGAAGTTTCTGAACTCTCGCTTTGAAGGAACTGGACAAAGCGAGAGGAGAGTTATTCTGATGCGAGCGGTTATCATCCAAGGCTTAAGCAGTTACAACGCCCATCTATAAATAAGACCCTTGGGGGAATCAGCTCAGCAGGCGGGAGCTTGAAGAGAATAGCTCGATTTTACTCTCCAGTCCACTTTTAGAATTTAGTAGGTAGGTTAGGATTTAATTTTCTCTGCAATTTACTTTGAGTTCTTCAGATTTGTAATTTGATTTCGTAGTAGATTTCTTTAAGAATAGTTGTTAGATTAGCTTGAGGATATCCTGGAAGGAGAGTTGCTTTTGGATCGCTTGTTCATCCATCACGACGATCATCATCTAAACTTCCGACTTGTTCGCTCACCTTTGCATTATTCTGATTGCAATCAGATTTCCAGGTGTATTCGTTTTTAATTCTTTGTTATTCGAGATACATGAAGAATGATCAGTTATCAGATTGTGAATTTCTTATCTTTCTGGTTTCCATTTCTATTTCTTAATTCTGTTTCAGAAGAGTATAAACCTCAACTTCGATATTCAATTTCGGATTTTGCATCATATCTCTAATTCGATTCTCGAAGATCATAACACTTCCACATTTTTAATTCGTAAATTGTTCGTTCCAATTACGCAAGAAGTTTGGATATTGTAACCGAGTTAGGTATGATCTGGTAGAATTATGAATTATTTGATTTTCTGTTGATATTACGTCACGATCACAAAATAAGAAGAGAATTATAGTGCTTAGTGTTCAGAACTTTAAAAGGTTCCTA